>JACEEZ010001461.1:670000-675000 GCA_016584305.1 Chionoecetes opilio | reverse complement strand
GGGAGAAATAGAAGGGGAAAATCAATATGGAGGGTGTTGTATGGAAAAGCGTTGATATTTTCCCTACTGTTATCTCACTTGAATAGGTACTCTCTTCTCTCTCTCTCTCTCTCCTCTCCTCCTCTCTCTCCTCTCCTCTCTCGTCTCCTCATCTCTCTCTCTCTCTCCTCATCTCTCTCTCTCTCTCGCATCACTCTCTCATCTCTCTCTCTCTCTCTCTCTCTCTCTACGTCAATCTCTCTCTCCTCTCTCCTCCCTCTCTCTCTCTCTCTCGGTACTCTCGTCTCTCTTCGTCTACTTCGTCTCGATCTCTCTCTCTCACAGGGTTTTGTCGCTCATCTTACTCCATCCTCGGTACTCCACCTCTCCCTCCCACCTCTCTTCATCATCTCGGCTTTTTTTTTTTTTTTGAACTCGAATACATTTTGAATAACAAAAGGGGAGGTTTGAATGTGCTAAGGGTGCCACAGCTTGGGACGCCAACGGACTACCTATAGCAGTAGTAGATGTTATTCCATTAACATGTAATTATTACAAATTATAGTTGGATAAAAAGTAAAGCAGCTTTCTCTAGGTTCGAAACTAATACTAATACACGAATCGATTAAGAAATTATATTAATAACTAACGTGCTAATACAAATAATAGTAAAATGAAAGTATACTAATACATTGATATACATTGATAAAGAAAATATACTAAAAAATATATACCATTAATCTGATAATACAAATGTTTAGTCCATTCATTTTATGAATGCTTTTATTGCGTTATTTCCGCTTGCAGCCAGGCATTTACGCCCGATTTTGAAGGCGTGCAGTTAAGTGGTGAGGTGCGGTCGGTCTGGCGCCCAAGGTGTTTCCATAGTCGACCATAGCGGGGTAGGAAGGAACGGAGGTAATGTTCCGTCCTCGCGAAGGGCCAGTCACCTGATGGTCGATGTCTGTGGGCCGCCGGGTAGTCAATGGGAGGGCTGCCCGTGGGTTGAGGCGCAGCTTCTGCTAGTTGCGGAGGTTGCATCCTGTGAGCCTTGTGACATGACGCACATGCCTGCCACGTCACGCCGCGGCTGTAGAGTTGAAGGATCTGTGCAGCAGCCTCAGGGGGGCTTTCAGCGGGCCAAGCCGCTGGGCTCTAGCTTTGAAGCCCCGGTCAAAGGAGTCGAAGTATGACGGGGGGCCCATGAGGGACCGAATGCCGAGGGGCGATGTATTCCATCAGTGAGCGGACTTGTGATTGTAGAGTGTGCCGACTCCCTGAGCGTGTCCAGAAAGTGCGCGGCGCGTCGGATGCATCTCAGTTTCCAGGCAACATGATCCTTCGCGACCTTCCTGACGTGGCTGGTGTATGTGAGGCCAAGTCCGAACTCAACCCCTAAGAAATGTTGACTGACTCCTGGATGTGTTATTTTTCTGCCTTCCAGGTAGAAGACTGGACGTGTTTGTCCCAGTTGACCGCATCTTGCCTGCGGGAGAATGGGGCGTGGCTTTGGGTCTTGTCTGGTGCAAAGGTCACTTGCATCTCTTGCCCGAGAGGCGATGCTCAGCGTGCAGTGCCTGGTTAATTGCGAATGACTGTGTTGTGGTGGTCACTCCTCTCACAGGTGAAATGTGAGTGTGTACAGTCGTTCTCTTCGTACCTCTTGCTATGAATCAGCTGCAGGATGTCGTTGAAGTAACATTCCTAGGTAATGGCCCAAGTACACTTCTTGACGGGACACTGTGCTTTTATAGCATTTTCAGAGGAGGTGTGACCATTCACCACCACGCGCAGAGTTCTTTCGTGGAGGTAGTTCTTGGAGGAGGTAGTAATCAGGTCACCGCAGATCCCCAGCTTCTCAGCTTGGTAGTGTTTGCCCTGATTGCTCGGGTGCACTAGGTAGTCACTCGTATCAAGGGCACCATAGCGATGTCAAGTTGGCGAAGACGAAGGTGTCTTCGCACCGATCTAGGATGGTTCCTAGCTGCTGAGCTGCATGGAGCATAAAGTCTGCTGTGGATCTCCCCTGTCGGAAGCCGATTGCCGTGGCATTTAGCAAGCGTGAGTGTATAAAACTTAGTGGAATTTTGGATGCAATGATGGACCTAGAACTTCTCAACAACGAGAGGAGGGAAATGGGGCGGTAGTTTTGAGGATCGCCTCTGCTCTTCCTTTTGTGGATAGCACATAGGACTCTCGCAGAAGTTTTTCCACCAGATGGCCACTGATTAGATGAAAGGCACTCCCGAAGGATGGTAGCAAGAGGCACACAAGTTGTGAGGCACATCTTTTAAGCAGGTGGGGATGATGCTATCTGGTCCCAGCGCTTTCTTGTATCAACTGTTGAAGTTTGTTGCAACACCTCCCTCCTTGGTGGTTATGTTCCCTAGGGCGGCCTTGTTATAACGAACTGCAGGCGTTCACTTCTGGGTCAGGAACTGTTCTCTGGAGGAGAAGTGGGCAGAGCCAACACCTGAGCTTATTACTCGGTGACGTTGTGCCAACAAAGCCATCAGTGCTGTGCACGGTGGGATTCTGTCGTCACGAGAGAAGCCTTGTTGTTGTTTGATACTGCTCCACAAATCCGTTAAGTGCCCACTGACTCGCCTGTTAGCTTTCGCTTGAGGTGATCCCTCAAGATTGTTGATCGCCTCTTTCCTAACTCTTTTCATATTTTCACAGGCCCAGTTTTGTGGCAGGTTTTGTCCTTCTTTGGGTTGGACTTATATGGCGCAGCCAGGCTTTGCTCTTCTTGTCTGCTTCTTTTCCTGCTTGAAAGCCAAACCAGGGCTGGTCTCCCGGTTTAGACTTGTATGTCTGGCAAGAGGCACAAATCTCTTTGGCAGGACATCAGGATTTCTGTGAAGTTCTTTACTTGTGTGTCAAAAAACGTCACCTGTAAGCACGTCAGACCCACACATGTTGTCAACGTGTTTGCTGCATTGCATCCCAGTTTCCCCTTGTCCCATCGCCAGTTGTGCGAGTCACTGGCCTCATCTCTGTCGATGGCCAGCTTGATCTTGTGAGAACAGCCAGGTGTCGGAGGAACCCAAAACCCCTGGTTTTGCTAAAAGCGGCGGCAATTTCCTATACTCGCAGGGGCAAATCGTGATTACAGGTCAAGTGAAGACGCCTGACGATGTGGGTGGGGAAGTTGACGTGATTGGTGAGTCCAAACACCCTCACAGCTTCCGTCAACTGCCTCTGGGCCAAGGTACTGGTTGTGAGATATCACCCCACAATTGATGAGATGCTATACAGATGCGCTGTAGAGCAGGGCATCTAAGTTGGTGGTCCCTGTGTAGTGAAGGGGCTCACACCTTGCCACGGTGGACGGTAACACACGCACGCAGATGGAGTCCTTGAGTGTCTGTCCACAATTTTTGAAGTAACATTATCTCGATGTGAGCAGAAGGTCCGACGGGGAGAGCTTGTACATGGAGGCTGTTTTGCGGAAGCACACAGCGACTGCCTCCCAAAGGTACCTTGGGCTCTTGTCCGTCGGAACCAACTTGAGTATCCACCTATCTGCCCTAAAAATTGTCTGGCACTGAGGAGTTGAGGAAGGTCTCAGTAGTGGCAATGATGTCAGGACTGTGTGGCAAAACATGGCTGTACGGTAAGGTCACCGACGTTAGTCCTTGAAACCTTTCTAACGTTAGCTGAGATGCTGGTAAGATTTACCAAGACTTGCCTGCGGGGCGGCGTAGCTCCGGGGTGAGTAGTGAATGTTGGCTGTCATTGTCAGGGGGGCTGGGAGGCTTGAGGTGGTGCTCCAATCGTTCCTACCTTTGAGTTCAGATATTGGGTTAGGAAAACACGAAGCTCTTGTTAAGGGATGAATTAGCCAAGCGTACTTTTTGCCTGTTCCGCAGACAAGCTTGTTTGAAAAATTTATCCTGCTTTCTGATCGAGGCGCGTGCGGCATCTCCTGGGTGGTGTGACCGTGGCGCTGCAGTAGTCGCACTTCTACTTCCATGAGGCAATCGTTGCTCTTCGTGTGCCCACTTCTCTGCAGTGATTGGCAGTAGCTTCGAATCGGTGCCCTGGGGGGGCGATTGGTATCAGACCAAGTGTGAAGCGTGCCGCCTTGCAGTTGTGGGCGTCGGGAGGACCTGGGGAGCATGGCGTCGCTTGTCGTCTGGAGTTGAGTTATATGCTTATTATTTTGTGGATACTTGTGAGTTGCGAGTACAGTATCTCGGCCGCTCGGGTCCGGGCAGGTGGGGCGCGAGAAGCCCGAGCGCTCATGACCTTGTGGCAGTGGAGCACTGTATAACACCCGGCCGCTCTGGGACTCGCGGCAGGGGTGTGCGCGGATATCGCGGCGCTCGGACCGTGAATAGGTGTAAGGCGTGTTTTCTCTGGATGAACGTTCACAACACGTCCTGTTGTTGTGTGTACAACAGACCTGAATTGGGAAGTGGCCTTATGCAGATTCCCAACCCGAATGGCCTGTTAAGTTTTGATTTTGTAGCAGTCGGTGTTTTTTTGCCACTGGGCGGTCCAAATCTGCATTCAGGGCCTTTAGCGCTTGTGGCAATGGTTCTCGGTGTCAAGTCTTTAGTTTGGACTTGTTTAGCTGCTATGTTGTTCAATAAAGTCCGGATGTTTACCTACAGCGTCTCTCTGCTGGGACGATACGTTGTGATGTCGTATCAAAAAAGCGAGATGCTGTTTTTTTTCGTCGTAGTCTCCTTCTTAACTCCCTGATGAGTTTGACTAGAGCTGCGGGCTCTAATTGCTGCAGGTCTTCATAATCATCATCATCGGCAGTGAGAAATTCAGTGGAGGCAGTATCGGAAGGCTCAGTCTCACCCTGTGGTGGGTGTGCAACTGCTTCCTGGAAGACCACGGGGGCCGAGATCCCCACAGCCTCGCGTAGAACACTGACTTGACAGCAGTCGAGTGTTGTGTTGTTGTCGAGACAGCTGGTTATGAGCGATGCTCTCTCTCTCTCTCTCTCCTCTCTCTCCTCAGATCTCGTCGTCTCTCTTCTCTCTCTCTCTCTCTCTCTCTCT
>JACEEZ010001461.1:660000-667500 GCA_016584305.1 Chionoecetes opilio | reverse complement strand
CTACAACGGACTCTACAGGATCTTCTTTCACCATGGAGTCTCCTGTATAAGTCTTTCTGATTAGGCGGCTCCGGCTTGCACAGTCTTATCTCGAGGCCTCGGACAATCCGCTACAGAGTCCTCAGCGTCGAACCCATGTCCCTTATCCCTTCTCTAATCCCCCCGCCACCCACGCACCTCAACCATCACCTCCCCCATCACGAACATTGAAATAATCGGTGCATAATCCCACAGTCTCAGAAACACAGATATTTGATGAGCCAAGATTCCTGTGCACCGCTGCAGGTTTAAAGAAGCGCTGGTTTTTCTTCTCCCGTGCAAAGGTCAGCTGCGTCAGTAAGGGTATCGTTAACTGTGAGTCGTCGATGAGCCAAGAGCCCTCTGCACCGCTGATCAGGTATAAAGAAGCGCTGGTTTTTCTTCTCCCGGGCAAAGGTCAGCTGCGTCCGTAAGGGTATCGTTAACTGTGAGTCCTTTGGAAAGGCTCCTGAAGCGCTCCTCTTGTCTAGCTCGAGTGGGGAATATTGAAGGGAGTGAAGGGAGTGAGTGAAGGGAGGAAGAGGAATAGATGGAGAAGTGTGTGGCAAACTGTGTGTGATCCTTGGAAATACAGGGACGAAAAGTTTGCCTGACCTGCGATTCTCAAGGGAAATTTATCAACTGGAAACTTTAGACTGCTCTGAAAACCAATCCCCACCCCACCCCACCCCTGAAAACCCCTTCTCCCCCACAAAAAAAAATAACGACAGTCACAAAACAAACAAGTGAATGACAGACATCTCGACAACATCCCTAAAAATAAATAAACTGGATACAAAAGAGGACGAACAGATAAGAAAGGACGGACGTATTACCTCGCAAAATCGGATCTTCTTCTGACGTCATATTTAGTTTATCATTTTTTGAATAACAAGAAGTATTGTGACAGGCTTCCCTTTGTTGTTGTCGTTGTTGTTGTGGTCAAAGATAGGAACCTGAGAAGTGAACCTGAGAAGTGAGCCTGAGAAGTGAAGGCAAGTTGTGGGTGGAGAAAGAAAGAAAGATAGAAGCAAGAGATGGAAGTGACAATCTCTTCTGTAACTCAATCAAGAGTCTGAAAGATCGTGCAGTAAGGAAATAAAAGAAAGAAGAAAGGGAGAAGAAGAGGAGGGGAATAAAGAAGGGAACTACACAACGGACATAGAGACATAGAGCAAAGAGCAAGGGAAACTGTGATAAACCATACAAGGAAGAGTGACAAATAAGGGAGAAAAGAGAGAGTGATTCATAACAGGAGACAGAGAGAGAGAGAGAGAGAGAGAGAGAGAGAGAGAGAGAGAGAGAGAGAGAGAGAGAGAGAGAGAGAGAGAGAGAGAGAGAGAGAGAGACGAGAGAGAGAGACCCATAAACCATAAGAAGATGAGTGAGAAATAAGGGAGAAAACAGAGAAAGATTCACAACGAGAGACAAAGAGAGAGAAAAAAAATCCATAAACCAAAAGAAGAAGAGTGAGAAATAAGGGAGAAAATAGACTTAACTGATTCACAACAGAAGACAAAGAGACAAAAAAAGGCGCATTACCGACACCCAGGGCCATAAATAACACTAGTCGTTCCCAGGCCCCGAAGATCGTCCCTCATGGCACCACCTACAGGCACCCAGATGGTACTGCAAGACGCATTGCTCCCGGGGGTGACCAGGGTTCGCATCCCCCCGGACGGTGGGACCCAGGCGCCACCGGACCCCACATTTGCCCCGCCACAAAAATCAGGTAAGTTTGTGTGTGTGTTTATTTGTGTTTGTGTGTGTGGGAGGGGTGAGTGAGTGTGTGTGTGGGGGGGTGGGGGGGGTTGTGTGTGTGTGTGTGTGTGTGTGTGTGTCTGTCTGACTGTGTGTGTGGTTTTTTTCTGTCTGTCTGTCTGTCTGTGTGTGAAATTGTGAATGTTTTTTTGTCTGTCTTTCTTTCTGTCTGTCTGTCTGTGTGTGTGTGTGTGTGTGTGTGGGTGTGTTAGAGAGAGAGAGAGCGAGCGAGAGAGAGAGAGAGAGAGAGAGAGAGAGAGAGAGAGAGAGAGAGAGAAGAGAGAGAGAGAGAGCGCGGTATTAACATCTCAATATCTATTAGTATAAGCTCAGGAGACGTTTCAGCAATAGGAGAGCACAGGTATAACGTACAACCAATCAGAGCCAAGGAGGACACATGCTGCTTTGTGATTGGCTCAACACCGAAACCTTGTTATTGTTGTTGTTGTTGTTGTTATTGTTTTGTTGTTGTGTTGTTGTTGTTATTGTTGTTGTTGTTATTGTTGTTGTTGTTATTTTTGTTGTTATTGTTATTGTTGTTGTTGTTGTTATTGTTGTTGTTGTTGTTATTGTTGTTATTGTTGTATTGTTGTCTGTTTGTTTGCTTGTTGTGAATGGATGTATATCGTGATTTTTTTTTTTATTGTTTGTTGTCTGTTTATGCTTGTTTTACACACACACACATACATTCTTTCTCTCTCTAACTCTCTGTTTTTTTCGTTTTTTTCTTTTTTTCTCTCTCTCTAGACCCAACGTGTAATAGTGAATAATTAACTGAGGCAGACAGACAGGCCTATATCCCTCCAGCCTTCATTACGATTCTGGTAAAAAAAAAGTAAAAAAAAAATCTTAATCTCACGTGATACACAAAACTGCGCAAAAAAAGAAAACAAACAGTCGTATTTGTGTAGCAATATTGTCTTAACTTTCCTTTTTTTTTTTTTTTTTTTTTTTATGCAAGTAGTGTTTGTGAAGTATAAATGTATCTGTTATCTGTGTCACCAAACTACTGGGCAAAAAAGAAAAGAAAAGAAACATTCGTATTTTTTTAGGTTATTATTGTCTTCACTTTCCATTTTAATTTTTTTAGCAAGTGTGTACGAAGAAAAAATATATTGGCAAAAAAGTATAAAAAAATCTTAATCTCACGTGATACCGTAGATAACAGTCAAGTCGCCACCTGCACTAATGTCGCCAGGCGCCATATATTACGAATTATAGCATTACTACTGATTTTTATGTGCCACTGAAGATGATACACAGTAGTTTATATCATGACTGTATAATCTACCCTGTTTCAGCGTTGTTTTATGCTTTGTATCTGCAAGTATAGACGGTTTCAAATTTCACTACGCGTTTTTTTTTTCGGGCGACGACGACAGCGGTACGACACAGCAAATAAACACTAGATGGCGACTTTATTGTTGGTAGCCACTTTGTAGATATTTTTGTCATTTGTTCATTTATAGCCATACTATGACACAGATGAAGACACAAAATGACACAGACTCTCCAGATAGCCCCTTCTAGCTTTCCTGAAATCATGCATGTAGAAATGTAAGTATTAACGCCACCACACGTCTGTAAACAGAAAAAAAAGTTGTCCTGGCGACTTTACTGTTATCTACGGTACACCAAACTAAACTAAAATCTCGTTAGAAAATAAACTCGTATTTTTTTGTATCATAATTATCTTCGCTTTCCGTTTCTATTTGCTTTATTTTAGTAAGTTTGAGAAGGAAAAAATGTATTGTTATTTGTGTCACCAAACTACTGCGCAAAAAAATAGAAAACAAACAGCCGTATCTTTTTTTCTATCGTTATTGTCTTCACTTTCCATTTTCATCTTTTTCAGCAAGTATGTGAAAAAAAAATATATCTGTCATTTTCATCATTATTCTCCACTTCAATTTTTTTTTTTAACAAATATGCAATTTTTTTTATCGAATTTTTATCAGACTGTGCAGACATATCGCGTCCTTGTCATGTCTTCTATCACAGCTGTGTGCAATATCTGTTATCGATATGTGATGTAAGTTGCTCGCTATCGCTCTCGTGTCGTGGCAAGGTCAGGATTCTTCATTGTCAAGAGGGACAAAGTGACCTCCGTTATAGGAAATTACGGATTTAATGGCCCATTTAAAGACTCAGTTAGTAATGAGGATAGTATAATAAGGATGGCAGTGATAGTAATGGTAGTAATAGTAATAGTAAATATATATGTATGTACAGTACGTGTGTATGTAGTAGGTGGGTACACTCGGGCCTTAAAGCTCACGTGGTTTATAGAAAAAACTAACAAACGTAACATTATTTTTTTTTTTACATCACAAAGGACTGGCCAAGGGCAACTTATATATATATCACAACTTATATTATGCACTTTTTACCTATTCAACACTTAAGTTAACTCCTTTGTTCTTCCCTACAACTATGGTTACAGAACAATATTTACCCCCAGTAATTCACTCTATATCCACTGGACGCTTCATCAAGTTATCTCAAATATCCTTCACTACAATATTGCCTCACAGAAAAAACAATGATTCACTTCAAACCCACACCACGCATCTATCTATAATAATATAAGCGAAAGTGTGTCTGTCTGTGTGTGTGTGTGTGTGTGTGTGTGTGTGTGTGGTATAGGTTCCGCCCCCCGTGGCGCAAACACCTCATATGGCACATTTTTGGAATCAGGTTGACCAGGGGAAGGTCATAAGCCCACTTATGAGATGATCCGATCATTTTATTTTATTTTTTAAGCAGCCTATTAGCGAGAATTGTGAAAACAAAAGTGGGTTGCGAGAATTGAGGAAGCCTTGATGTAGGGTGATGGGTAATGGGTGAGTGAATGGGTGGGGTGATGGGTAATGGGTGTGGGGTGATGGGTGAGTGAATGGGTGGGGGGTGATGGGTTGGGGGTGACGGGTGATGGGTGAGGGAATAGGTGGGAGGTGATGGGTAATGGGTGAGTGAATGGGTGTGTGGTGATGGGTAATGGGTGAGTGAATGGGTGGGGGGTGATGGGTAATGGGGTGAGTGAATGGGTGTGTGGTGATGGGTAATGGTGAGTGAATGGGTGGGGGGTGAGTGAATGGGTGGGGGATGATGGGTAATGGGTGAGTGAATGGGTGTGTGGTGATGGGTAATGGGTGAGTGAATGGTGGGGGGTGATGGGTAATGGGTGAGTGAATGGGTGTGTGGTGATGGGTAATGGGTGGGTGAATGGGTGGGGGGTGATGGGTAATGGGTGAGTGAATGGGTGTGTGGTGATGGGTAATGGGTGAGTGAATGGGTGTGTGGTGATGGGTAATGGGTGAGTGAATGGGTGGGGGGTGATGGGTAATGGTGAGTGAATGGGTGGAGGGCGATGGGTAATGGGTGGGGGGTGATGGGTAATGGGTGGGGGGTGATGGGTAATGGGTGAGTGAATGGGTGTGTGGTGATGGGTAATGGGTGAGTGAATGGGTGGGGGGTGATGGGTATGGGTGAGTGAATGGTGGGGGGTGATGGGTAATGGGTGAGTGAATGGGTGTGTGGTGATGGGTAATGGGTGAGTGAATGGGTGTGTGGTGATGGGTAATGGGTGAGTGAATGGGTGGGGGGTGATGGGTAATGGGTGAGTGAATGGGTGGGGGGTGATGGGTAATGGGTGAGTGAATGGGTGGGGGGTGATGGGTAATGGGTGAGTGAATGGGTGGGGGGAATACATACATTTCTACATCCATGATTTCAGGAAAGTTAGAAGGGGCTATCTGGAGAGTCCATGTTTGGTGGGCCGAAGGCCCACCAAACTAGCTAGCCAAAAAGTCCGCCCGGAGGGCGGCTTTGCGGCTAGTTACTTATAAAATGAACTCTGGTAAATTATAATAGCAGAAACTTGTTAATCTGTCCTTATTCTAATCGTAAGCATCCGTCTGTCTGTCTACCTGTCTATCCCTGTCCATCTGTCTGTCTGTCCATCTGTCTATGTTTGTCTACCTGTCTATCTGTTTTTTTATTTTTTTTTATCTTGGCCTATAGCGCGTGTAGCACCCTCCAGGGGTGGGATAGTA
This sequence comes from Chionoecetes opilio, assembly GCA_016584305.1. NCBI lineage: Eukaryota > Metazoa > Arthropoda > Malacostraca > Decapoda > Majidae > Chionoecetes > Chionoecetes opilio. The sequence goes on along the minus strand of JACEEZ010001461.1, from coordinate 661,666 downwards.
GGCCATGGAGGCTCACTTGAGAGCTGTGATGGTTGGCCCTCGTCCGTGGTGACGCAGGCAGGATTTTTATAGTGACGCCTGTGATTAGAGAGAGGCTCATGCCGTCCCCCTGTGTCCTCCGATGCACTCGCAATCGAAGGTAGAGTTAATGGCAGCATGTGGGTGTTCTTAGGCCACTCGACGGTGCAGAAATATTTTAAGTGGATTTATGGGTCTCACTCGGGATCGAACTCGGGTCTTCGAGAACGCCACCCGGTGACGCTAACCACTCTGCTACCGCCTCCCTAAAACCTGTCTACCTTCTCTTATACTTCTCCTATCTGTTTTTTCTGGCTGCTATCGGTTATATGTCTGTTTTTTCTGTGTTTGTTGTCCTATATCTTCCCTACTGTTTTCCTGCTGTCTATCGTTATAAAAATGTCTTCCACCCTTCACGTCTAACTGTCCGCCCTAACGTCTCCCATCGTTTTTTTGCACTGTTATAGTTGTTATTTTATATGCTGTCTATCCTCTTCTTCCTCTAAGACTCCTATTTAAACCTCAGAACTTCTCCTATCCTCACTAACTACACCTTCTATATCTCCCACGTCTCTAAGGGACTGCACTACCGTTTTTCTTTATTTCTTATTTTCTATTCTTCATATTTTCCGGCTATACTATGATAAAGGATCGTATTTGGCATTCTACGTTAATGGCCCCTACCCCTCCCTAATATAACGTATATGATAATGACTATTTTTCCCCTCCCCCCAAACCAAACCCACTCTCTCCTCCCTACCACCCCCCCCGCCTCTAACTCTTTTGATTACAACACTACTCAATATTATACCTTTTGTTTTTTTTTTAATCCTTACCTCACAAACTTCACACGACATCTACTTAAACACACACACACAACACACACACACACACACACACACCACACAACACTCTACTACTACCTACAACTATTTACTACTACTATTATTTTTTACTACTACTACTACTACTAACTACTACTACTACTACTACTACTACTACTACTACTACTACTACTACTACTACTACTACTACTACTACTACTACTACTACTACTACTACTACTACTACTACTACTACTACTACTACTACTACTACACTACTACTCTACTACTACTACTACACTACTACTACTACATACTCTACTACTACTACTACTACTACTACTACTACTACTACTACTACTACTACTACTACTACACTACTATACTACTACACTACACTACTACTACTACTACTACTACTACTACTACTACTACTACTACTACACTTACTACTACACTACTACTACTACTACTACTACTATTTACTACTACTACTACTACTACTACTACTACTACTACTATTTACTACTACTACTACTACTACTACTAACTACTACTACTACTACTACTATTTTAACTACTACTACTACTACACTACTACTACTACTACTACTACTACTACTACACTACTACTACTATTTACTACTACTACTACTACTACTACTACTACTACTACTACTACTACTACTACTACTACTACTACTACTACTACTATTTACTACTACTACTACTATACTACTACTACTACTACTACTACTACTACTACTACTACTACTACTACTACTACTACTACAAACTACTCCTACTACTACTACTACTATTTA
>JACEEZ010001461.1:637500-645000 GCA_016584305.1 Chionoecetes opilio | reverse complement strand
GTGTGGAAATTAGCTAATTTTACACCGATATTCAAGAAAGGCATTTAAGAGCCTCGCAAGTAATTATTGCCCAATTAGTCTAACGTCTGTGATTGTTAAACTATTTAAAAGAAAATATTGCGGGATAAAATAGTCTTTTCTCGATGAAAATAACTCAATACTAAACTCCCAGCATAGATTTCGAAATAAGAGATCCTGCTTTAACAAACCTACTCCATTTTTTTAATGTCATTTATTCAAACTGGGAGCCAAATTCATCGAATGTAATATACCTTGATTTCAAAAGCCTTCGATACAGTTTCCCCATGAGCGACTTTTGACCAAGCTAAGGGCACATGGCTTGGGAGAGCAACTATGTTCATGGATTGGCGATTGGCTTTCAAATCGTAAACAACGGGTATAATAAAGGGCGAGGCATCTGATTGGTTAGATGTTACTAGTGGGGTGCCTCAGGGCTCGGTTTTGGGGTCCCACTCTTTTTCTGATATATATCAACGATCTGGACTGCGGACTTGTATCTAAAATATCGAAAATTTGCAGATGACACCAAATTAGGCGGTAAAGCTTATTACTAGAGAAAACTGCGAACTCATACAAAGTGATCTCGACAAACTATCAGATTGGAGTGATTAAATGGCTATTAATTCAATTTTGATAATGAAAAAAGTAATGCTAAAAGCAACGATAACCTCAATTAACTATCAAATGCAAAATTAAATGTTAACTGAAGTACAGCGGGAAAAGGTTTAGGTGTCATCATCAATAATGATCTTAAAAACCATCCGCATTGTCTAGCTGCCAGTAAAAGGCAAAATATGTTTGGGGGCTTCATTAAACGAAACTTTGACATAAAAAACTCCGAAATAAATGACAACGATTTTTGAACGTCTTTGTTAGGCCGCATTTGGGAAATATCCCGTTCAATCGGTCGCTGTTTCGTAAAAGATCAAGCCAAATTGGAACAGTGCAAGAAAGGCAAACAAAAACAAAATTCATCTCTGCGAAATTCATCTATAAAAGAAGACTGCGGAAACTTAATATGCTTTTTCCTTAAAAGGGATCGTAGAATCCTTTGGGACTTGATAGAAACCTTTAGATCCTAAAAGGATTTGATGTCATTATCAAGAAAACCCTATTCGTGCTTCCTCCTCAAGTGACAACAAGAAATAACGGTTTAAAACTAAACGTCAACGTTGCATCAAGATCTCCGTAAAAATTATTTAATGTTAATTGTTGATCGATGAACAATTACCACAAATGTTTTCAAAGCCAGCACAATAACTACATTTAAAAACAGACTTTGACGCGAAAACTGTAAAAAAAATGGGTTATTGATAGTGCCCTGCTAATTCATATTTATAGTCCTCCGGATCGTTAGTGTAGGGGTAGTTGAGTTAGTAATTCATATCCTATCATTTTTCACTAGAAAACTTCCAGTCCTATCTTCTTTGGGGACATGGAAATCATTTCAACTGTCCTCTTACAGTATTTGATAGTTAGTAGTATATAGTTCAGCAGAACACCTATTATTGGACCAATAGGTCTCCTGGTGTCTGTTTATTCCTATGGTATACATGTATTCCTCCCTCTTCTCTCTCCTCCTCCTCCTCTCCCCTCCTCCTCCTCCTCCTCCTCCTCTCCTCTCCGCCTCCTCCTCCGACTCAATGATACTTTAATGCGGTATTTATAAAGAAGACAAACTCCATTACCAGAACCGTAAACTGATCAGACTCGAAAAGGATAGACTGTAATAGGAGAAAATAACAGTAGACGAAATATCAAAGTATTTGCTGAACTTGACCCACAAAATCCGTGGGGGTGGACGGAAATCTCGCCGCGACTACTTCGCGAATGTCACAGTCAAACTTTCGCTCCCATTAAAGATTATTTTCAATAAATCGCTAATGAAAAAAAATGTTCCTAGTATGTGGAAATTACTAATGTTAAAAACCGATATTAAAGAAAAGGATAAAAGCCTCGCAGTAATATCGCCAAATTTAGTCTAACGCCGTGATTGTTTAACTATTTGAAAAAATATTGCGGATAAAATATGTCTTTTCTCGATGAAATAAACTCTAAACTAAACTCCCAGCATGGATTGCAAAATAAGAGATCCTGTTAAACAAACCTACTGGAATTTTTTTAATTCATTTATTCAAACGGGACGTAAATATCCCTCGGATTTTAATATACTTTTTTCAGAAAGCCTTCCGATAAGTTCCACATAAGCAAATGTTTGCCCAGCTAAGGGCACATGGCATAGGAGAGCAATTAGTTCATGGATGGCGATTGCCTTTAAAAAATCGTAAAACAACCGGGTAGGTAATAAAATGGTGAGCATCTGTTTGGTTGGGATGTCACTAGTGGGTACCTCAGGCTCGGTCTTGGGTCCTACTCTTTTTCTGATATTATCAACATCGGGAATGGCGGACTTGATCTAAAATATCAAAAATTTGCAGATGACATCAAATTAGGCGGTAAAGCATATACTAGAGAAACTGCGAACTCATACAAAGTATCTCGACAAATATCAAGATTGGAGTGATAAATGGCTTTTAAAAATTTCCAATTTCCCGGGATAAATGTAAAGTAATGCATATAGCACGATAACTCAAATAAAAAACTATAAAAATTCAAAATAAATCGTTACTGAAGTAAAAAGCAGAAAAGGATTTAGGTGTCATCATCAGTAAAATCTGAAACCAGTTCGCATTGCCTAGCTGCAGTAAAAAGGCAAAATGATTTGGGCTTTATTTAACGTAACTTTTGAACAAAAACTCGAAAGTAATGACACATTTACCCCGTCCTTGGTTAGGCGCGACTTGGAATATGCCGTTCAATTTGGTCGCCCTGTTTCGTAAAAGATCAAGCCAAATTGGAATCAGTGCCAAAGAAGAGCAACCAAACAAATTCCATCTCTGCGAAATTCATCTTATGAAGAGAGACTGCGGAAACTTAAAATGTTTTCCTTAAAGGGATCGTAGAATCCGTGGGGACTTGATAGAAACCTTTAAAAATCCTAAAAGGGTTTTGATGTCATTAATCAAGAGGACCTATTCGAGCTTTCAACTCAAGTGACAACAAGAATAATGTTTTAAAACTAAACGGTCAACGTTGCATCACCGATCTCCGTAAAAATTTATTTCAATTTTTAGAGTCGTTGATCGATGGAACAATTACCAGCAAATTTTTTCCCGGAGCACACAATAATACATTCAAAAAACAGACTTGACGCCCCACTGTAAAGAAAATTTGGGTTTGATAGTTCTAATTCGGTAATCTAGTCCCCGTATCGATTATTTGTATGGTAGTGTAGTTGTAGTTTAGTATTTTTCATATCCTATTCATTTTTTTTGCACTATGAAATTTCCATGTTCTATCTCTTTAGGACAGGTATCATTTTTCAACTGTTTTCTTACAAGTAGTTGATATTTTATAGTTTTGTAGTTCAGCAGTACCCTGGGCTATGGACCAATAGGTCTCGGTGTCTGTTATCCTATTGTAATCTATGAAATTTCCTCCTCCTCCTCGCTCCTCCTCCTCCCTCTCCTCCCCCTTTCCTCCTCCTCTCTCCCCCTCCTCTTCATTAGTTGGTAGTGGTGGGTGGTAGTTGTAGTTAGTATTTTCAATCCTATCTTTCTGCATATGAAACTTCATGTTTCCTACCTCTTGGGGACTTTGGTATCATTTCCAACTGTTTTCTTACAAGTAGTTGATAGTTAGTATATGTGTTCAGCAGATACCCTCGCTATGGACCAATAGGCTCCTGGGTCTGTTACTCCTATTTATCCTATGTAATCCTCCTCCCTCCTCCTCCTCCGCCCACTCTTCACATTAAATCCACCTTTTCGTTCCTCCCACACAGCCCTTCCATCACTTCTTGATATCTTCCCTTCACTTTTTCCCACTTTCTTCCTTCTTCTTGCCCCAAAATCCCCTCTAAGCCCCTCGCCAATTTCTCTCTTTAAATTTCTAACTCCCCCATTACTTCTTTTATTCTTAATTCCTCTTTGTTCCCTGCATTACTAAGACATCTTTCTGTCCTCTCTAAAGCCTTTTCATCTTTTCCTGCTCAAAAATTGTCCAAGCCTTTACTGGTTTATTCTGGATTTTCTTCAATCAAAATTGTTTTTTATCATCCAAACATTCTCTCTCTCTCCCCTCTCTCTCTCTCTCTCTCTTTTCTCTCTCTCTCTCTCTCTTCTCTCTCTCTCTCTCAATCCTCTCTCCTCTCTCTCCCCTCTCTCCCTCTCTCTTCTTTTCTCCTCTCTCTCTCTCTCTCTCTTTTCTCCTCTCTCCTCTCTCTTCTCTCGTCCTCTCTCTCTCTCCTCTCTCCCCTCTCTCTCTCTTTTCTCCTTCTTTACTTTTCTGGTTTTCTCAATTTTTTTTTGGTTTTGTTTTCTTCTTATTTTTTTTCTCTCTCTCTCTTTTCTCTCTCTCGTCTCTCTTCTCTCTCTCTCTTTTCCCCTCTTCTCTCTCTCTCTCTCTCTTCTCTTCTCTCTTCTCTCTCTCCTCTCTCTCCTCTCTCTCTCTCTCTCTCTTCATTGGGTCTTAAAACTTTCACCTCCTGCACACTTTCGATAATGCTCTTTTACTTCTTTTTCTCCCATTTTTGTTATTCCTCTTACTTTTTCCCCCTCTCCCCTCCTCCTCCTCCTCTACCGCCACCCTCCTCCTCCTCCTCCTCCTCCTCCTCCTCTACGCACCTCCTCCTCCTCCTCCTCCTCCTCCCCCTCCTCTACCGCCACCTCCTCCTCCTCCTCCTCTACCGCAACCTCCTCCTCCCCCTCCTCTACCGGCCACTCCCCCTCCTCCTCTACCGCCACCTCCTCCTCCTCCTCTACCGCACCTCCTCCTCCCCTACCGCCCCCTCCTCCTCCTCCCCCTCCTCCTCCTCCTCCTCTCCCCTTCCTCCTCCCCTCTCCTCCTCCCCCTCCTCCCCCTCCCCTCATTCTTCCATGGTAACACATTTCTTGTAAAAACTTTCGTTTATCTTTTTTTCCCCTCTCTCCCTCTCTCTCCTCTCTCCCTCTCGCCCTCTCTCCCTCTCCCCCCTCTCTCCCTTCCTTCCTCTACCTTTCCTCGCAACACCCCTTCCCCTTCCTCCTCTCCCCTTCCCTTCCCTACCCTTCCTCCCTTCCCCTTCCTCCCCTCTCTCCTTCCCCTCCTGCCTTTGCCCTGCGTGGGGTTTCAAGGTGAGTCCAGTAATTGCCAGGCGCTGACGTTGTTCTTCCTTGACCGTCACAGGTAAAGGGACTGTAGGTTGCCACGCCATTTGTACTAACACACACACACACAGACACACCTCTCTCTCTCTCCCCTCCCCCTCTCCTCTCCCCTCTCTCTCTCTTCCCCCCTCTCCTCTCTCCTCTCCTCTCTCTCTCCTCTCTCTCTCCTCCTCTCTCCCCCTCCTCTCTCCTCTCCCCTCTCTCTCTCTCCCCTCTTTTCCTTTAGTCTTCCTCTATCTCCTCCCCTTCCCTTCCGTCCTTCCTCCTTCCCTCCCTCACCTTTCCCCCACCCTCTTTCCCCCCACACACTCACACCCTCTTCCCCCCACACCTCACACCCCCTTCCCCCCACCACACTAACACCCTCTTCCCCCCACACACTCACACCCTCCCTCACACCCACAGGACACGGGAGATACGCTTCACGCTCCCCCCCAGCCTGGCGCCCATCGGCTCGGCCCTCGACGACGCGCAGATCGACGACCCGGAGGACCTGCACGACCTGCCGCCCCTTGCCTGTCCTAGCTCAGTACAAAATCCTCCTCCTTTTCCTCTTCCTCTTCTCTTTCCTCTTTTTCCTCTATCCCCTCTTCATCGTTTGTCGTTCCTTTCCTTCACTATCTTCCCTCTTTATTGCTCTTGTTTCGTCCATTTGGGTTTCCTCCTCCTCCTCCTCCTACCCTTTTCCCCTCTTCCCCTCCTCCTCCCCTCCTCCTCCTCCTCCTCCTCCTCCTCCTCCTCCTCCCCTCCCCTCCTCCTCCTTCCTCCTCCTCCTCCTCTCCCGTTATGTTCGGATTGGCGATGGCTTTCAAATCGTAACACGGGGAGTAATAAATGGCGAGGGATCTGATTGGTTAGATGTTTACTATTGGGGTGCCTCGGGCTCGGTTCTTGGGTCCTACTCTTTTTCTGATATATATCAATGATCTGGACTGCGGACTTGTATCTAAATATCGAAATTTGTAGATACACCAAATTAGGCGTAAAGCATTACTGAAAAACTGCGAACTCATCACGGATCTAACCAAACTATCAATTGGATTTATAAATGACTATTAAAATTCAATTCCGATTATATTAAGTAATGCATTAGCAACGTAACCTCAATATATCTATCAATGCAAAATAAATCGTTAACGAAGTACAAGCAGAAAGGATTTAGGTGTCTCATAGTATGATCTTAAACCAGTCGCATTGCCTAGCTGCCAGTTAAAGGCAAAATGATGGGTTGGCTTCATTAAAACGCAACTTTGAACATAAAAATCCGAAAGTATACACGATTATAACGTCTTTGGGTTACCGCACCGAGAAAATGCCGTCAATTCTGGTCGCCTTGTTTCGTAAAAAATCAAGCCAAATTGGGAAACAGTTCAAAGAAGAACAACCAAACTAAATTCCATCTTGCGAAAATTCATCTTAAGAGAGACGCGGAGACGTAAAAATGTTTTCCTTAAGGATCGTAGATCCTGGGACTTAATGACCTTTAAGATCCTCTTTAAAGGGTTTGTGACATTAATCAAAAGAACTATTCGAGCTTTCTCCTCAATGAAAAATAAGAAACAACGGCATAAAATGCCCTTTGCAGTAGCGTTTGCAGCACGATCTCCATCAAAAATTTCAATGTTGAGTTGTTGATCGATGAACAAATTTCCAGCAATGTTCGAAGCAACACAATAACTTCATTTAAATACAGACTTGACGCGTACCGTAAAGTAAATGGGTTTTGATATGCCCTGCGAAATTTATATTATAGTCTCCCGGATCGATTAATTAGTGTTATGGTATTTTTGTTTAGCATACTTCATTCCATCATTCTTCCTACGAAACTCCATGTCCTATCTTTTTAGGGACATGGTATCCTTTCCAAATGCCCTCTTACATGTAGTTGATAGTTAGTAGTATGTAGTTAAGCAGATACCCTCGTTATGGACCAATAGGTCTCCTGGTGTTTGTTATTCCTATGTATTCCTATGTAATCCTCCTCCTCCTCTTTATCCCTCATTAGTTTGTCTTTTATTCAATATATTGTCTTCAATCCCCTTTCTACGTCAGATTTGGCTCCTCCTCCTCCTTCTCTTTAGCTTTTATTTCCTTTCCTTCACTGTCTTCGTCTTCATTCTCCTTTGCAAGTCATATTTCGTTCGTCCTCCTCTTCTTCCCCTCACCACTCAAGGCTCTGGTACGTCCTCCTCCTCCTCCTCCTTCTCTTCCTCCTCCTCCTCCTCTGTATCCCTCATTAGTTTGTCTTTCCTTCAATATATTCGTCTTCAAT
>JACEEZ010001461.1:597500-632500 GCA_016584305.1 Chionoecetes opilio | reverse complement strand
CAAGGGGTTAGGCTGTGAAAAGAAGGAGTCAGAGAAGGAGGTAGAGAAAAGTGTATGCTGTTAGTATGAAGTGACACGGACTTGGGGCACGTAGTATATATATATTTTTTTCTTGTCAAGTGAATGGCCTTTTGTTGACGGGGATGCATTCTGAGCGATGTTTAATTAAAGATACGAGAGAGAGAGAGAGAGAGAGAGAGAGAGAGAGAGAGAGAGAGAGAGAGAGAGAGAGAAGAGAGAGTGGTGAGAGAAAATTGTATTACTGAACAAGAATGGCTTCTCTCTCTCTCTCTCTCTCTCTCTCTCTCTCTCTCTCTCTCTCTCTCTCTCTCTCTCTCTCTCTCTCTCTCTCTCTCTCTCTCTCTCTCTCGCTCTCTCTCAGTTCAGTTATTTTACACCTAACTCAGTAAAAAAAAAAATCGCATCACTCGCCTCACTTCGCAGAAAAAACAAAAACACACAATTCCGGAAGAGATTAAGTTTTTCAGTTTTTTCCTATTTTTTATTCTCGCAATGTCACTATGATTTCCCGGCATTGAGATTAGTGTTACGAGTAGTAGTATAACGATGTGCCACTTTGGTATTAGATTAACCATTGTAGAAGAAGGCTATTGACCACATACCTATTATATTACCTATACGTACAATGTTATAATCACTGAATCTATCGTAAGAACATAAGAAAATAAGGAAGCTACAAGAGACCGCGAGACCTACACGTGGTAGTTCCTGTTACTTAACACTACCTACATCCACCTTTCATCCCCATCCATGAAATTATCCAGCCTCCTTTTAAAACTCCCTAATGACTCCGCACTAACTACCTGTCTACTGAGTCCATTCCAATCATTTACCACCCTATTTGTGAACCAGTTTTTCCCTATTTCTTTTTTAAATCTACGCTTTTCCAGTTTGAATCGATACATACAGACTTTCATAGGTGTGAGAGTTTGCTGATGGTGCGATGTTGATGTTCTTGTATGATACTTGTGATACCTTGTGATAGACTTGTATGATACCTTGAAAACTTAATGTACCTTCCTTCCTGCTGTGTATCTTATTAATTACATGAGAGGGGACAGGAGGAAACAAAGAGATGGGAGAGAGGAAGATAATGAGGGTGGACACATGAGCGCGAGAGAGAGAGAGAGAGAGAGAGAGAGAGAGAGAGAGAGAGAGAGGGGGAAGTGTTTAGTCATTCTAATCTAATGTGACCTCTTTATCTGTGTGTGTGTGTGTGTGTGTGTGTGTGTGTGTGTGTGTGTGTGGTGTTTCAGGTTGAGTGTGTTGCCAGATGAGCGTCGTTACCTACAAACGAAGCAAAAGAAGAAAACTTGCAATCCAGTATTCGATGAGCACTTCGGTTTCCATGTAAGTAATCATCTCTCTCTCTCTCTCTCTCTCTCTCTCTCTCTCTCTCTCTCTCTCTCTCTCTCTCTCTCTCTCTCTCTCTCTCTCTCTCTCTCTCTCTCTCTCTCTCTCTCTCTCTCTCTCTCTCTCTCTCTTTTCTTTACCCTCTGATCTTTGTTAGTTTACTATTTTTTTTATATTGTGGGCACCAAAAAATCTCTCTCTCTCTCTCTCTCTCTCTCTCTCTCTCTCTCTCTCTCTCTCCTCTCTCTCCTCTCTCTCTCTCTCTCCTCTCTCTCTCTCTCTCTCTCTCTCTCTCTCTCTCTCTCTCTCTTCCCCTAGCCCTCCCTCTTTACCTGCTAATTTCACTCCACTTCCGTCTTTCCTTCTTTCCAAGTTAAACTTATCCCTGTATTTTAGTCTTGAAGGTAAAAGACAGTGGCGGGAAAACACATATAAATAGAAGGCTTACAAGAAAATATAAGTATAAATATAACTGCTTTTCTGCTTTATATAAATAGAATGTGTAGAAGAAATATAAATAGAAATATAAATGCTATACTGTTTAATATAAATAGAAGGTGTAGAAGAAATATAAATATGAGTATAGTATAAATATAATAGAAGGTGTGTTTTGGTAGTATAAATCGAGCATGTCCAGAACTTGTATTGGTGTGGTTCTTTGTATTCAGGTTCTTTTGTTTGTTAGATGAATGGTTTTTATGTTTGTGGTATGGATTCTGGAGACTGCTTGTTTGATTACGTAAAGTGATGAGACAGACAGACGGACAGACGGACAGAGACAGACAGATAGATATACGAACAGACAGATAGACGGACGTACAGACAGATAGACGGAGACAGACAGACATACAGACGGACAGACAGACGGATAGAGAGGTAGAAACAGACAGACAGACAGATGGACAGAGAGGTAGAAAGAGACAGACATATAGACAGACACACAGACAGATAGATAGACAGACGGACAGATAGATAGATAGACAGAGACAGACAGATAGATATACGAACAGACAGATAGACGGACGAACAGACAGATAGACAGAGACAGACAGACAGACAGACAGAGATAAGAGAAAACAGCTTTAGAAATTAACAGTGTGTGTGTGTGTGTGTGTGCGCGTGTGTGTGTGTCCGGTAACCCAGCATAAGCACACGTAAACAGATCCCGCTGCGGTGCGTCGGGGAACGAACCCTGCGCCTCACCGTGCTCGACGGCGGGCGAACCAAGCGCCAGGGCGCCACCGTGGGCCACGTGTACTGCCCCCTCGGCCGCGTCCTGGCTCAGCCCCCCACCGAGACCGCCCCCGTCATGGCCAGAGATCTCGTCAAGGTCAGTCCAGGGTGTTATTAATCCTGTGTCAGACCCGGGTGGTAAATCCTCTGAAGTTCGCTATTGAAAGTTTCCTATTGAAAGATTTTTTTTTTTTAGGGTGGGTTGCTCGTGTTTTTTTCAAGTTGCTGTTTGATGTTTTAGGCTCCTTTGTTAATAAGTTTTCCATTATAAGTCCATCTTTTTTTCGCTTAAAGTTCTCTGTTTCTCTGTTTCTAAGGCAGTGGTTCCCAACCTGTTTTGTCCCATTCCCCCTTTTCCAGTCACTTTTCCACCTGTGGACCCTACAACGAAATAGGCTAAGCCAGCAAAATTAATAGAAGATTTTTCTGCAAAAAATTGAATACGTTCATGTAAAATGCCTTGCATTGTTATGCTGATTAAGCTGTAGGCCTATTTATATGAAAACAGAACACGTTCTGTTCAGCAGACTTTTTTTATTTAAGTAAAATACATAGGAAAAATGTCATGTTATTGTTATTATAGTGTTAGGTATTGTACGCAAAAGTTATCCTTATAATACTTGCCTTATTTTGAGCTTGCAAGCACATGTATGAAAAAAAATAAGAAATTCACATAAGCAAACACATCAGTTTCACGTTTTAAAAACAGCAATCAAGCGCAACAGCGTATAACAATGGCACGTAACGGAACAGACAGTCCCAAGACTTAAACACAAATACAAAATAAATTATGAGCAAAAATTTCCTTATTGATTTCATGGCATTTAAAGTATGCAAAATAATAGCAATATCGATACCATTGCTAAATAAATTTTTAGTACACTACTTAATGAAACACTAATATATGAGGGATAATAATAATACACGAGGGATGAAAAGGAGTAGTTACAGTCCAATAAATCACAACAAAGCCTGCATTTATAATTCTATTTTTTTTTTATTAATAAAAGAAGAAAAACAGCAGTGAATGACTTTTCATGGGTTGCAAAATATTATGTCACTATATCTCAATGTTATATTATACACTATATCTATATGTTAATCTCAATGGGACTTTTGTGGTTGTTTCTGAGCAACCAGCTCATGACTCCTTGGCTCAGTGGCGGCCAGTGCACACCGCCAGTCATCTTCCACAGACAGCTTGTTCCTTGATTTACTTTTTATTGTAAGTAATGCAGAAAACCCACTTTCGCACAGGTAGGTTGAAGCAAAAGGCAAAAGAACTCGAACTGCCAGATCACTTATTTTGGGATATGATTCCATCATTGAATACCAAGGCTAGACAAGGAGTTTGACTGGAAAACATTCTTAGCTGTTGAATCGTGGATAAGCTCAATGAACTCTTCTTGTGCGTCTTCTGACACATCATCAACCTGACATAAGAACAGATTTTTTGCTACTCTTACCATGATAAAATAACGGTTATTAATTATCTCTCTTATTATTATATTCCAGTAATTTAAATTAAAAAATAATTAGATTCTTAGAATATCTATGGACCCCTTGAAATTCTTCCATGGACCCCTTGGGGACCATGGAACCCTGGTTGGGAACCACTGTTCTAAGGGATCTCGTCAAGGTCAGACCTGGACGGAAAGTTGCCTCGGTTGGAAGGTCGCGGTTGCAGGTTTCCTTCCCTCTCCATTTTTTTTTATTATTTTTTTTGGTCTACTTTTTTGTGTAGTTGCTGTTTGAGGTTTTAAGTTCTTTTATTGTTAGTCTTGTATTGTAAGTCTTTTCAATTTTTCGTTTTCGCTTAAAGTTCTCTGTTTAAAGTTCGCCATTGAAAGTTTCCTATTTCAAGTTTGCCTCATGATTTTTTTATTTTTCAAGTGCTGTTTGAGGTTTTAAGTTCCTTTATTGAAAGTCTTCTATTATAAGTTCTCTGTTTAAAGTTCGCTATTTCAAGTTTCCTATTGCAAGTTTTCCTCGAAATATTTTTTTTCCCTTCAAGTTACTGTTTAAGGTTTGAGGTTTTTTAAGTTCCTTTATTGAAAGTCTTCTATTATTAGTCCCTTTTTTTCGCTTAAATTTCTGTTTAAATTTTGTTAAATAATATTGAAAGTTTCCTATTTCAAGTTTGCCTTACGATTTTTTTTCTAAGTTGTTGTTTGAGATTTGAGGTTTTACGTTATTTTATTGAAAGTCTTCTATTATAAGTTTTCTGTTTAAAGTTCGCTATTAAAAGTTTCCCATTTCAAGTTGTCCTCACGAATTTTTTTTCAAATTGCTGTTTGAGGTTTGAAATTCTAAGTTCCTTTATTGAAAGTTTTTTATAAGTCCCTCCATTTTTTTGCGCTAAAAGTTCTCTGTTTTAAGTTTTTTGCCATAAGCTCCGAGTATCATAATTCAAATCCTTCTTTCTTGTTATATTAAAAGTCTTTTCTAGAAGTTACAAGTTAAAAATGTACTGTTCTTGGGTACTCCGTGGTGTAAGGGTTAGCACGCTCGGTTCACAACCGAGAAGTCCCGGGTTCGATCCCCGGGCGGAGCGGAAACAGTTGGGCTGTTTCTTTAAAACCCGAGCCCCTGTCCACCCAGCAGTGAATGGGTACCGGGTGTTAGCCGGGGTTTGTAACCCGCCTCCCGGGGTCCTGTCTTCGGCCAACACTATAAGCACTAGCAGAGACAGCTCTCTAGGGGTAGTCTCCGACTAGTCTGAGAGAGAGCTGTCTGGTTAGTGGAGATCCATCTCATCTGCGTCGATAACTGACGAAATTCTTCAAACATCAAACATCAATGTTCAAAATTTGTCCTTCTATTCATCTATCGTTAGAAATTCCCTGTTTGAAGTCCTCGGTTATAATAATTCCCTAATGCTAATCTCTCGGTACTTTATATCTCATGTTTCTTTTGTTGTTCTCACTTCTCAGTCTCGTCATTCCATTGTTCGTCCTTTATATCTCACTTTAGCAATCAGACGATAACTATAACTATAATAACTATATACAACAACTAACTATATACAACAACTATATACAACAACTATACTCAACAACTATAACAACCATCAGACAATTATTTCACAGAGTAGGAAGTGACGGAGAGGAGAGGGAGGAAGACAGTTGCATATTTCAAGGCGTAGTTTATTGAGGCGGGGAGTTAAAGGTGTCGTTCTTTGCGCCTTTTTTACATGGTACTTTGAAGGTATTATTCCAGTTTGACACCGAATTCACTTTGGTGGACGAAACTATTTTATTCTGGTGAGTTTTGATGTGTTTTGAATTAATCTGCTAACCGTTTCTGTCGCAAATCACTTGTTGTTGTTTTTTTGTTTTTTTTTAGTTAGGTAAACGTTAGGTATAGGTTAGGTTAGATAAAGGTTCGATCAGGTTCACTTTGTTTTGCAATCACTTATGTCGCAAATAAAAAAAATAAAAAAATATATATATATAAAATAAAAAAAGTTATTTGGCGACAGAAACGGTTACGGTTAGCAGGGTAATTCCAAACACATCAAAACTCACCAGAAAAAAAATGGTTTCGTCCACCAAAGTTAATTCGGTGTCAAATTGGAAATGTACCCTTTTAATACTCCCTGTTTTAAGTCTTTAAGGAGAATGAGTAACGACGTGTGTTTATTTCTTCGGCAGGAGGAGGAATGCGAGCCGCGTAGCAACCTTGGCGAGATTCTCGTCTCCCTCACCTACAACGACACACTTCATCGACTCTCCTTGACCGTGTTCCAGGGCCGCGGCATCAAGGTGAGGGAGAGAGAGGGGGAGAGAGAGAGAGAGAGAGAGAGGAGAGAGAGAGAGAGAGAGAGAGAGAGAGAGAGAGAGGAGGAGAGAGAGAGAGAGAGAGAGAGTAGAGGAGGAGAGAGGAGAGAGAATGTGTGGAGAAAAATGAAGGATTGCAGGGAAGGTAAGAGAGAGACAGAGAGAGGAGAGAGAGAGAGAGGAGAGAGAGAGAGAGAAGAGAGAAGAGGAGAGAGAGAGAGAGAGAGAGAGAGAGAGAGAGAGGAGGAGAAAGGGGGGTGAGAGGAAAGAAGGAGAAGAAAGTAAAAGAGACGGTGTGTGTGTGTGTGTGGCGAGACAACGAGAGACTATCATCTCGGTGGCCACGGTGTGTGTGAGAGAAGAGAAAGAGAAAATTAAAGAGAGAGAGAAACTTCTTCGTCACCTCAGGGTCACAGTCTTATCTTTGACGTGTCACACCAAATGAATCGTTTTGGAGTCTTCTCTCTCTCTCTCTCTCTCTCTCTCTCTCCTCTCCTCTCTCTCTCGTCACTCACACTCTCTCTCATCTCTCTCTTCTCTCTCTCTCCCTCTCTCTCTCTCTCTCCTCCTCTCTTCTCCCTCTCTCTCTCATCTCTCTCCTCCTCTCTCTCTTCTCTTCTTACCCTCTCCCTCCTTCCTTCATTTTTTTTCCCCTCCCCCCCTCATATGTCCTCCCCCACTCTTCTTCATTTCCTCACACCCTCCCGCCCATTCCGCGCTCCCTCCTCCTATCTCACACCCTCACACCCTCCCTCCCCGCCCTTTATCGCTTCCAGCTGTCCTATCCCCACAATCTCTCTCTCTCTCTCTCTCTCTCTCTCTCTCCTCTCATCCTCTCTCCTCTCTCCTCTCTCTCCTCTCTCTCTCTCTTCTATTCGTCTCCAAAAATTTTACTTCCTCTCTCTCTCTCTCTCTCCTCTCTCTCTCTCTCCTCTCTTCTGTCTCTACTCTCTCTCTCTCTCTCCTCCTCTCTCTCTCTCCTCCTCTCTCTTCTCTCTCTCCCCCTTCTCTCCCTCCCCTTTCTCTCTCTCTCCCCTTTTCCTCTCTCTCCTCTCTCTCTCTCTCTCTCCCTTTTTCCCCCTTCTATCTCCTTTTCTTCTCTTCCTTTCCCATTTCCCCTTCCTCCTTTTATATCCTCTTTTCCCCCCTTTTCCTCATTCTTTTTAAAATTTTCCCTTTTCTTTCCTCTCCTTTCTTTTCGGTTTTTCCTTTGTTTGGCTTCCTTTCTTTTGTACCGATTCCTTCCTTCTTTTTGTACTCGCGTTCGGGCTTCGTTTTTTTCTGTATCGGTTCTGGTTTCCCGTTCTTTTCGTACTCGACTGTTTGGCTTCCTTCTGTTCTGTACTCGATGTTCGGGCTTCCGTTTGTTCTGACTCGACGTTCGGGCTTCCGTTTGTTTCTGTACTCGCTGTCTGGCTTCCGTTCGTTTGTACTCGACTGTTCTGGCTTTCCGTTCTGTTCTGTACCATTTTCTGGCTTCCGTTTGTTTGAAACTGACTGTTCGGGCTTCCGTTCTGTTCTGTACCGACTGTTCTGGCTTCCGTTCTGTTTTGTACTCGACTTTTTCTGCTTCCGTTTGTTCTGTACCGATTTTTCTGGTTTTCCGTTCTGTTGTACTCGACTGTTCTGGCTTCCGTTCTTTTTCTGTACTCGACGTTCGCTTCCGTTCTGTTTGTACTCGACTGTTCTGGCTTCCGTTTGTTTGACTGACTGTTCTGGTTCCTTTTTGTTTGTACTCGCGTTCTGGTTTCCGTTCTGTTTGTACTCGACGTTCTGGCTTCCGTTTTTTTCTGTACTCGACGTTCGGGCTTCCTTTTCTGTTCTGTACTCGACGTCTGGTTTCCTTCTGTTCTGTACTCGACTTTTTCTGGCTTCCTTCTGTTCTGTACTCGACTGTTTTGGCTTCCGTTCTGTTTTTTTACTCGACTTTTTGGGCTTCCTTCTTTTTCGTACTCGATGTTTGGCTTCCGTTCTGTTTTTAACTCGACGTTCTGGCTTCCGTTTTTCTGTACTCGACTGTCTGGTTCCGTTCTGTTATTCGACTTTTCGGCTTCCTTTTTGTTCTGTACTCGACTGCTCTGGCTTCCTTCGTTATGTATCGACGTTCTGGCTTCCGTTTGTTTCTGTTCGACGTTCTGGCTTCCGTTTGTTTGTACTCGACTTTCTGCTTCCGTTCTGTTCTTATCGGTTCGGCTTCCGTTCGTTCTGTACTCGCTTTTTGGCTTCCGTTTTCTTTTCGTATCGACATTTGGCTTCCGTTCTGTTCTGTATCGACGTTCTGGCTTCCTTTTCTTTCTGTACCGCGTTCGGGTTCCCGTTCTGTTCTGACTCACATTTTCTGGCTTCCGCTGTTCTGTCTGCGTTCTGGCTTCCGTTCTTTTTCTGTACTCGACGTTTGGCTTCCTTCTGTTCTGTACTCGACATTTCGGGTTCCGTTCTGTTCTGTACCGACGTTGGGGCTTCCGTTCGTTCTGTCTCGACGTTCTGGCTTCCGTTTGTTCTGTACTCGACGTTCTGGCTTCCTTTCTGTTTTGTATCGACTGTTCTGGCTTCCTTTTCTGTTCTTACTCGAGTTCTGGCTTCCTTTCTGTTTGTACTCGATGTTCTGGTTCCGTTCTTTTTCTGTACTCGACATTTTGGCTTCTTTTCTTTCTGTACTCGACTTTCTGGCTTCCGTTCGTTCTGTACTCGACTTTTCGGGCTTCCGTTCTGTTCTGTACTCGACAGTTCGTTTCCGTTCTGTTCGTACTCGACTTCTGGTTTCCCGTTTCTGTTCTGTACTCGACGTTCTGGCTTCGTTCTTTCTGTACTCGCAGTTCTGCTTCCGTTCTGTTCTGTACTCGACTTTCTGGCTTCCGTTCTGTTCTTCTCGACGTTCTGGCTTCCGTTCCTGTTCTGTACTCACAGTTCGGCTTCCGTTCTGTTCTGTACCGACTTTCTGGCTTCCGTTTTCTTACTCGACGTTCGGCTTCCCGTTCGTTTCTGTACTCAAGTTCTGGCTTCCGTTCTGTTTGTAACTCACTGTTCGGCTTCCGTTCTGTTTCTACTCGACAGTTCTGGCTTCCGTTCTGTTGTACTCGACGTTCGGCTTCCGTTCTTTTCGTACTCGACAGTTCTGGCTTCCTTTCTTTCTGTACTCGACTGTTCTGGCTTCCTTTCTGTTCTTGTACTCGACGTTTCTGCTTCCGTTCTGTTCTGTACTCGACTGTCTGGCTTCCGTTTGTCTGTACCGACTTTTTCTGGCTTCCGTTCTGTTCTGTACTCGACTTTCTGGCTTCCGTTCGTTCTGTACTCGACTGTTCTGGCTTCCGTCTGTTCTTACTCGACTTTTCTGGCTTCCGTTTCTGTTCTGTACTCGACTGTTCTGGCTCCGTTCTGTTTGTACTCGACTTTTCGGCTTCCTTCTGTTCTGTACCGAATTGTTCCTGGCTTCCGTTCTGTTATGTATCACTGTTTCTGGCTTCCGTTCTGTTCCTCAACTTTCTGCTCCGTTCTTTATTAAACCTCGACTTTCTGGCTTCCGTTCTTTTTATGACTCAGTTCTGTCTCCGTTCTTTTTTCTTCCGCTGTTCTGGTTTCCCGTTCTGTTATGTACTCGACTGTTCTGGCTTCCGTTCTGTTCTGTACTCGACAGTTCTGGCTTCCGTTCTGTTCTGTACTCGACTGTTCTGGCTTCCGTTCTGTTCTGTACTCGACTGTTCTGGCTTCCGTTCTGTTCTGTACTCGACTGTTCTGGCTTCGTTCTGTTTGTACTCGAGTTCTGGCTTCCGTTCTGTTCTGTACTCGACTGTTCTGGCTTCCGTTCTGTTCTGTACTCGACTGTTCTGGCTTCCGTTCTGTTCTGTACTCGACTGTTCTGGCTTCCGTTCTGTTCTGTACTCGACTGTTCTGGCTTCCGTTCTGTTCTGTACTCGACTGTTCTGGCTTCCGTTCCTGGTTCCCCTTTTGGTACTCGACTGTTCTGGCTTCCGTTCTGTCTGTACTCGACTGTTCTGGCTTCCGTTCTGTTTTCTGTACTCCGACTGTTCTGGCTTCCGTTTTTCTGTACTCGACTGTCTGGTTTTCCGTTCTGTTCTGTACTCGACTGTTCTGGCTTCCGTTCTGTTATGTACTCGACTGTTCTGGCTTCCGTTCTGTTCTGTACTCGACTGTTCTGGCTTCCGTTCTGTTCTGTACTCGACTGTTCTGGCTTCCGTTCTGTTATGTACTCGACTGTTCTGGCTTCCGTTCTGTTCTGTACTCGACTGTTCTGGCTTCCGTTCTGTTATGTACTCGACTGTTCTGGCTTCCGTTCTGTTATGTACTCGACTGTTCTGGCTTCCGTTCTGTTCTGTACTCGACTGTTCTGGCTTCCGTTCTGTTCTGTACTCGACTGTTCTGGCTTCCTTTTCTGTTTGTACTCGACTGTTCTGGCTTCCGTTCTTTTCTTTTAACTCGACTGTTCTGGCTTCCGTTCTGTTCTGTACTCGACTGTTCTGGCTTCCGTTCTTTTCTGTACTCGACTGTTCTGTTTCCCGGGTTCTGTTCTGTACTCGACTGTTCTGGCTTCCGTTCGGGTTATGTACTCGACTGTTCTGGCTTCGTTCTGTTCTTACTCAAACTGTTTTTGGCTTCCGTTCTTTTATGTACTGGGACTGTTCTGGCTTCCGTTCTGTTCTTTACTCGACTGTTCTGGCTTCCGTTCTGTTATGTACTCGACTGTTCTGGCTTCCGTTCTGTTCTGTACTCGACTGTTCTGGCTTCCGTTCTGTTCTGTACTCGACTTTTTCTGGCTTCCGTTCTGTTTGTACTCGACTGTTCTGCTTCCGTTCTGTTCGTACTCGACTGTTCTGGCTTCCGTTCGTTCTGTACTCGACTGTTTGGCTTCCGTTCTGTTTTTGTACTCAAATTTTCTGCTTCCTTTTTTTGTTATGTACTCGACGTTCTGGCTTCCGTTCTGTTATGTACTCGACTGTTCTGGTCCGTTCTGTTCTGTACTCGACTGTTCTGGCTTCCTTTTCTGTTTTTGTACTCGACTGTTCTGGCTTCCTTTTCTGTATGTACTCGACTGTTCGGTTTCCCGTTCTGTTTTTACTCGACTGTTTTGGCTTCCTTTCCCTGTTTGTACTGACTGTTCTGGCTTCCGTTCTGTTCTGTACTCGACTGTTCTGGCTTCCGTTCTGTTCTGTCTCGTCTTGTACTTTCTGCTCCGTCCCTCTCTTCTTGTCCTTCCCCTAATCTTGCCTTGCCTCTCCCTCTCACATCAGGAACTACCACGTGTGAGTCTCTTCAAGCTGGAAAAGCGTAGATTTATAGAAGAAATAAGGAAAAACTGGTTCACAAATAGGGTAGTAAATTATTGGAATGGACTCAGTCGTCAGGTAGTTAGTGCGGAGTTAATAGGGAGTTTTAAAAGGAGACTAGATAATTTCATGGATGGGGGATGAAAGGTGGATGTAGGTAGTGTTAAGTAACAGGAACTACCACGTGTATAGATCTCATGGCCTCTTGTAGCTTCCTTATTTTCTTATGTTCTTATGTTATCTTTCTTCCCCGCTCACGTGCATTGCCTCTATATCAATTGACTTTTAATAGATAGATAGAGGACAGTTCATCTTGCCTAGCCTCTCCCTCACATCAGGTGGGTGAGTTCAGATCAGTTCAGTTGTGGGTCGGGAGTCAGGCCTTTTTTATCGGCACACCCTGATGTTCTCTTCTTGGCTTGTGGGTCTTTAGTTAGTTGTCTTCTCTTATTCTGTCTTTTAATTTCTTTCTCTTTCTTTCCTCTTATTTTCTCTGGTCGTCCAAAAACTGTTGATGGTTCTTTTTGCTTCTTCCACATTCCCATCTCCAAACAAATACTCCCCCACAATACCTTGCCTTGCTTCTCCCTCTTACATCAGGAACTACCACGTGTAATTCTCGCGGCCTCTTGTAGCTTCCTTATTTTCTCAAGCTTAATAGACATACTTACATTCTTTAAAAGTCTATAGATCTTGTATTTTCTAATGTTCTTATGTTATCGTTCTCCCCAGCTCACGTGCCTTCCCTCTAGATCAATTGACTTTTAATAGATAGATAGATGGTCAGTTGATCTTGCCTTAAGTCTCTCTCACAACAGGAATTACCACGTGTAGATCTCGCGGCCTCTTGTAGCTTCCTTATTTTCTTATGTTCTTACGTTCTTATGTAACACGTACGGACTGCCCCACCAACACACTATCCTTAACCCCTTCACCCCCAGGCTTAAGGGGAGGATTCCTGAGCTAGGTTCTCTCTCGGCTTTGCTTGCGACCTAGTGTTGGGTCGCGCCACGTACTATGATGAACCCTGCACTAAAGAACTATGTGAACATGCTGCACAGACAAACTCAACCAACATGTGTGTGTGTGTATCATAGCATAACATACCGGTCTTTACTGCCTGGTTTGTCTCAGCTCATCACTCGTCATTTTTCTATTTTTGTTCTCATTTTTCCTGTATGCCTTCAGGTGAAAATAAAAGTATTATATTATTATTATTATTATTATTATTATTATTATTACACGCCCTGACCTTTTCTTTGCTATATAAAATCGTAAAATTGCTCTCCCTCTTACTTCAGGTGGGTGACGGGGAGACAGTGTCGTGGGTCAAGGCGTCCCTCATGGGCCAGCGCAGGACCCTCAAGAGCAAAAAGTCAGCGGTGGTCGCGGCGGCCGAGGAGCCCCACTTCAACCAGTCCTTCCACTTCCGACCGCCCGCTGCCCTAGAGGGAGTCCACCTCACTCTGACGCTACTGCTGGCCGCCAATGCTGCCTCCAAGGGTACGTGTGGGGGGGGGGGTGTTGTGTGTGTTAATTTTGTGCGTGTGTGTGGGGGGGGGAGGTTGTGTGTGTGTGTGTGTGTATGTGTGGGGGAGGGAGGTTGTGTGTATGTGTGGGGAGGGGGGGTTGTGTGCGCGTGTGTGTGTGTGTTACTACTACTTCTACCATTGCTGCAATTATTACTGCTACTATAATAATGATAATGATAATACTATAATCTATTTTCTTCAATATGGTCAAAATGCCTTGTGGTCACGTGCTGTTATGTAGTGAGGATGATACGAGTAATCTGTACACATGTTGAACACTGAGTGCACCAATCAGCTGCCCCGTAGAAAAGAGGGGAAGGCAGGGGGCGTGACCTCCTTTGTGCATTTTGACCATATTATTTTAGATAACAGACTACATATAGTGAACATTTTAATATTGATGTTATTGTCACCACCACCACCACTACTGCACTACCCTTCCCTCATTGTGTTGTGTTGCCCTGCAGGTCGGCCGCTGGGCAGGGTGGTGGTGGGGCCATTCATGTTCGCGCGGAGTCGAGGCCTCACGCAGTGGAACCAGGCCCTGGCGGCGCCCAAGGAGCCCATACAGTTCTGGCACCCCCTCACCGAGTAGTGGCCTCACACCACGCATACCACTGCGGAGATCAACCACCACATAGAACCTTTCATAGAGCACATGCTGAGTCTAGTTACCCACTCACTCACCCTGCTGACTTCGTAGCTGACATCTGCTGACTCAGACCTGCCTCCCCGAACCATCTGCTGAGCCTGTGTTGATTTCTTTGATGACAACACCCGCCAGTCAATCCATTAGTGACAGCTGCTGCCGCGGTACAGCTGTGTTAGCACCTTGTGGTCCCGTCGCACACGGCGTGCTAGTGGTAGCCAGAGTAGCAGCTGCCTCAGTAAGCCAGGCACAGACCTTAGACGAGCCTCAGCAGCCAGTCAGCAGCTCTAGGTAAGCTTCTATTATAGTGTGTACTTATAAGGGCAATGCATCCACATATCACTCACAAAGCAGATGTTATTGCCCTTAACGGAAAAAAGTATGATACAATATTTGCTTCAGATTCAAGGGGTCACTGGGTACACCTGTGCTAACGTTTTATTTTTTTAACGAGACCACTGAAAGAAAGTGAAAAAAATAACCGCGCGCGGCGCGAGATGCATTTTTTCCCCGCATCGAGGCACCGGAGCCTCCCAGTGCCTGTGTCAATCAATTTATACCTGAACACCCTCGCCACGGGCTGCGCTTGTAGCGTGCCGTGGCTGGGAGGAAGGGGCGGGCTGGCTGGTGGGGAGTGAGTGACACCTTTCCATCCCTCCACTCCCTCACGCCCGTCCCTCCCTCCACCACTGTCATGCCACCACCCGTGACCCAACACGTGACATCAATCAATGCATTGGCGCGACCTCGGTTGCTAAAACATAAAAGTCAAAGTGACATGAGAGCGTTTATTAAATCCATTGCATGGGTGTTGGTTTGGTTAGTTCCAAAGACTAGTTCTCCATCCCTTCATGAGTATTCCATAGACTCCATACAACATTAATGGTACGGAAACTGGAAAAAAAGGGCTGATAAGTGAGTATATTATTATTATAATAATTATGATCGTAATTATAATTATTAGCATTGTTAGTACGTATCATTATTATTATTATTGTTATTAATATCATCATCATTATTTCCAAACTTGTTTTTTTTCAGGGATTGTAAACTCTTTGCTCCGCATGTATACTGATTTGTGTTCAGTTATAATAATTCACCAGTCAGCCTGTGTTGATGCCCAGGATAGTATATATTAATCCTTCAATCCTTGGTTGATGCCCAGCCAAGCCTCACAAGGAACAGTGTTGTGTGACGCCAGGCATTACATATATGCTTCTTAGCGGTCATGGTATCCAACATCTAGAACAGTACAGCATCGTGCAGCCCCCGTGTCTGGCGTGTAGTGACGGTATTATATGTATAGCCTTCACATAGCTGCTAGATCACTTGATTTGATATAATATATATATATAATATATATATATATATATATATATATATATATATACTGTATATGGCAGGGAAGAGGAGTAGTGTATAGGGTAGCTGTGTACAGTGTTATGAGTCCCAAGCTGCGAGGCGACAGTAACAGTGGTGTAGCCTTAGACTGTGGTGAACTAAGCCTGTTGTAACAAGTACCTGTATATACCTGTCATGGTTATAACTGTCATGTACATTACCGTTATAGTTTCCAAAGATTATATTGTGTACACGGTATACCGTGCAACGTACTGTGCATGGCGGCGGGGCGGGGCGGGGGAAGGGGCGGGGCGGGGCATGAAGGGGTGTGTGTAGCCTAGATCAATAGACTTTTAATAGTCAGTTAATCTTGTATGTAGCGATATCACTTCTACACACCGACGGGGTACTTCTTCTTCTTCTTGTGACCTTTTACGTTATGTATCGCTTCATAGGTCCTCTTCAACTTCGTCTCCTTAACTCAACGTCAAGTCAACTTAAGTCAACAAACTTGTCAACTCTTCCCTTGGCTATTTCACTTAGAATCTTTTTTCACTTGGGTACTCTGTCATAAGGCAACACTGATTACCCATCTTTCGAGAATAACCGGAAGAAACCGACACTGAAGACTTTTCCCTTTAGGTGTACAGAGTGTGGTGGATTGAGTTCGTGAGCGCAAACGTGTGTGGTGAGTGTATATCATGGGTTGATCGCCTCCGCCGCCCCCGACACTGGTGCGACAATACTCGTGAAATATAGAACAATAAAACTGTAATCTTGCCACTTGTTTCCTCATCCTCGTTGATGCTGTTTGGAGGGAGTTTTTCTTGTCCAACCGAGGAATATCTGGACAAGTGTATTGGGTGTGAGGTGCATGGCGAGGGGAGTACCAGTCTTACACCTACAATACCTTCGGTGAACGGTGAAATTATGGCCACTCAAAAGTAAATAGACCACCAGCCTGAAATATTGAATTGTTAAATATATTACAATTTTGTGGTAATGAGTGCTAATTTTCGTCACTGGCTGTTGGCAATAACTATTTTTTCTCTAATGCTGAAGAGAGGGCAGAGAAAACACTGTGTATGAATTTATCAATGTACGTATGATTGACCTATTGATGACAGGGATGTGATAGGCTCTCTACTCCATGTGATACTAATGATGTTTAAATTGATAATGAATGGTTATGAAATATACGTATACCTGCAGGCTGCATGCAGACAATACAACAGTTTACTAGGAATTACAAAGCCTGATGATTGCATTCAACTACAGCAAGATGTCAGTGAAATGAAATGCTGTTGATCTGAAAAGTGGCTTCCATACAAACAACTTACAAGTACATGGGATACAAACTGACAGTGGATAATCAGGAGGAAAATAAGGTAACAACAGTATACTTCATGTTAGTCTATATTGAATGCAAGTATGTACAGTGCAATAGAAAAATTATTTTATTACTAATATAGAAAGTAGTACAATTATTTCTTTGATGCTTATGACATACCTATTTACCGATCTGTATTTATATGCTCGTAGTATATGTACATCTGATTTCAACTCAGTTCTGTTGTTGTGATAGAACAGTTAACTGAACCACCTGGATCTTGGTGATGGTCTCGGCTCATGTTAACAACCGTGTCCCTTGGTATTTCTCCACATGATCGAGTCCTTGGCAACTGTCCATTCTCCTTTTTTCCCTTTTTTTTTTACGTTGGAGCCTATAGCGCCTGTAGGCTATTTTTTTTTTTTTTGAGGGCTCGGGTGGTTGGCCCTGCACATTCTGGAGGGCTGTGATGATTGCCTCTCCCCCGTGGTGGCGCAGGCTGGATTTTTATAGTGACACCTATGCTTTATAGGTGAAGATCCCGAAGATCTCCTACATACAATCTCTGTCTCACAGTTGACTACAGTCCTCCAGTGAGCCAGAAATAACAATTGCACTGTCTCCATTTCTATCAGTATCCACTATATTTTTTCTCCATTTCTATCAGTATCCACTATTTTTTTTCTCCATTTCTATCAGTATCCACTATATTTTTTCTCCATTTCTATCAGTATCCACTATTTTTTTTCTCCATTTCTATCAGTATCCACTATATTTTTTCTCCATTTCTATCAGTATCCACTATTTTTTTTCTCCATTTCTATCAGTATCCACTATTTTTTTCCTCCATTTCTATCAGTATCCACTATATTTTTTCTCCATTTCTATCAGTATCCACTATTTTTTTTCTCCATTTCTATCAGTATCCACTATTTTTTTC
Source organism: Chionoecetes opilio (assembly GCA_016584305.1). Classification (NCBI taxonomy): domain Eukaryota; kingdom Metazoa; phylum Arthropoda; class Malacostraca; order Decapoda; family Majidae; genus Chionoecetes; species Chionoecetes opilio. Next base: position 615,040 of record JACEEZ010001461.1, on the reverse strand, counting down.
CTCCATTTCTATCAGTATCCACTATATTTTTTCTCCATTTCTATCAGTATCCACTATTTTTTTTCTCCATTTCTATCAGTATCCACTATTTTTTTCCTCCATTTCTATCAGTATCCACTATTTTTTTCCTCCATTTCTATCAGTATCCACTATATTTTTTTTGCGCCAGGATATTCTTTGCTTTAGCCACGCCTGCCTTAAAATCATTCTATTGGAAACTTTATTTAGCTATATCGGCGTCTATAAGGCGTCTTGTATTATTTTTATTTTTTTTATTGATATTTTGTCACTCTTCAAGAAGTATTCATTCATGCCAGTCCTCTCACCCCTCTAGGTATAAGGGTGATAATATCCACAACATTTCTCTCTCCTATCCCACAATGTAGGCACTTTAGCTTCAGCATTTCCCTTTTACTTGGTAACGTTCCATTATGTCTTTATGGGTAATCAGTCATCCCGTTTTTTTGCTTCGGGAAACACCACCTTTCCACCCCTCTCCACCCAGTCTTCAAGGGAGCCGACATACACCCTGAGGAGGAAAAAAAAATTACAAACTTACTTAAATACATATCGCCATTCTCATCCTTTTAAATGTATCAAACTTTTTAAAAATACAAATATCTAGAAAAGAAAAGAAACAAATATTTGAAAACTAATGTGATAAAAAAGATTCACCAAAAGCTGGGAAGATTTCAAGACTCAAGACTCATTTCAAGACTTATGTGCATTAGGGAGGCAGTAGCAGAGTGGTTAGCGTCACCGGGTGGCGTTCTCGAAGACCCGAGTGAGCCATAAATCCACTTAAAATCTTTCTGCACCGTCGAGTGGCCTAAGAACACCCACATGCTGCCCATTAACTCTGCCTTGGATTGCGAGTGCATCGGAGGACACAGGGGCATGAGCCTCTAATTACAGGCGTCACTATAAAAATCCTGCCTGCGCCACCACGGGAGAGGGCCAACCATCATAGCCCTCCAGTGAGCCTCCAGGGCCTACCATCCCACCCCTGTAGGTCACTGCCTACAGGCGCTATAGGCATAAAAAATAAAAAAAATATAAACTTTAATACCCCTACCCCCTCCCCCATAAAAACAAAAGAGTTGTTGGCAGCTCACCTGACATTGGTGTAGCCTACGGCCATGAATGCCAGCTGTGCAGTGCGGGCACGAATACCAGCCAGGCAGGTCATCACGATGGGCTCATCCAGCACAGGTTTCTTGAAGCCAAGCTGGGAAGTAAAATCTTCGTCCGACTGTAAAATTGATGGTCCAAGCCAAGGAACTAAAAAGAGTGAAAATGACATAAACAGAACGAGTTTGCGAGGGCTACCAGGCCTACATAAGAAAGCTTTTTATAATGATTCTTAGGTTCAGAATTTAGCAACACTTGAGGGTTTTTTTTAAATCTAGCCTGCTGAGATTGATGGTGTTAAAAGTAATCATTGGACTGGTTGCTTTTCTACATGCCAAGTTTATTACATTTGCAGATATTAAGCTGTCCTTTCGTTTTTTTTATCACATTCATGTTTTTAAAGATTAACATTGTAACACTTCTGCATCTATAGTCTGGATCTGTTCAGCTGACCTGTCTTGATATCTTGATATCTGACACAGACAGTGTCACCAATTATCCTGGAATTTATATCATTGGATATGAATGATGCGTAACAGGGATCCCACATATCCCTAAGGATCCCCACAGGTGATACAGCATCCAGTTGGATTTGTTACATCAGGTTGAATCCTGTGCTCTTTACAACAAAGCTAGACACTAAGTCAGTCCCAAGGCTTACCTAGAATCTGAGATAACCCTAAGACACTTTACTGAAATCAAGGTAGCCCTATACATCATATCATAATTTTCATCATTATCAATCTCCTCATGCAGTCTCTTGTGAAGGTACCATTGATTAGTTCAAAACAACCTGGCTAATCAGGTGCAAGATTTTGAGCAACATTTTAGCCTGTGCCCCAATACGTAACAGTAGGTACTTAAAAACAGATGAAATACTCACGTCCAATATTCTTGGAGTCTGGGATCATGCCGTCCTTGCGTTGTTCCCCGGGCATCCGCACGTCTATGAGGGTCACCTGCCTGTCACCCAGCTTCTGCTTCAGCTCCTCAAAGGCAATGTCTGGAGAGGAAAAGATCACAATTACTGAGTTTAGGGTTGCCATACGTCCGGAATTTAGGTGTCAAAATCGGCGTCCGGGGACAATTTAGAAAATTCTCGAAATGTCCAGAATTTCAGCATCCATTATATATATATTTTTCAAATACGCAATTTTTAAGCTCTGTATTGAGAGAGAGAGAGAAAAAAAAAATAATAATAATAACAATACCTCTACCTGTAAGTGGTAAAAGAAAAAAAATCACCCACCTGGAGGGAGTTTAACTGCTGCAGAAAAGCATCGTAGTGCTTGGGTTGACGGCGTCACTCTTGCGGCAATCTGCGGCACTCTGCACAACCACCACATTGTGGACTCGGCCTAGGGGTGGATACAACATTCAAGATATAAGATTACAGGGATACAAGATTTTCTCTTCTCCAGCGTTTCCATTGATTTTTGTATCTAGTTATTAGGACGATTTTGGGGAGCCATCATTCACATTCAGTCAGACCTTCCCCACCTAAAAACCACAGTTTCCCACAGGCCTCCCATCCTTAGTGGCCAAAGGAAGAAGATACGTAGTAGCAGTACAACTTAAGTCAGTGGATTAATAATTTCACAATTTCATTCAATACTAGATAAAGATTCGTATTAACAATGCAGTCATATCTCCTTTCCTGTCTTATGCAGTACTGATCTTTGGTCCTATGTCTTCCAATAAGCTTCCTTTGCTGGTTTCCATTGTAAGTATTATAGTTTTGGTTTCCGGAAGTAAGTAACATCTCCACTACATGCTGAAGAGATAATCCTCCATAAGGTAGTTAACGAGATATGACTGCGTTGTTAATACAAATCTTTACTCAATACTGTACTGTACTTATGGCAATCACGTATGTTTCATTGGGTATTATTCTAGTGTTTGCTCATACTCCCCCTCTCCCACAAAACAAGCTTGGGGACCTGGGGGAATGAGGGATATTTGGCTGGGGTACAAGATATGCGTCGCAACCACATAGTTTTTGAGTTAGGTGGTTGAAAAAATTCCCTAGATCTGGGGAAAATTCATTGGATTTCTTCTAAGTCCAGAGACATGTGAACCTGACGATCCTCACAGAATGATGACCGAAGTGTCGAGAAACCCCCCCAACCCCCCGCTATGAGGTTAGGTTATATTTGTTTACATAAGAAAGTAAAGAAGCTACAAGAGGCCATGAGACCTACACGAGGTAGTTCCTGTAGGTAGTTTAGGTTAGGTTAGGATTGGTTAGATTTGGTTAGGTTAGGTTATCGGTGGGTCAAGCCCCCCGCTAGGTTAGGTTAATTTTGGTTAGGCAAATTTCTATAGATATAAGGAAATTACCCTGGATCTAGGAGATTTTACCCCCCCTACACAACTCATACATTACGTGTTTCCGACGCATCATTTGTTCCCCACCCGAAAACCCGGCATTCCCACAGGCCCCCAAACTTGTTTGGGGGAAGTGGGAGAGTATGGGCAAACACTAGAAATTTACCTTTCATTGTGGTTTGTTTGTTTGTTTGTTTAGAGGATAATTCCTCAGAGCCGTAGTGATCTACCGCTGCAGCTTGTTGGCCGAAGCCACCACCCCGGGAGGAGGGTCACAAACCCCCGGCTAACACCCAGTACCCATTCACTGCTGGGTGGACAGGGGCTCAGGTTTTAAGAAAGACCACCCATCTATCTTCGCTCCGCCCGGGGATCGAACCCGGGACTTCTCGGTTGTGAGCCGATGAATGCCTATGAGCTTATTAATTTAACTGATGACCCCCCCCCTCCTTCAGGGCCCATAACCCCACTACATGTCTAGACGAACATGTAGCCGACGTGTACATATATCCAGCAGACTTTAGCAGCTACTGACCTGCCTTCTGCTGGTTGTTGTGGTAGTGCCGTTAGGGCGGCTCAAAATGATGGGGGAGGGACAGGGGGGCACGTGCCTCACCACGAGAAGTCGGTGTTGCATAAAATAGGTACCGCCTGTAAATAAGTCCCAAAACACTGCGACACTGCCCGTGTTTGCCAGCTTATGGTAATTTTCCCCCACTAAATATATGTTTATCAGTATAAAAGGTATACTGTTATCTTCAGAAATGCTTGTTCTATAATTTTTAGGCCTCTTCCACTTGTGCCCAAGTTGCATGAACCAGTTCTTTCAGTTCCGGGTTGGGTTCTGGGTTCAGGGTTGGGTTCGCGTGTCACAAATGGAACGCAAAAACCCCGTTTTTTGTTTACAAACATACTCAGCTGGCGAGGCAATTTAAGAGAGAGAGAGAGAGATAACGAGAGAGAGATATAACGAGAGATATAACGTACTCAGCTACCGTAGATAACAGTGAAGTCGCCAGTTCTATACGTTTCTTTGTTATTTACAGACGTGTGGTGGCGTTAATAGTTACATTTGTACATCCATGATTTCAGGAAAGTTAGAATTAAGGGTCTATCTGGAAAGTCTGTGTCATTTTTTAGTGTCTTCATCTGTGTCATATTAGGGCTATAAATGAACAAATTACAAAAATAAAACAGAGTGGCGGCCTCACTATACCTACTACAGTAAAGTCGCCAGCTAGTATTTTAACCCAACAGTTGAGTCGCCACTCTGGGGAATTCAGGGAAATTAGAGGTAAAGTAAAACAAGTCTCTATATATATTAGCTGCGGAAGATGCTTGGATATATAAAAATTCCTCTGCCAACGTGAAAATAAATTCTATTCAAGTTTGAAAGATCTGGCAAGTCTGTGTCCTGTCGCCCGAAAAGCTACTGTTTACTGTCTGTCATTGCGCGAAGAAAAACGTGAGAAGCAAAATGCGCAACAGTTATATTTGCAGATACAAAGCATAAAACAACGCTGAAACAGGATAGATTATACAGTCATGATATAAACTACTGTGTAACATCTTCAGTGGCACATAAAAATCAGTAGTGATGCTATAATTCGTAATATTTGGCGCCTGGCGACTTCACTGCAGGTGGCGACTTCACTGTTATCTACGGTAGCTGCTATGTGAAGGGATCATATCAAGTTTAAGATCGCGGGAACGCATGGCCTCCACCAGCCATGTATGCCTCTTTTATGCCGTCTGACATCCTCTCCGACTCGTGCATGCAGAAAACCCTTCACGATAAGAGAAATAGGGCCCAAGGCGACCATTGTTTGTTATGAACTGAAAACTCTACCCAAGCTACCCACCTCTCAATGTGAGTAGAGAAAGTTCACGGGTTTTGCTGAGTCACTACGCGCTTTGCCTCGGACCCAGGTTTTCGTGCGCAAATGGAACGCCTGAATTCTTGGGTTCCGTGAACTGGTTCTTGAAATGTCGCAAATGGAAGAGGCCTTTACACATGTGTTTAAATATTTCTTGATCTATAGTTATATTTAAATACTCCCAGTGGTCATCACCCACCAGGATTTTGTTGTTACTGATTTTATTTGAAAACAGTCAGGGAGCACACACTCTGATTTCAGTGTTAAGGATTCAACACGAATTAACTTCTTCTATCCTATTCTAGATCATATGTTAACATAAATGACAAAGCGCTTCAGTAATGAAGCATGTGAACTTATGAAAGCATTACAGGCACTGAATCCACAAAGTACTGAGTTCTTATCTTTTGAGAAAATGTCTGGACTTATTCATGCATTTCGTGCTAATGAGGAAGATCTTAACCACGAGCTGCACTCTGCAAAACGCATGTTAGAATGACGCTATAAGGATGTAAGTGACAATGAAAAGCCCAAATCACTGTTAGATTTAGTGAGAATTCTTGGTCCATATGAAGAGGCATTTCCTGAGTTCTACAGACTGGCCAAAATTTATGTAGTATTATCTGTGTCATCAGCTTCAGCAGAGAGAAGCTTCTCTGTTCTGAAATTAATCAAAACTACACTGAGAAATACAATGGCCAATGAGAGATTAGGTAATCTTGCTGTGTTGTCAATTGAAAGCAGGCGAGTTAAAAGCCTTGATTTAGAAGTATTTGTTGATAAGTTTGCTGAGAACCACAAGAACAGAAGAATTCTGCTTAAGTGAGGTATTCTCACTTTCTCAGTGGGACAAAAAAAATTCTTTGCCTGCTGCTTTAAAACTTCTGCCTTTTTTTTTAATTTTCAGTATCAATTATGTTATTTCCATTTTGTATAAGTGGTAATATATGTATTTCATTTTTGGTCATGACTGCTTTATTTCGTTCTCCATCAGCAACTGGGTGATACCCTACAGTACTCAACACACACTCCTAAAATAAAATCTAATAACCTTCCATAGTCCATACGACATCAGATAAACTCTTGATATCGGTCAGAATGCAAAATATGCAAGGGGGGTCTTGGCACTGTAAGTGAAAGTAAGTCCCCAGTCCCCACCAAACTCCCCAGCTGTATGGGCTTGTTCAGCTCATCTAGTGCCCGCCCATAGTCAGCTGTGCCCTCCCAGGTGCCCACCCAATCATAAATACCTAGCTACGCCACTGCCCAGTGGTCATCACCCACCAGGATTTTGTTGTTACTGATTTTATTTGAAAACAGTGAGGGAGCACACACTCTGATTTCAGTGTTAAGGATTCAACACGAATTAACTTCTATCCTATTCTAGATCATATGTTAACATAAATGACAAAGCGCTTCAGTAATGAAGCATGTGAACTTATGAAAGCATTACAGGCACTGAATCCACAAAGTACTGAGTTCTTATCTTTTGAGAAAATGTCTGGACTTATTCATGCATTTCGTGCTAATGAGGAAGATCTTAACCATGAGCTGCACTCTGCAAAACGCATGTTAGAATGACGCTATAAGGATGTAAGTGACAATGAAAAGCCCAAATCACTGTTAGACTTAGTGAGAATGGACCCATTTACTCTACTTGAGGTAAGGATTGATTTGACATCTTCAAGCCTCATATAGTTGGGCAGTGATGTTGATTTTTCTATGTGAACAGTATTTTTGATGATACAGCCAATTTAAGTGCAGGAAAATGTATACGCTCTAAAACGACTGGCGCCATGTTGTGACGTCATAAGCACAAACAACAGAGCAAAACAGCTGTCAAGCGGCCGCTACTATTATGTACTACCTACTAATACACCAACTTGCATTACCCCTACTACCGCAAGATGACCAGTAATCCTCCTTCAAGTGATGTAGTAGGTATTCACTGTGTTTGTGAATATGTAAGTTGTAGTTTATAAGGAAAAAGTGGATAGACAGAGATAAGTGGCCCGTGACACCTGACAAGTGACGACTTCTGGGATCGGCATTCCTTATAGGGAGCTTAAATGAACCTGCAATGACATGTACAGCTAGACAGATAGACGAACTCATAGAGGAACAGGTAGAAATGTATGGTTAGTAAAGGTTGTAGTGGTGAGTAGCAGTCGTGGGCGTTGCGATAAGTAAAGCGATAATGCGATAAAGCGATAATATCGCTTTAACTGAAAATTTACCGCTTATCGTTTATCGCAAGACCGGAAAAACTTATCGCTTATATTTATCGCTTTCAAATTTCCCGCGATAAATCCAGCGATAAAGTAGAAGACGAAAAACCGTTACGGCGGGAGGTTACAGGCTCATTGTTACGCGGCAAACAGATGCGGCCAGGCGCCTGGCGGCCCGCGCTTCTGTTGTCAGTTTCTTTGAATAGCCCCCCAAACTGGACGCATCTGATCTCAGCTCTGTGTTTCATTGTGCTACGATTGTGCTACTACGGCGTGCCTCAGTGAGGACAACTTTGAGTACCTGGTGTTTCTGAAGGGAAACCTCCACCTCCTCAAGCAGAAGTTCAAGGTGCCAAGGGGGGTGGATGAGGAGGATGAGGAGATGTTTTAAATTGTTGTATTTGTGTTTGTGATGTTGTGCTGTGATAGTTTTGTTAATTTGTCTTCATTAAATGTTGTTATAAAGTAATAAAATGTTAATTTCGGGTCCTTTAGTCTTTTATTAAGTAATATATGGTGTTTTAAGTGTAAAAAAGGTTTTTAAATGCATAAGTAGCAAAAATAGAGTATTTTTGGATTTATCGCAGGATTTATCGCTTATCGCTTTAAGGTATTTTGGAAATTTATCGCTTTATCGTTATAGGACTTAGCGGAAAAATGTATCGCTTTATCGTTATCGCTTTATCGCAAAATTTATCGCTGCCCACCACTGGTGAGTAGAGTGACGAAGGGTGTATGTTTTGCTTATGTGGGGAAAGAAAGCCATACATTTCTACCTGTTCCTCTATGAGTTCGTCTATCTGTCTAGCTTTACATGTCATTGCAGGTTCATTTAAGCTCCCTATAAGGAATGCCGATCCCAGAAGTCGTCACTTGTCAGGTGTCACGGGCCACTTATCTCTGTCTATCCACTTTTTCCTTATAAACTACAACTTACATATTCACAAACACAGTGAATACCTACTACATCACTTGAAGGAGGATTACTGGTCATCTTGCGGTAGTAGGGGTAATGCAAGTTATTTAGGTTAGTAAAATAAAACTATAATTTGCGGTTTGCTGAGCCAAAACAAGCCGATCAGCTGATCAGGCGAGATCTGAGTTTGCAGTTACTACGTCACAACCAATGACAGCGCGTTCCGCCGTGTTGTGATATTTTGGCCCCAAAAAGGCCATATATTTCATTTATGGTGCATTTCTCAGCAAAAAGAATATGAGTACAGTGATATGTAGCCTATATTGCACCCAAAGCTTTATAATACTCCGTGTTTTAGGTGTGAGTAAATGGGTCCAATGGACCCATTTACTCACACCTAAAACACGGAGTATTATATGAATATATATGTATTATATTATATGGTCCATATGAAGAGGCATTTCCTGAGTTCTAGCCTACAGACTGGCCAAAATTTCTGTAGTATTATCTGTATCATCAGCTTCAGCAGAGAGAAGCTTCTCTGCTCTGAAATTAATCAAAACTACACTGAGAAATACAATGGCCAATGAGAGATTAGGTAATCTTGCTGCGTTGTCAATTGAAAGCAGGCGAGTTAAAAGCCTTGATTTAGAAGTATTTGTTGATGAGGACACACGGGCAGTGTACAGGCTTGGGGACATAGAGACAGAGTGGGTAGGTAGTCGAAGAGGGGTTAGGCAGGGCTGCGTGTTATCACCGTTACTTTTTGGCTTATATACAGAGGAATTAGCAATTAGGTTGAGAAATTCGGGATAAGGGTTGGGGAGGAAAAGTTGAGCAGTTTACTATATGCTGACGACATAGTTGTCATGAGTGAGGACAGTGGAGAACTTCAGGAGATGTTACATATAGTCGCACAGTATGGGAGGGATTTTGGTATGAAATCTAACAGTGAGAAAAGTCAGGTCCTGGTTATAAATGGAGAGGCAGCAGATGAGGGTAGGAGTTGGGAAATGGGAGACCTGAGGATAGGGCGCACCGAGTCCTATAAATACCTAGGTATCACGGTAGATGGGAAGGGAGCAGATAGGACGAAACAGGATAAAATAGGAAAAGCAAATCAGTGGGTGGGAAGGCTTGGTAGTGTAGCAAGATGTAGGGCAAACAGGTATGAGGTAGTAAGAGGGTTGTGGAAAGGCATGGCAGTACCGAGCCTCATGTATGGGGCAGAGTGTATGAGGTGGACGGTAGGAGAGCTAGACAAGTTAGAGGTAGTACAGAACAGGGTAGGTAGACTTGCACTAGAGGCAAACAGGTATGTAGCAGGGGAGAGGCAGGGTGGAGTACCTTTGCGGAGAGAATAGGAAAGTCAGTGCTTAATTACAAAATCAGGCTTAGAAAAATGGATGAAAACAGGTGGGCTCGAAAAGTTTATGAGTGGATAGGGCAGAGTAGTAAATGGGATAGATCAAGCAGACGGTGGGAGAGGAAATGTGGGTTGCAGGGTTTCACAGATAGGATACACCAGTCTAGTGAGGGGGAGTTAAAGCGAAAGGTGAAAGACCAAGTTCAGAGGCAGGGCAGGGAGATGTGGAGACAGAGGATGGAGGGTAAGAGTTCTCTGAATTGGTACAAGGGGAAGACCACACCAAAGTGTGAGGTCTTTTATGATGGTAGCTTGGGGGAGTAGTTTAATATTTAAAGCAAGGACTAAATCTTTGGAGGTCAATAGTAGAACATATAGATGGGCAAACGAAGGAAGCAAGATATGTCAAATGTGTATGGGTAGACTAGATGAAACTGTAGATCACCTGGTATTAATGTGTCCAAGGTATGATGAGGAAAGAGAGCGGCTTATAGCAATAGTGGCACGGGAGGTAGGCGGGGATCAGTGGGATAGAGTGGCAGAGGGGAACATAGATGGGATAATGGAATTTCTTTTAGGTTTGAGTAGGCTACAGGACACAAATAGAAGAATCATTGAAGGGGTTAAAGTATTTTTAGAAAAGGGTAAAAACAAAAGGTTTAAAGGTAAAAAAAGGGTTTAGGGCTTGGGTAAAAAGAGCAGAGAGTTAGGGCCTAATCCTACAAGCCCTGAGGGAGCCAGCCGGAAAATAGGCTTTGAACTACGGATGAAAACCGCGGTTTAACTCCCCACCTGGAAAGAAGAAGAAGATAAGTTTGCTGAGAACCACAAGAACAGAAGAATTTTGCTTAAGTGAGGTATTCTCACTTTCTCAGTGGGAAAAAAAAAAATTCCTTTGCCTGCTACTTTAAATCTTATGCCTTTTTCTTTATTTTCAGTATCAATTATGTTATTTCCATTTTGTATAAGTGGTAATATATGTATTTAATTTTTGGTCATGACTGCTTTATTTCGTTCTCCATCAGCAACTGGATGATACCCTACAGATCTCAACACACACTCCTAAAATAAAATCTAATAACCTTCCATAGTCCATACGACATCAGATATACTCTTGATATTGGTCAGAATGCAAAATATGCAGGGGGGGTCTTGGCACTGTAAGTGAAAGTAAGTCCCCAGTCCCCACCAAACTCCCCAGCTGTATGGGCTTGTTCGGCTCATCTAGTGCCCGCCCATAGTCAGCTGTGCCCTCCCAGGTGCCCACCCAATCATAAATACCTAGCTACACCACTGGGGGGTGGCGGAGAGGGGGGGGGGGGTAACCCGACAAGATAAGACATCATGTATATACGCAAGGGGCGCAACAGAGGGAACACTAATAAGTAAATCATCAACTCTCATGTAAAATAACTATATGTAGATTGAAGACGATGAAAAATGGAATGTTGCAATGAATGTTGTGCGGCGGCTGGACTGTAATCCTATGGATATAGCCTATATCATTGTATAGTATACATACATTGATATATTATACGTATACCTGCAGGCTGCATGCAGACAATACAACAGTTTACTAGGAATTACAAAGCCTGATGATTGCATTCAACTACAGCAAGATGTCAGTGAAATGAAATGCTGTTGATCTGAAAAGTGGCTTCCATACAAACAACTTACAAGTACATGGGATACAAACTGACAGTGGATAATCAGGAGGAAAATAAGGTAAGAACAGTATACTTCATGTTAGTCTATATTGAATTCAAGTATGTACAGTGCAATAGAAAAATAATTTTATTACTAATAAAGTACAGTAGTACAATTATTTCTTTGATGCTTATGACATACCTATTTACCGATCTGTATTTATATGCTCGTAGTATATGTACATCTGATTTCAACTCAGTTCTGTTCGTGTGATAGAACAGTTAACTGAACCACCTGGATCTTGGTGATGGTCTCGGCTCATGTTAACAACCGTGTCCCTTGGTTATTTCTCCACATGATCGAATACTTGGCACTCCTGTACATTTTCCTACATACTGTCTACTCTGTCTCACAGTTGACTACAGTCTTCCAGTGAGCCAAGAAATTACAATTACACTGTCTTCATTTCTATCAGTATCCACTTTATTTTCTATTCTTTGCTTTAACCACGCCTGTCACTAAAATCATTTTATTGGGAAATCATTTATTTTACATCCTTGAGGCGTCGTGTATTAGTATTAATATGCATTCTTTTATTGATATTTTGTCACTCTTCAAGAAGTATTCATTCATGCCAGTCCTCTCACCCCTCTAGGTATAAGCATAATATATCCACAACATTTCTCTCTCATATCCCACAATGTAGGCAACTTTAGCTTCAGCATTTCCCTTATACTTGGTAACGTTCCATGCCTTTTTTGGTAATCACTCATCCCGGTCTTTTTCTTCGGGAAATACCACCTTTCCACCCCTCTCCACCCAGTCTTCAAAGGAGCCAACGTACACCCTGAAGAGGAAAGAAATTAAATGAACTTATTTAAATTATCGCCATTTTCCTCCTTTTAAATGTATCAAACTTTATAAAAAATACAAATATCTAGATAATCAAATAAACTAATACGTATTTGAAAACTAATGTGATCAAAAAGATTCACCATAAGCTGGGAACATTTCAAGACTCAAGACTCATTTCAAGACTTATGTGCATGGCAAACTTTAAGAGCCAATACCCCTCCCCCATAATAACAGAGTTGTTGGCAGCTCACCTGACATTGGTATACCCAGAGCCTATAAATGCCAGCTGTGCGGTGCGGGAACGACTACCAGACACGCAAGTCATCACGATGGGCTCATCCAGTACAGGTTTCTTGAAGCCAAGCTGGGAAGTAAAATCTTCGTCCGACTGTAAAATTGATGGTCCAAGCCAAGGAACTAAAAAGAGTGAAAATGACATAAACAGAACGAGTTTGCAAGGGCTACCTGGCCCACTTAAGAAAGCTTTTTATAATGATTCTTAGGTTCAGAATTTAGCAACACTTGAGGTTTTTTTTTAAATCTAACCTGCCAAGATTGATGGTGTTAAAAGTAATCATTGGACTGGTTGCTTTTCTACATGCCAAGTTTATTACATTTGCAGATATTAAGCTGTCCTTTCGTTTTTTTTATCACATTCATGTTTTTAAAGATTAACGTTGTAACACTTCTGCATCTATAGTCTGGATCTGTTCAGCTGACCTGTCTTGATATCTTGATATCTGACACAGACAGTGTCACTACTTGTCCTGGAATTTATATCATTGGATATGAATGATGCGTAACAGGGATCCCACATATCCCTAAGGATCCCCACAGGTGATACAGCATCCAGTTGGATTTGTTACATCAGGTTGAATCCTGTGCTCTTTACAACAAAGCTAGACACTAAGTCAGTCCCAAGGCTTACCTAGAATCTGAGATAACCCTAAGACACTTTACTGAAATCAAGGTAGCCCTATACATCATATCATAATTTTCATCATTATCAATCTCCTCATGCAGTCTCTTGTGAAGGTACCATTGATTAGTTCAAAACAACCTGGCCAATCAGGTGCAAGATTTTGAGCAACATTTTAGCCTGTGCCCCAATACGTAACAGTAGGTACTTAAAAACAGATGAAATACTCACGTCCAATATTCTTGGCGCCTGGGATCATGCCGTCCTTGCGTTGTTCCCCGGGCATCCGCACGTCTATGAGGGTCACCTGCCTGTCACCCAGCTTCTGCTTCAGCTCCTCAAAGGCAATGTCTGGAGAGGAAAAGATCACAATTACTGCCCTGCAACTAAACATATGTGAGATCACCATATAGAAAATAGAAATTGCAGACACACATGCAGATATATGTATATATTGTATATGGATTTTTTTTAGGCGAGGGCAGAGATTTGATTTTATATCCCTCTTCACCTGCACAGCAGCACAGTGCTACTAATAATTTCATAATCTGTATGGCAATACTTTGAGACATACGCATTGATTTGAACCCTTTGTGCCTCTAAGTAATGTCAACTCCATCAGTGGTTGATGAGGATGCAGCTGGTGTTTAATGTGTGTTTCCAATAATATCTGACGAGACATTTCAATCAAATTCAAAATGAGTTTAGAGTTGCCATATGTCCGGAATTTAGGTGTCAAAATCGGCGTCCAGGGACAATTTAGAAGATTCTCAAAATGTCCAGAATTTCAGCATCTATTATAATTTTTTCAAAAAAAATGCAATATTGTTAAGCTCTGTATTGAGAGAGAGAGAGAGAGAGAGAGAGAGAGAGAGAGAGAGAGAGAAAAAAAAAACTACCTGTAAATGGTAAAAGAAAAAAATCACCCACCTGGAGGGAGTTTAACTGCCGCAGAAAAGCATCGTAGTGCTTGGGTTGACGGCGTCACTCTTGCAGCAATCTGCGGTACTCGGCACAACCACCACATTGTGGACTCGGCCTAGGGGTGGATACAACATTCTATATGATTTTAGCTTCCCCAGAGTTTCCATTGATTTTTGTATGTACGTACCTTAATATAGTCTCACTCGCACCTCCTCCTCTACGCTGACGACATGACCATTATCAGCTGGGCACCAACATTGGGCCAGGCGCAGACCCACCTGCAAGAGGCGGCGACCTCCCTCGGTGACTGGGTGACCACCTGGGGTCTAAAGGTCAGTGCCCCTAAAAGCATGCTTATGTGCTTCACTCTCAAGCGGCTTCCCTCCCCACCTACACTCCATCTCTGCGGCCAGGCAGTTCCTTACGCCAGGACGCACACCTTCCTGGGGCTGCGGTTGGATGGTCCTCGCCTCTCCTGGGCCGGGCACATAGCCTATCTCCGCACCTCCTGCAACAAGCGCTTAGACGTTATGAAACGGATTGCCGGTGTCCGTTGGGGTGCCAACCGAGATCTCCTCCTCCAGTACTATCTTGCCACCGTTAGACCCCAAAATCATGAAACGGCAGCGCATTTTATGGGTCTGCGGCACGGACTTTTCCTCACCAGGCGGGATCCTCTCCAGAATGCTGCCCTTCGGATTTCGATGGGGGCCATGAAATCCTCCCTGTTTATCTCCCTGCATGCTGAGTGGCATCCTCCCCTTGTCAGCCCACAGAGGGAGGCTCTGTGCCAGCACTACCACCGCCTCATGTGCTTGCCCCCGGCTCACCCCCTTGCTACTCTCTACGCCAACTCTGGTGTGGACCATCACACACCTGTTTGGTCTCCGGGTGCCAGGCAACCACTGCTGGTTAGAGCCCTGCTGGCTCTCACCGTCTTCAGCCTACCACCACCACCACCACAACCCACCAGCCCACACTCTCCCCCCCACCCTGCTGGACACCTCCTCCAAGTTTTACCCTGCACCTTCCAGGCCTCCCCTCTGGGCCTCTGCAGGCATTCTGGCGGTAACGCTATTCAGACAGATGGACAAGACACTGTACCACCACCATACCAAGCTCTTCCCGATGGTTCCCACTCCCCGTCACCCCCCTTCTACGACGGCAGCCCTATACGACCCTCCCAAACTCCATCTGCAGGACATGGAGGCCCCCACCGGAGACAGACGTCCTGACGTCGGAACTCTAGGGCCCTCCACCAGGCCGTCACACACCTCCACACCTGTCATCCCAAAGGGCAAGCTGTGTTTTACACAGACTCCCTCTCCTCACTCCACCTCCTCCTTTTCCCGCCACCCCCACTCATCCACGGCCCTCGTCCACACCATCCAGAGGGCCCTCCTCCACCTTACCACAGAGGGCTGGGATATTGTCTTTCAGTGGGTTCCCTCCCACGCTGGTATCCCAGGCAACGAGGTAGCGGATTCTGCTGCCAGGCTGGCCTTGACAGAGGTAAACACAACACCCTTACCTCTGCCGCTCTCCACGGCCACACGCCTCATCTCCAGGTGTCGTGTGGGCAAGTGTCTGTTTATGAGGGAATGTCTGTTTACTAACAATGGCAAAGAAAACGGGAGTTGAGGGGAGTAACTATTAATTTTGACAGGATTTTCTTGAAAATAACCTCATTGTGATTCCCACACAAAGTTTCTATAATTAAAGTAAACCTAAACTTAACCTAACCTAACTTAACGTTTTTCTAACCTTACCTAACCTAGCGGTCTGCCGAAAAGGGAGAGTTACTATAATTAAAGTAAACCTAAACCTGACCTAACTTAACCTAACCTAACTTAACGTTTTTCTAACCATACCTAACCTAGCGGTCTGCCGATAAGGGAGAGTGCGTGGAGAATATGCCGCCTGGACATGCCTTTGTTGATCAAGTCAAAATTAGTAATTACTCCCCTCAACTCCCGTTTTCTTTGCCTTGTTTAGTAAACAGACATTCCCTCATAAACAGGCACCTTCGGGGCACTAGAGGCTGTGGCACCACAGCCTGCACGGCCCCTTCAAACCCCCAACAACAACAACCTCATACACAGACACTTGCCCACACGACACCGGGTCTGCCGCTCCACCTGTAATAACACGCTCGGCGATGCCCTCCGCATCACCTCCATGGGCCAATACCGCAGTGACTCTTCCCCCCCAGCCGTGAATAAGGAAAAAGTCCCGAGTCCTTGATGTCACTCTCACCCGCCTCCGCCTGGGGCACACCGACACTTACGGCTCACCTGCACCGTCTTCGTCTGTCCCCGGTCTCTCACTGCCCCTGGTGCATGAATGTTCCGGAGACTATTGAACCAGTGGCGTAGCTAGGTATTTATGATTGGGTGGGCACCTGGGAGGGCACAGCTGACTATGGGGGGGCACTAGATGAGCTGAACAAGCCCATACAGCTGGGGAGTTTGGTGGGGATTTGGGGACTTACTTTCACTTACGTGCCAAAAACCCCCACCTTGCATATTTTGCATTCTGCCCAAATATCAAGAGTTTATCTGATGTCGTATGGACAAATGGAAGGTTATTAGATTTTATTCTAGGAGTGGGGTGTTGAGTACTGTAGGGTATCATCCCAGTTGCTGATGGAGAACGAAATAAAGCAGTCATGACAAAAAATGAAATACATATATTACCACTTATACAAAAGAGAAATAACATAATTGACTACTGAAAATATTAAAAAAATGCAGAAGTTTTAAAGCAGCAGGCAAATAAAATAAAGATTTCCACTGAGAAAGTGAGAATACCTCACTTAAGCAGAATTCTTCTGTTCTTGTGGTTCTCAGCAAACTTATCAACAAATACTTCTAAATCAAGGCTTTTAACTCGCCTGCTTTCAATTGACAACGCAGCAAGATTACCTAATCTCTTATTGGCCATTGTATTTCTCAGTGTAGTTTTGATTAATTTCAGAGCAGAGAAGCTTCTCTCTGCTGAAGCTGATGACACAGGTAATACGACATAAATTTTGGCCAGTCTGTAGAACTCAGGAAATGCCTCTTCATATGGACCAAGAATTCTCACTAAGTAACTGATTTGGGCTTTTCATTGTCACTTACATCCTTATAGCGTCTTTCTAACATGCGTTTTGCAGAGTGCAGCTCGTGGTTAAGATCTTCCTCATTAGCACGAAATGCATGAATAAGTCCAGACATTTTCTCAAAAGATAAGAACTCTTTGTGGATTCATTGCCTGCTTTCATAAGTTCACATGCTTCATTACTGAAGCGCCTTGTCATTTCTGTTAACAAATGATCTAGAATAGGATAGAAGAAGTTAATTCGTGT
>JACEEZ010001461.1:435000-592500 GCA_016584305.1 Chionoecetes opilio | reverse complement strand
TTGGCCGAAGCCACCACCCCGGGAGGGGGGCCACAAACCCCCGGCTAACACCCGGTACCCATTCACTGCTGGGTGGACAGGCTCGGGTCTTAAGAAAGACCACCCATTTATCTTCGCTCCGCCCGGGGATCGAACCCGAGACTTCTCGGTTGTGAGCCGAGCGTGCTAACCACTACACTACGGAGTACCCGCCCGTAGGCAGTGGTGACCCAGGGCTCGGATGGTAGGCTTTGGAGGTTCACTTGAGGGCTCTGATGGTTGGTCCTCGCCCGTGGTGGCGCAGGCAGGATTCTTATAGTGACGCCTGTGATTAGAGGCTCATGCCGCCCCCCTGTGTCCTCCGATGCACTCGCAATCGAAGATAGAGTTGATGGGCAGGGCATGTGGGTGTTCTTAGGCCACTCGACGGTGCAGAAAGGTTTTGGTTTTTCTTCGGGGATCGAACTCGGGTCACCGAGAAAGCGCCAGTCGGAGACGCTAACCACTCCGCTACCGCCTCCCCTATCGGGCTCGACTTATTTTCCATTATTCCCTACCAAACCAGCTACAATTAAGTGTTGTCATGGTCAACATAGGCTTATGCAAAATGGAAATATACGAGTTTTACATTATTCATGGCGTTATAATGAGGATTGTTGGCAAAATAGAAGCATATTCGATCACAGGTGTCCTACAACATTCTACTAAATACTGTAAAGGAATGCTTCAAGGCGGGTGCATGGGTTAATATTACCTCCATGTATGCAAAGAGAAGGTAATATTAACCCATGCACCTGCCTTGAAGCATTCCTCTACAGTATTTAGTAGAATGTTGTAGGACACCTGTGATCGAATGCTTCTATTTTGCCAACAATCCTCATTATAACGCCATGAATAATGTAAAACTCATATATTTCCATTTTGCATAAGCCTATGTTGACCATGACAACACTTAATTGTAGCTGGTTTGGTAGGGAATAATGGAAAATAAGTCGAGCCCGACACCCCGAGACCCGACATTCTAGCTGCCCGGGTAGTTCCCAGACGGCCACCAGATGGCAGATCGAGCTCAGTCGTCTACTCTATTGCTCACTGATGGGGGAGGGACAGGGGGGTGGCGGAGAGGGGGTGTTGCCCGACAAGATAAAACATGTAATAATACGCAAGGGGCAATAGGAAAAACATACTGGAAAAGTGTGGCATTACCATCAATACTATATGGGGTTAATGTGATAAATTTAACAAAGCAGGAAATGGATAAATTACAGAGAATTGAAAATGGGGTGTACCGTCAAATCTTTGGGGCACAGGCATATACACAGGGGGCAGCACTCCTAGGGGAAGTGGGAGCATCCAGTGTTAGGAATAGAATGAAAAAGGGAGGGACAGTGGAAGTACTTGAGGTATGTACAGTAAAACCCTTATAACTCGGCACGATAGGGGCTCTGGCCCTTGCCGAGTTATTCAATGTGCCGAGTTATGCAATGTCCTCCTCTGATATGGGTAAAAAAAAAAAAAAAAAAAAAAAAAAAAAAAAAAAAAAAATATTACTGTCAAAGCATAAAAACTACACTTACCAGTGAACGGGTAGAATAGAATGTGCTGGATTTGATATCAAACTCAGCACAAATAGCACGCATGAACGCACCTACATCTATCCTTGCCAGCACTTTCACCTTTTCCTGCAGGCTCAGGCTCTTCAATTCCATTCCCTTCCTGCTGGAGACACCCTTGTGTGATGGAGCGGACATCTTGATATACAGTACTGTATGATGTAATCCCAAAACACGTAAAATAGGTGGCAAAGTAAAGCAAAGGTCTGGTACCAGCGCGTAGGCTGAGCCGTGTTTTTGTCGTCCAAGCACCGTCTTGGATTACGAATCCCAATCCAATAACACTTGCTGAAATGTGTGTTATACTACTTTGTGATATTGTTTGCAATGTTTTGCATTGATTATTATTTCGGCTCCTACCAAGCTTCTTGTGTTTTTTAAGCAGAAACCAATCCTTTTTTAATTTCGACAAAAAACGGAATTCGTATCCAAGACGGTGCTTGGACGACATAAACACGGCTCAGCAGCTGACAGCCTACGCGCTGGTTCCTGACCTTTGCTTTACTTTGCCACCTATTTTATGTGTTTTGGGATTACATCATACAGTACTGTATTTCAAGATGTCAGCTCCATCACGCAAGGGTGTCTCCAGCAGGAAGGGAGACTTCAATGAAATTGAAGAGCCTGAGCCTGCAGGAAAGGTCAAAAGGACAAAAACACTACTTTATGCGACTAAGGCTTTGCCGAGTGTAAGCAAAGAGATGCAGTTATAACAGGAATATGCCGAGATACATTATTTTTTGCCGACTTTCTGTTTACATGTTCACACAAGAGGTTGTGAGGGCATGATATACCGAGTGAAAACCAAGCGATGCAATCTAGGGGAGGCGGTAGCAGAGTGGTTAGCGTCACCGAGTGGCGTTCTCGAAAACCCGAGTTCGATCCCGAGTGAGACCCATAAATCCACTTGAAATCTTTCTGCACCGTCGAGTGGCCTAAGAACACCCACATGCCCTGTCCATTAACTCTACCTTCGACTGCGAGTGCATGGGAGGACACAGGGGGGCGGCATGAGCCTCTAATTACAGGTGTCACTATAAGAATCCTGCCTGCGCCACCACTGGCGAGGGCCAACCATCACAGCCCTCGAGTGAGCCTCCAGGGCCTACCATCCCACCCCTGGAGCTCACTGCCTACACGCGCTATAGGCATAGATGGAAGAAGAAGAAGAAAAAAAAAAAAAAAAAAAAAAAACCTGTCTTTGCCTTGCCGAGTTATGTCAAATTCCGAGTTATACAGTGCCGAGTTATAAGGGTTTTACTGTATTAGTAGACGGGAATGACCTAGTGAAAAGGATAGGAGAGGAGCTGATTGAGAAAAGACAAAATAAATGGATGCAAGCTTTACTGAAAGATCTGAGAAAGACTGGAGTCATGAACCAGGGTGTGAGGTGTGAGACAAAGGAGAGTATAAGGAAAAAAATGAGAGAGTTGGACACAAGAGAATGGGTGAATGAAATGAATGAAAAAACAAGTTTGAAAATATATAGAAAATGGAGAAAAGAGAAGGGAGGTCAAGAAGTATACAGTAATGACCAAGCTTCAGAACTACTGTTTAAGTGCAGGACAAACAACCTACAACTAAATGACAGAAGGAGGTTCTGGGGAGAAGAAATAACATGTGATTTGTGTGGGGCAGAAAAGGAGGACTTAAAACATTTTCTGTTATGGTGCCCAGCCTACAGTAATGAAAGAAAGAAAAGTGTGAGGCTACAACAACCTTACCTAGAGGAGGAAGAGGATATAGTGGGGGAGTATTTGTTTGGAGAGGTAAATGTATAAGAAGCAAAAAGAACAATCAACAGTTTTTGGATGACCAGAGAAAATAAGAAGAAAGAAAAAGAAAGAAACTAATAAGATAGAACAAGAGAAGAAAACTAACTAAATACCCAGACAGCAAGAAGAAACACGTCAGGGAGTGCCGTTGAAAAAGGCCAGACTCCCGACCAACAACTGAACTGAACTGGGGCGCAACAGAGGGAATGCTAATAAGTAAATCATCAACTCTCATGGAAAATAACTGTGTAGATTGAAGACGATGGAAAATAGAATGTTGCAATGAATGTTGTGCGGCGGCTGGACCGTAATCATATGGATGTATCATTAGTAACACGCTCAACTTTAATAATCTTTTTATTGTTTTTGTTTTTTGATGGGTTGACAATTGTTTTTGATTGTGCTAACGCATGTATTTTGGCAACCAAAGTTTGTAATAATATCAGTGCTGGGCACGCGATCCAAAAATAGGTGGTCCACTATCGCTATTCCGCGATCAAAAATTTGGCGTTCCGCGTTCGCGGAATATTTATTTAAGTTTGAATTAAAATTCCGCGATCGGTAATCGCTAGCGAAGTTTTTCTTCGAAGAAATAAAGCATTAAGCCATTATACCCCATTAAGTAATAACTGTTAAGTCTTAACTCTTAAGTGTATTAACCATTAACCTATTAAGTATTAACTAAGCAAACAGAAGCAAAGTATTGATTGGACAATGGAAATAAAAGTTGAAATATTTATAAAGTACTTTCTTTATTTAAAAGTTGTAAAATTCAGGAAATAAGTTTTTTCTATGTAGGCTAGGTGAGGTGAGTTTCGAATTCAAGTTAGAACTTGACATTTAGCATTTGCTAAGAGCGGGGAAGTCAGCGACTTTACTGTGGAACAGTTCAGAGCTGACTGATCAGCCCCCGGGCGGCCAGCAGCAGGCGCGTCAGGTAACAGAACAGCTGGCTGGTCAACCCAACCCCGCGCAATAGCGCGGGAAAAAAAATGTTGTTTTTCAAGTCAAAATTTTGGATCGTGGATTATAAATCGCAGAATTAAAGGCAAAAAAATGTTCCGCGATCACAATCGCGATCGCGGAATTAATTCAAATTTAATCAAAATTCCGTGATCGATTTTTGGTAGTCCGCGATCGCGGAATCGCGGACTATAATTCCGCGACGCCCAGCACTGAATAATACTTCTGCTAGCCTTGGAATGCCTTTAACCCATGGAGCTATTAAGGGCTTTTAAGGAGCTAACCCTTTATAATAGGTCCATGCGGTAACCTGTGTATCATGGTCACCCAGCTACATCCAAGGAAAAAGGGTGTTGGGGCACAGTTAAGGTGGCATGCCAAATATATCCTTGTCACACGGTACAACAGACGAGCTACCCGTATATTAACCTTGACGGATAATGGGTTTTTGCATTACCCTTTAAACAGCCACAGCCCCGAGTTATATGAGTCATGGGGGATGCTTAATCCAACCTCCTCCTACCTGTGTGTTGTGTAAATTGCTGGTTCCGGGGGGGGGGGGAGGGTAATGGGAAGGAACAGGAAGATGGGTGCTACTATAGCGTGCGGTCTACATCGGGGCCTGCAGTCTACGCTCCCCTAACGAACTTTGGTCTACAAAGATCCCGCCTGACTTGACCTGACCTGACTACCCTATAGCTTTAATGTGCATTCTAACAAGACCACACCTGATCTGACCTTACCTGACCTGAGTACCGGGACCCTACTCAACCTTATAAAATGGGGATCAATGACGTAATGTCTCTATCCTCCTAAAATTCTAGGCGAGAACATCAGTCAGACACACTTAACCCTCTACAATGCTGTTGACAGAATTCTACAGAAGTGTCATCTTGACAGAAGAAACAGCAGTTACATTTTTACGTGAAAGCAATCTTCTGGACGCACCACAAGAAGAAATCTGAAGAAATCTACTGTAAATCAGACAATGTTGTATTTATTATGATAATTAATAAATTATTTACTAAAGTTTTTTTTTTTCTATAATACTCTACTGTATAATAGACAATATCATATAGCAATAGTAAGTTGCAGCCTGAAGTGTAAGAGTGTAGACTGTAGTGTGTAAGTAGCGAGTAAGAAATGTAGACCGCACACTAGTGTAAAATGTCCCAGTAGACGACGCTATAGTGCAAATGTCCCGGTAGACCGCAAACTCAGTAAAATGTCCAGTCAGACCGCACGCTATAGTGCAAGTCCCGGTAGACCGCACGCTTAGTGTAAATGTCCGGTAGACGCACGCTATAGTGCAAATGTCCCGTAGACCGCACACTAGTGTAAAATGTCCCGGTAGACCGCACGCTATAGTGCAAATGTCCCGGTAGACCGCACGCTATAGTGTAAAATGTCCCGGTAGACCCACGCTATAGTGCAAATGTCCCGGTAGACCGCACGCTATAGGTAAAATGTCCCGGTAGACCGCACGCTATAGTGTAAATGTCCCGGTAGACCGCACGCTATAGTGCAAATGTCCCGGTAGACCGCACGCTATAGTGTAAAATGTCCCGGTAGACCGCACGCTATAGTGTAAATGTCCCGGTAGACCGCACACTAGTGTAAAATGTCCCGGTAGACCGCACGCTATAGTGCAAATGTCCCGGTAGACCGCACGCTATAGTGTAAAATGCCCGAACCACGATAGTGAAAATGTCCCGGTAGACCGCACGCTATAGTGCAAATGTCCCGGTAGACCGCACGCTATAGTGTAAAATGTCCCGGTAGACCACACGCTATAGTAGCACCGGAAGATGTTAGGAGTGGTATATGGGGACATGGGTGAGTTGCGTGTTCATGATATGAGCAGCGCAGCATCTTAAGTAATTTATTCCCTAATACTATTAAACCTGTGTACCATACCTTCCTGTGCTGTGTAAATAATCATAGGTAACAATTATAGGACTCAAGGACAGCATCATAAAGTCATTCATAGCCTAAGCCTACATCAACTCTGACAAGAACATAAGAACATAAGAAAATAAGGAAGCTACAAGAGGCCGTGAGACCTACACGAGGTAGTTCCTGTTACTTAACACTAGACAAGGAGAGTTAAAATAGCACCATGTTTACACTATCAAGGCTACAACTCTATTTCCACTGTTTGAAGTATCTGCATTGCACATCCCCAAGTTCTGATGACTCACAACAGATTACTGTTAGTGGACTTTCTTGCAATATCACAACTATAGTCTATTTTTTTTAACAAGGCAAAAATTCAATGTTATCTTAAGGTCTCATGCTTAAAATGATGCCTCTGTTTACCTGATACTATGGTTAACTATGATAAAATACAGCTGAAATTTAGAAGAAGCGTAGTATTCCCTCCCTGGCATCAAATATCAGTCAGGAAGCAGCAAGGGGGCAGGATTTTTTGCCTTGTTAAAAAAAATAGACTATAGTACAGAAAGTGAAAAAGATGAGCAGCCACTGTCAGGAGCACCAAGTGTGTTGCCTCACAGTGTCAGGAGTGAAGGCGCGTGCCCTCCTGCACCCGGATCCTGAACAGCCCGGGGTCTGGTCCCGAGTAGGAATAGTAACAATTCTTATCTGCAAAAGTTGAAAAAAAAATTAATTGCAACATGTAACTTAAGTGTGATATTTAATGATTCTAAAAGATTTCAACACAATATCGTAATCAAATCCATATACAGTATGAAGCTAAACATTAATAGCTATCCATTTTTCCAAGAATTTCTGAAGAACTGATCACCCTGTATGCAAGATAGTATAGACATCTTTGATACAAGAAAAAGAGGCACTAGTCTATTTTTTTTATTATGGTCAAAATGCACTAAGGAAGCCACACCCCCTGCCTCCCCTTCTATTCTACGGGGCAGCTGATTGGTGCATTCCTCGTATCATCACTACCAATCACAATATCTTCACTACTTAACAGCGGCGTGACCACTGGACAGAGCAATCTTCACTACAGAGGGATTTTTTATTTTGTCACCCTCTGTAGTGAAGATTGCTTTGTCCAGTGGTCACGCGCTGTTAAATAGTGAAGATATTGTGATTGGTAGTGATGATACGAGGAATGCACCAATCAGCTGCCCCGTAGAATAGAAGGGGAGGCAGGGGGCGTGGCTTCCTTACTGCATTTTGACCATAATAAAAATAATAGACTATAGTAGTGAAAGAAAACCCAATGAAATGCACTACACTCATTCATGCAACATTCAACTAACAACAACAATCCTGTTCCTCATGAGCATCACTTTGAAATGTTATGTGTATCAGCCCTAAGGCATGGGGCATAGAGTGAGTCTCGATATTCCCTGCAAGTCAATGGGAAGTAACTAAAAGGGACAAGGGCAGAAAGTTGGGATCCCTTAATACTATGTAGTGTCATTACCCATAAAAATAAAAAGCAAATCTGTTTTTAATGTGCCGCCCCAGTATTTGGAAGAAAGCTAATTGTAAGGGGAAAAATGGATGCAAGGTCATATTAAGTATTAACACACCTTCAATGGTGACCCCATCTTCTCCAATGGTGTAGTTGAAGGTAGCAAATGGTGACACTGGGGACTTTGCAATCACAATCTGTCATGAGGAAGATGAAACACATTTAGATACAAGCACTGGCATTATCAGGTGATGAGTGAAATAAAGCATCACAGAGTACAGCCCAGCCTCGACACTTAACTTACCTGACTGAGAACTTACATCAAACACTTTCAAGCGTAGAGTGCCAAAGAAAGGATGATCAAGAAAACATTGGATGAGACCCAAGAAGGGACCTTGAGAGCAAAGTGATGGACAAACTATATAGAGCAGCAAGTTACCATGCCGCTGACAAAGGCTGCACTATGTAGTCTGCGGTCTGTTCAGTTTTAGTCTTTGCTTCTTGTTGTGTTTGTCTTTACTGTACTTGGCATCATTTAGTTTTGCTTCTTTTTGTGTGGGCCCGTTACTGTACTTGGTACTGTCATGTTTAGTCTTGCTTCTTGTGGAATTTTTCTTTCTAAACAATAATGATGTTTTTTATTCATACAACAAGTCTGGCACCATGTAGCGTTAAGTGAATGAGTCAATGCGATCTATACTCAGGACTACCTCGTGTAGGTCTGCGTCCTTGTACTCCTATGTTTATGTTTATGTCTCTACCAATGTCTGACGAGGATCGTGACTATGAATTATCTTGTGACGCAGTGTCAGTGTTGCCAAGGTGGGAGACATGCTAATGCCCATGTTCGGGGAATAAACAATAAGAGAAGACCTCAAATCTTGAAGTCCAATCAAAAAGACTGAGGCTTGAAGATATGTTATCAGACATATGTCAAAAATCACATAAATGGGAAAGTAGAAAAGATATCTGGCAGTGGTCCAACTTTCTGTGCTACATAATGTATATAGATAGGCAGCACATTATGGGGGAACAAATGGTTAAAAGCAAAATCTGTCATCTTTGCTTTTGGTCTGTTCAGTTTTAGTCTTTGCTTCTTGTTCTGTTTGGTCTGTTACTGTACTTTGGTCTGTTCAGTTTTAGTCTTTGCTTCTTGTTCTGTTTGGTCTGTTACTGTACTTTGGTCTGTTCAGTTTTAGTCTTTGCTTCTTGTTGTGTTTGGTCTGTTACTGTACTTTGGTCTGTTCAGTTTTAGTCTTTGCTTCTTGTTCTGTTTGGTCTGTTACTGTACTTTGGTCTGTTCAGTTTTAGTCTTTGCTTCTTGTTCTGTTTGGTCTGTTACTGTACTTTGGTCTGTTCAGTTTTAGTCTTTGCTTCTTGTTGTGTTTGGTCTGTTACTGTACTTTGGTCTGTTCAGTTTTAGTCTTTGCTTCTTGTTCTGTTTGGTTTGGTCTGTTACTGTACTTTGGTCTGTTCAGTTTTAGTCTTTGCTTCTTGTTCTTTTTGGTTTGGTCTGTTACTGTACTTTGGTCTGTTCAGTTTTAGTCTTTGCTTCTGTGTTGGTCTGTTACTGTACTTTGGTCTGTTCAGTTTTAGTCTTTGCTTCTTGTTCTGTTGTTGGTCTGTTACTGTACTTTGGTCTGTTCAGTTTTAGTCTTTGCTTCTTGTTCTGTTTGGTCTGTTACTGTACTTTGGTCTGTTCAGTTTTAGTCTTTGCTTCTTGTGTTTGGTCTGTTACTTTGGTCTGTTCCGCCTTTGTACTCACCCACGCGGTCTTCAGGGTGTGGCACATGGTCTGGCACACCTGCCACGCCGCCCTCATGGTCTGCCACATGGTCCTTGTTGTCTGGCACAGGCTCCTCAGGGTGTGGCTCTGCGGCTGACGATGGCTCAGGCATCTGTGGCTCCAGTATTGTTGTGATCTGATTGGTGACAACTACCTGCAACAAGGATAGGATAAGGGTAGTCTCAAGGTCTCATGACGTAAAAACCTGAGTGAGGCACAGTTAAAAAATAACCCAACTATGCCTATAAAATGCAAAAACTATAGGCTACCTGGTTTGAATTTGGTTGGTTGGAATTTGGCTAGTGAATTTGGGTGGTTGGAATTTGGCTAGTGAATTTGGGTGGTTGGAATTTGGCTAGTGAATTTGGCTGGTTGGAATTTGGCTAGTGAATTTGGCTGGTTGGAATTTGGCTAGTGAATTTGGCTGGTGAATTTGGCTGGTTGGAATTTTGCTAGTGAATTTGGCTGGTTGGAATTTTGCTAGTGAATTTGACTGGTTGGAATTTTGCTAGTGAATTTGGCTAGTGAATTTGACTGGTTGGAATTTGGCTAGTGAATTTGGTTAGTAAATTTGGCTAGTAAATTCGGCTGGTTTAAATTTTGCTAGTGAATTTTGCTAGTTTGAATTTGGCTAGTTTAAATTTTAATTCGGCTTGAAAGATGGTTAACAAGCTAGGGATCATAAAGACAATAGATAAATAAAATAAAAAGAGATAAATCTTACACAGATATTTAGTTGATGAGCTAATGACTTCAATTTAGCGGCCCAGGAGGATAGCTGGCTGGCTCTGGTCTTTGTGGAGCTGGCTGACAGAGACACAGCCATCGAGGCAATGGAGTCCACTATCACCACACGAGCGTCTTTCTCCACCACCACAAACTCAAGGCTATCCAGTCTGAAGAACATAAGAACATAAGGAAGCTACAAGAGACAGTATAAGATAGTATAAGAGACGCTACAAGAGCAGTATTAACAAGAGCCGTTATTATTATTAAGAGTATTAACAAGAGCCATTATTATTATTGAGAGTATTCACAAGAGCCATTATTATTATTAAGAGTATTAACAAGAGACATTATTATTATTAAGAGTATTAACAAGAGCCATTATTATTATTAAGAGTATTAACAAGAGCCATTATTATTATCAAGAGTATTCACAAGAGCCATTATTATTATTAAGAGTATTAACAAGAGCCATTATTATTATTAAGAGTATTAACAAGAGCCATTATTATTATTAAGAGTATTAACAAGAGCCATTATTATTATCAAGAGTATTAACAAGAGCCATTATTATTATTAAGAGTATTAACAAGAGCCATTATTATTATTAAGAGTATTAACAAGAGTCATTATTATTATCAAGAGTATTCACAAGAGCCATTATTATTATCAAGAGTATTCACAAGAGCCATTATTATTATCAAGAGTATTCACAAGAGCCATTATTATTATTAAGAGTATTCACAAGAGCCATTATTATTATTAAGAGTATTAACAAGAGACATTATTATTATTAAGAGTATTAACAAGAGACATTATTATTATTAAGAGTATTAACAAGAGCCATTATTATTACTAAGAGTATTAACAAGAGCCATTATTATTATTAAGAGTATTAACAAGAGCCATTATTATTATTAAGAGTATTAACAAGAGACATTATTATTATCAAGAGTATTAACAAGAGCCATTATTATTATCAAGAGTATTAACAAGAGCCATTATTATTATCAAGAGTATTAACAAGAGCCATTATTATTATTAAGAGTATTAACAAGAGCCATTATTATTATTAAGAGTATTCACAAGAGACATTATTATTATTAAGAGTATTAACAAGAGACATTATTATTATCAAGAGTATTCACAAGAGCCATTATTATTATTAAGAGTATTAACAAGAGCCATTATTATTATCAAGAGTATTAACAAGAGCCATTATTATTATTAAGAGTATTAACAAGAGACATTATTATTATTAAGAGTATTAACAAGAGCCATTATTATTATTAAGAGTATTAACAAGAGCCATTATTATTATCAAGAGTATTAACAAGAGCCATTATTATTATTAAGAGTATTAACAAGAGCCATTATTATTATCAAGAGTATTAACAAGAGACATTATTATTATCAAGAGTATTCACAAGAGTCATCAGCATCAAACATCAGTATTGCTCCAGGTGTAGATAACGTAATGCAATCACTCACACAACATGCATTCATCTTTTTTTTAATATATATCAATGTACTTTGAGCACACAAACTATTTTATGAATACATACTGAAAGAAAAAAATGCAAGAAATGGAGGATGTAAAGCAAAAGAATGGGTAAGCATGAAGCAAGGTATTGGGATAAGAGCAACTCATATTAACATGCATTCCTAAGACACATATTTTGCATTTTCCAGGAACATTTCAGTCTAGACAGTGAGCATAAAGTCCTTTGTGATTATAAATGTGTTCATCAAAGTAGCTGCAGTAATTCTCGGTATTAACTACATCTGTGCTGTTTTGGCATGTTTTAGTGAGTTCTTATTGTGTGGGCCCATCAGGGTAGCAAGGTTGGTAGAGACGTGAGTTCCCAATGTGCAGCGTCCCTGTGCATTCGGTCAGCGGTTCGAGTCCGCCTAGTTCATGCTGACGTGGCGGCGCTTTGTATAGTCAATAACCTTGTAGTTGGTACTTGCAAAGTGTCTAGATAGGATGAAAATCTTATCTTATCTTATCTCTTATTGTGTGGAGGAGTCAGAGGTAATCATCAAATAATTTGGACTTTCGACTAATTCGACCCAGGTTCCCCCACCTTAACCACCGAACCCCCAAATTAGCTTAAATTAGAGAGGGTTTACCGTATTTACATTTCAAACATGGAGGCCGCTGTCTGGGGCTTGAACACATGAATCCTGGAGAGAAACTGTGGAATTCCTGATGAAAGTTCTGGATATTTGCTCATCATCATCTCAACGATCCTGTGAATGTAGAAAATTAAGTGCTGCATTGTACCGCAGATTGAGTAAACAGAAGAAGCTACTTATGACCATGATCAACTTTTTTAATAATCAAAATAATCCTTTTAGTCAAAACTACACTTCAGAAAGAAAACAAAACAGGAATCTGGAGTCTTAGAAGTGAGAAAATAAAAGTGCTAAACAGTAGTAATAAAGAAAGATGACCTAAGATAATGAGCCACATCAGAATTGAGAAACAAACAATATCAAAGGAAAGATGACCCAAAATGTGGTTTTCCCAGGCTTGCTTG
Source organism: Chionoecetes opilio (assembly GCA_016584305.1). Lineage (NCBI taxonomy): Eukaryota > Metazoa > Arthropoda > Malacostraca > Decapoda > Majidae > Chionoecetes > Chionoecetes opilio. The sequence continues at coordinate 579,712 of JACEEZ010001461.1, read as the reverse complement.
AAGTTGGGTTCCCATCACAAACCCCCTGTCATGCTGGAACAAACAAAGGTGCAGACACCATACGAAATGAATAAGAAAGGGGGGATAAACAAGCATACATACGTGACAGAGGTATGCACAGATAAAAGGGATGAAGGCCTTAGCTAAGTGATGCAGCCTCAATCAGGGTGAAAGTACCATCAATGTACATCAGAAAATAAGGAAGCTACAAGAGGCCGCGAGCCCTACACGTGGTAGTTCCTATTCTTACCTACATCACCTTTCATCCCCATCCATGAAATTGTCTAGCCTCCCTTTAAAGATCCCTATTGACTCCACATAACTACCTGATGACTGAGTTCATTTCAATCATTTACCACCCTATTTGTGAACAAGTTTTTTCCTATTTTTTTTTAAATCTACGCTTTTCCAATTTGACCGTTTTAATGTATATACTTTACCTTGCAGGCCTCACAGCTGACTCTGTGTCTATGTATATTACCGATGGAGGCACTGCTTCGCCTCTCCCCAGGGCCACCACCTTGGCAGCGATGTACAGACACCACTGAGTCTTGCCAACACCAGGCGGACCTTGGAGAAAGATGATTTTGTAGTTTCTAATACTGTATCTCTTATACGAGGGCGAACCCAAAAGTAACCGGAATAGTTTTCTGTGGGACAAACCCGTAGTAGTTCAAGTTTCCGCCGCTAAATGCCGCGTGAGGCAACCCTCAGGCATCAGTTTGCTAACTGGCGTCGTCGCGGGAAGACGTACAGCCCCGTGGTTCGCCTTTGTTTTGAAGTGCTTCGCACCTTTTCGTCTATTTTTACGATGGATGAAAGGAAGGAGCAGCGTGCTGCCGTGAAATTCTGTTATTTGCTGGGGAAAACGGCAGCCGAAACAGTTATCATGCTTCAAACAGCTAACAAGGATGCTGCCATGAGCAAAACACAAGTTTACGAGTGGTTTGCACGCTTTAGGAATGGTCAATTGTCGCTGGAAGACCAACCTCGTTCAGGGCGACCGTCAACCTCCCGAACGGATGAAAACATCACGAAAATTCATGAACTGATCTTGGAGGATCGTCGCCGATCATTTGACGAACTTGTTGATTTGACTGGTGTGTCCTGGAGCTCCTGCCAACGAATTTTGAATGAGGAATTGGGGATGAAAAGAGTTGCAGCGAAATTGGTGCCTCGCTTGCTCACGGACAATCAAAAGCAGTCACGAATGAATGCGTGTCGTGAACTGAAGGAACAGTTGGAAGTTGATCCATACCTTTTTTCGAAGGTCATCACTGGTGAGGAAAGCTGGTGCTATAGCTACGACCCGGAAACGAAACAGCAGTCAAGTCAATGGAAGCATCCAACGTCACCACGACCCAAAAAAGCGCGTCAAGTGAAGTCCAATGTCAAGACGATGTTGATTTGTTTCTTCGATGCGAGAGGAATTGTCCACAAAGAATTTGTTCCTCCTGGTCAAACTGTTCACCAGACTTTTTACTTGGCAGTTCTGAAGCGTTTGCGAGACGCAGTGAGACGAAAACGCCCCGACCTGTGGCAAAGGGGAGAGTGGTGGTTGCATCACGACAATGCGCTAGCGCACACCGCCTTGAGTGTGAGACAGTTTCTCACAAAAAATGGCATGACCCACTTACCCACCCTCCCTATTCACCCGATCTTGCTCCCTGCGATTTTTTTGTTCCCCCGAATGAAGAAAGTCCTCAAAGGAAAACGTTTTGCAGACGTGGAAGGGGTTAAGAAGAAAACGACGGAGTCTTTAAAAGGCATATCTTTGCTAGAGTTCCAGAATTGTTTTGTACAGTGGAAAACACGTCTGGACCGGTGCATTGCTTCACAGGGAGAATACTTTGAAGGTGATAAAAGTGTAAACATGTAAAAATATCTGAATACAATTATATGACAGAATTCCGGCTTTTTTTGGGTCCCCCCTCGTAATGAACCTATCTTTATTCTAAGGACAGTGATAATTACCAGGAAATCTGCTAACCATGCAACAAAAAAATCTCAATGAATAAAGGAGCAAGGGACATATACAGTTTGTGCTGACACTACACATTAATGGGCTGCTCAAAACCTAAAAATATAAACCATCTATGTATACTGAGAACAAAAATCCTCACACATCATGTAGGCCTAGGTATAAAATCCATACATTCTGCACAAGACCTCAGTCACCTTGGCAATTTCATATTCCATCATCACCCTCAGACTCCTTCACCACAACAAACTTTTATTAGTCACTCACCAACAAACTCTGTGAGGGAGCCAGACATGAGGCCGCCGTGCAAGAGGGAGTCCAGGGTATGGCTGCCCAAGGGTATGCTGTTACGCAGCTCTGTCTCCTCCATCTCATAGGCCTGCACAGTGAGAAAGAAGGCTACTCATTAGAACATTTTTTTTTACTTTCTAAAGATCTTTCTCTCTCTCTCTCTCTCTCTCTCTCTCTCTCTCTCTCTCTCTCTCTCTCTCTCTCTCCACCATCAGTTCTCTCAACTTTCTTCTTTTTTACATCAAAGTAACATAAATTGCAGTGGATTTCATGGTCTGCATACAAAGAGGGATGTTCATAGTTGATATTTTCACCAGCTATAAAGTGACTTTGATATTTTGCTTTCATTTCAACTTCATTCTTATGTCCAAGTGCTGCATTCTTTTAGATTTATTCTATACGAGAAACTTACTGACCGTGAGTTTTGGGGGAAGACAGAGGCTGAAGAGGTAGTCCATGAATGCCTTGCACTGGTCAGCATTCAGGTGCAGCAGATTCATCACAGTGAGTGGCGACAGCAGCACCACATCCTAAAACATGCAAATGAACACAGTATAAGAAGAAAACGCTTAATATAACTTGTAAAATCATGCAATATCCTACAGTGACAGAAAAGCGTATGAAATTATGTAGGTCAAATATTAATCCCCATACGTTTGACATCAAAATTAGCTGGCTTTAAAATAAGCCATCCAGTAGATTGGACAGAGAAACAAACCAGATGGACTGAGAGAGTTGCAGCCCAAAATTTATAAGGACTGTTGACGAATACGTTTTTGTCACGTTAATACATAACTATTAGTCCTAGAGACAAAATGCATAAAGCAAAGTTGTTAAGCTTGATGTGTTCTATCTAATGTTATAATCAGTATTCAATTATATTTTATACTTTCTGAGAAAATGTATGTTTTGTGAAAAAAGCCAATGTACCATTTTCTCGATTACTTTTACCAGGATACAGCTAGGCTATAGACAGAAAGGTCTTTGCCTGCTCTATTTTTATGTTCTTAAAATTTGTTTACATATGTTTCAGAGTTTTTGAGTTATAAAAACAATATGATTTCTTGCCAAAATTCCAATTCAGGAAAATGTCGACACCTCAGACTAGGATCCCTGTATAAGAGGGTACCGTCATTCATAGGCCCTATGTTAAACGCTACTGGGCGCCATCTTAGTACCAGGGCCTCGCTGTTCACCCAAGACCCGCGGAAGCTCTCAAGGCATTACCCCGCAGTATATCATGTTATACATGTATAAAGGATATACTGTTATCTTCGGAAATGCTTGTTCTATAAGATTATCACATAAAGCATAGTAAAACATATTAAATAAAGGTCATTATGAGACTGAAGAAATATGATGAATTTAACATTCACTTAAAACTCGTCGTCATGTAAAACTTTGTGGGACAACTTATAAGATGGAAGATACCAATAGAAGCAGAATTTTATTAGCTTTCCATTGATATTTTTAGTTTTCTGATAAATGCAGTAGTAGCATGTATATATTAGCGTTAACTAAATAAACTGCGGCGGCGGCCGCTCTCTCTCTCTCTCTCTCTCTCTCTCTCTCTCTCTCCGTGAAAGAGAGAGAGAGAGAGAGATATAAGTGAAAGACAGATATGAGAGAGTAACCAAAAAACTTTTCTAATTCTCTCTCTCTCTCTCTCTCTCTCTCTAAATATATATATATATATATATATATATATATATATAGAGAGAGAGAGAGAGAGGAGAGAGAGAGAATTAGAAAAAGGTGTTTGGTTGCTCTCTCTCTCTCTCTCTCTCTTTTTCACAGAGAGAGAGAGAGAGCGGCCGCCGCCGCGATTTATTTAGTTAACGCTAATTTATACATGCTACTACTGCATTTATCAGAAAACGAAATATAGCAATGGAAAGCTAATAAAATTCTGCTTCTATTGATATCTTCTGTCTTATAAGCTGTCCCACAAAGTTTTACATGACGACGAGGTTTAAGTGAATGTTAAGTTCATCATATTTCTTCAGTCTCATAATGACCTTTATTTAATGTGTTTTACTGTTTTATGTGATAATCTTATAGAACAAGCATTTCCGAAGATAACAGTCTATCCTTTATACATGTATAACATGATATACTGCGGGGTATGCCTTGAGAACTTCCCCGGGTCTTGGGTGAACGAAGAGGCCTTGGCGCTAAGATGGCGCCCATAAATGGAGTTGTCGCTACTCTATTATTCAAGGTACTCTACCTCAGACTATCACGGGAGATTGTCCATGGAGATTTTCGGACATGCTCATCATGATTCTGGAATCAGTTTTTTCAAAACTACAATTCTAAACCCTATTTCTCCCCCATGGGAATATTTTTTTATAAAACCAATGGGAATAACCATACATTTTCCAATTATTAGGTTATGCTGGTCTCGTACGTTCAATACACAGAAATGATCCCCCACCTCCAAAATTCATTAAAAAAATCTATCTACAGACAATCACCTACAGGATTCAGCCGCCGTATCTCTAGCTGCGACATTCAAGGCTATGGGCCCGTATCTCCAGCCCTGGTTTGTGCAATAGACGTGTAGCAGTATGGATGCTTTACCCTTTCTATTGTTTCAATTTTTTATCTTAATAATTTCAAAAGTACGTTCTTTCCGACTTAACGGAAAGGATTAACCATGTGAATTGGATGGTGATGAAACGTTATTATGAGTGTGGGTGCCAAAGAGAAAAGCTGTATTGAACAAAGGAGATTAATTGGTGATGACAAAGACGAATACACCGATCTATGAGTAAAACCATATACAGAGTACTGAGTAAGGACAAGGCATGCCATCCCCTCCCTGCACCTGCCAACACAACCCTCCGATAGTTTACTAACAGTAGTGGATGTTGTGAATGAATGATAGCAACTGACAATTACCTTAACTGTCTTGAAGGATGTCTTGGATAGATTAGCTTTGATATAGTCATCCAAAGGCAGCTTACTCAGCCTCCTGTACGCCATCATTAGCCTGTACTGCTGTACACTACTGAGGGTTTGACGTTTGAGCTTCCCACCATCATCAGCTGATCACTAAACTACCGGCGCCAGAGGGCTTTCCTTTCGTTCAGTTCATCAGTTGTTGGTCGGGAGTCAGGCCTTTTTCAACGGCACTCCCTGACGTGTGTCTTCTTGCTGTCTGGGTCTTTAATTTGTTTTCTTCTCTTATTCTATCTTATTAGTTTCTTTCTTTTTCTTTCTTCTTTTTTTCTCTGGTCATCCAAAAACTGTTGATTGTTCTTTTTGCTTCTTCCACATTCCCCTCTCCGAACAAATACTGTCACTCTTTGGTCAGTTTTCGCACCGCAGATTTTAAATACCTTATTAGAGAGTACATCGTATACGTAGAAAAAAACTGAATAAAGTCTTTGTTCACTCTCAGTAAACAGTTGTAGAGGGAAAAACCACAATGAAAGATGATTTTCTGCATGCAAGGAATTGTTTTGCCACCATGAAGGAAGTATACAGAGAGAGAGAGAGAGAGAGAGAGAGAGATTAGTACCACACCAGACAGGATGTAAGCCACGTTTCTCTCCCTCGCTAGGTAGTGGTGGTGGTGGTGGTTTAATCAAAGAACGCGGCAATATGTTAATTGAATCTCGCATGTCCACACGTCCCAGTGGCATTTTCACTCGTGGCTCGAATTTGCCCTCCAGCAATCACCCCAGGATGCTGCATTTCATCAAACATTCTCGAAATACTTCATCTCCCGATAAGTAATCGCAGGCAACCTTCGCATAGTGTTTTAGGAGTTTTTTTTTTTTAAGTCAGTCAGGATTAGAGCAACATCATCCTTGTCCCTTGCGTGACTCCTGGGTTATTACAAGGACTGGAGAAATAAGAAAGAACGAAAGAAGATGAAGAAGGAGAATTTTCTATTTATCTTCTCGTTCGGCGTTTTCTCAGCATCTCAGTGAGTTGATAGAGCTTTACAATTTGTTCTTGGGATAGCAACATACGGCTATCTGTATACACATCCCTTTTGCGGGTTTTTACCTTTGCTTGAGGTGCTTTCCGCCATACTTTATAAATAGGCAAAACATTTCAACCACCCCCATCCCTTCAAAAAGACTGCCGCAGTCAGATACATATAATCCACTTCTTATGGTTCCCCCTAAAATTTTAGTTTCTTGTATGTAAGGGAAGACTATAAGAGATATACTCCAATTGAGTCTTCAGGAGAGACTTGGGCCTTCGTCTGTCCATGGCCCAAGGCCAGGTTAGGTTATACAGCCTATAACTTTCCTGGCTGTGCACATTCATGCCATGGCCAGAGGACCAGCTGATGAGAACACACACACACACACACAGGTGTTGGCAACACTTGCAAGGATTGTGTGCAGGTGATTGTGTGTCGTCTGCTGCAATATCGACAATACTTGCGAGACACAATCCTTAACTATTATAACGTTTCAAAACTTTCCATATATATTATGATACAAATACAATAAGCTATATATGTTATTTTGTCAGTAATACCATATTTTCAGTACGTGGCTATATTAAAGGTTTCGAGTTTACCGATATCACAGCGTCACAAAACTGTCTAAACCTATTATAATACTCATTCAGTAAATCACATATATTATTTTAGAAGTAAGAGATAATATCCTTTAAATAAATCATATATTTACATCCCAGGTCAATGCTAAAGGTTCTCAGTTGACAGCTAGACCAAGATGGCGCAGGAGTATCAATACTTCTACGAGGATGAAGTATACAGATTTAACAAAAAGGGAAACTTGGAGCTCGGGATGGTGCTGGAAAATGCTGAATTCGTGTCCAGTGATGAGGAGAGTGACGGTGACGAGGAGGACAAGGTGACCAAGGGCAGCATCAGGGTGGCCTGGTACCCCAAAGGAGAGGAACAGGTGCTGCCTGAGAGGAAGGTGAGGCTGCCTGCCTGGCTGTGTGTGTGTGTGTGTGTCCTTGTGTGTAAAAAACATAAGAACATAAGAAAATAAGGAAGCTACAAGAGGCCGCGAGATCTACACGTGGTAGTTCATGTTACTTAACACTACCTACATCCACCATTCATCCCCATCCATGAAATTATCCAGCCTCCTTTTAAAGCTCCCTATTGACACCGCACTAACTACCTGACGTGTGTGTGTGTTGCCTTGTGAGAGTGGAAGGCTAGGGTGTCCGTGTGTTGGCATGTCCCAGAGAGGTAGAGAGATCTTGCCTTGCCCCTAACACATCACCGCCTGTCTGTGTGTGTGTCCTCGTGTGTGTGTGTGTGTGTGTGTGTGTGTTGCCTTGTGAGAGAGGCAGGCTAGGGTGTCCGTGTGTGTGTGTGTTGCCATGTCCCGTAGAGGCAGGTGAGGGTGCTGTGCTGCCTTGCCCTAACACATCACCAGGTACCCACAAGGGAGCCGCGGTGTCATGCCTCCCCAAGCTGCCTTCCTAGGGTTACCTGAAGGGGTTCACGGTCTTTTCGCCCACATTTCAGTTCGCTGACAAGTCATTTCGCCCAAATCTAGAGTTTGTTCGCCTACATGAAAGAGTCTGTTCGCCCACACTAAAGTTGGTTCGCCCACAAGTATTATTCATTACACAAATCATGTAGTAATAACTATATTGAAACCTAATACAAACATAAAGGTCTACTGCAGTTTAAAGCATTACATGGCACGCAGTTATTACCGTCATCAGCGTGTGGCCGAATTGACTTAGGGCGAAATGACCTATTGGTGTGGACAAAATGACCGGATACCCTGAAGGCAGTCACAGGATAACAAATAGATAACTGTTATTCTTTCCCTAATAAGTGGTGTGACAGCAGCATTGACAGGTGGCTGTTTTTGATGACATTCTATGATGGGGGTGTTAAAGTGCTGTTGGTTGTACTGAGTACTGACACATGTGTTTAAGTTGATTTAGATTTTTCGGTATGAATTGAGGGTTAGGTTAGGTTAGTTTAATGGTTTGATTAGGTTATTATTTGATGCTTTTACAAATGTAGTGTTTTTTACGTCAAAACGTCTAAAAAGTTAATTTTTCGAATTTGAAAAACACATTTTTGAGGTTTGTACAGGAAAATACTATCCATTAGGAAAATCATCACATTAAGCGAAAAAAATCGAACTTGTCTGAAAATCTTGCAATAGTCATAAAGTAAATTTTTACCCATTTTTAGGTTAAGTTACCTAGATTAAGTTCTATTCACCTATTTTCTTTATTTACTCATTTCTTTAGGATAGCCTGGGTTCTATTCACCTATTTTCTTCATTTACTCATTTTTTTATGTTTTAGGTTAGGCTAGGGTACTCCGTAGTGTAGGGGTAGCACACTCGGTTCACAACCGAGAAGTCCCGGGTTCGATCCCCAGGCGGAGCGGAAACAGTTGGGCTGTTTCCTTAAAACCCGAGCCCCTGTCCACCTAGCAGTGAATGGGTACCGGGGGTTTGTAACCCGCCTCCCAGAGTGCTGGCTTTGGCCAACACTATAAGCACTAGCAGACAGCTCTAGGGGTAGTCTGAGAGAGAGCTGTCTGGTTACAGTGGAGATCCATCTCAGCTGCGTCGATAACTGACAAAATTCTTCAAATAAAAAAAACTAAAAATTTACCTATTTTCTTCATTTATTCACTTATTTGTCCACATTTTCCCTGATCTTCACAGCCCTCTCCACTCTCGGGGGTCGAAATGGTCATGGTCATATTATAGTTATTATTAATTTGCACAACAAATGGGTCCAGGTCGTTTCGGCTGTATGTAATTTAGGCCGTGACGCCCAAACTGACAAACGGCCTAATTGTCTCACTGCCTAAATAACCAAACTGTTTTTTCACATATATTTCACCCTATATGTATAGTACCAGTTTTTCTGATATATACCTATATATTATATATATATATATATATATATATATATATATATATATATATATATATATATATATATATATATATATATATATATATATATATATATATATATATATATATATATACAGTCAAACCTCGATATAACGGACTAAAGGGGGGAAGAGGAGTCCGTTATAGCGAGGGTATTTTTCCAAGGGGGGGAAAATATATGAAAAAACCGGAAGAATTGTGAAATAAATGAGAAATAATTACAAACACAACCAGACTGTGTAGCTATGTTGGGAGGTAAACAGTGACTGGCACTACATGCTGAATTTGGTCCGCTCCTACACGTGAAATAAATGAGAAATAATCACAAACACAACCAGAACGTGTAGCTAGTCAAGCTCAAGCTCTAGTGAAAGGTAAACAAATTACTACGAGCCAGATTCAGCCGTGGCTTCCAAAGGTATTGCTTATTATCATGAATAATGCTCATTATTATATATTATATGGTTGTGAACTGCAGGTCTATACACGTGTCACTATTTAGGTCAGTGTAGCACTGCGTGTCGCCTTAAATAAGGGTGATTTAGGGTGTTGAGGTGACAGGGAGACGTAGCAGCGGCCACGCCATAACACTAATAGTCACTATTTTAAACAATACACACCTACCACTAAATCACTAGCAACACAGGCTCTTTCCTTATAATATTATATCTTAATATGTGATACATCAAAACTCCTTAAAACCCAAGCATTCCAAAATAAAATGAGAAAATAATACAATAATGTTGAGTTGACAATTCGAGCGGCAATAAGCGGTCTAATATGCAAAAAAAAAAAAAAAAAAAGTCACGCAAATGGAGTCCGTTATATCCGAAGTCCGTTACATCGAGGTCCGTTATATCGAGGTTTGACTGTATATATATATCACTATCGTGACCGATCTTGACGCACGCAGAAAGAATGACGTAGAGAGAATGCCAACATTTGTACATTTGACATTGATAAAGACCACATACCAGATGACTTCCTGTTAATTGACTTATGTTAATGACGCCCGCCACTTAAATCTTTTCAAGTTCAAGACAGAGGGATATACTGAAAGATGCCAGAACCTGGTATTGCGATGGAACATTCCTGCTTTTTTTTTTTTTTTTTTTTTTTTTTTTTTTTTTTTTTTTTTTTATATAATTACATTGAAGCCTATAGCGCCAGTAGGCTATTTATCATATTGAGGGCCGTGATGATGGTTGGTCCTCCCCCTTTTGGTTGGTGCAGGCTGGATTTTTATAGTGACACCTGTGATGTTAGCTGAAGGTCCGTTTTCTATGATGGTCTACCCTTCAGTTTGAAGGCACACGCCGCTACCCTGCTGTCCCATCGCCACACTTGAAGTCACAGTCGAAAGAACAGGAATGCAGCATGCGGGTTGCTTCGGCCACTCGACAATGGATTTACAGTTGCTCCTTGGTGGGACATGAACTCGGGACCTTGTGCTCACCTCCCAGGCTCTTGTCGACCACATTAAAGATGGCCGAAAGAGTTATGTCCCCGGCAGGATTCAAACTCGGGACATCGAGCTCACCACACCAAGACGCTAACCACTCGGCCACCGCCTCCCCATATTGTAAAGCCGTATTGTAAAGGCTCCTTTCATTCAACTTTACTCAATCCATGCTTTTGTAAAAGGAGAGGAACAACTGAAACAAGTCCCACTAGTTTTTGTTTTCATGAGTAGGAAACGCAAGAGAGACTATAAGGTCTTGCAGTGCATCAAGAGTCTTACCAGAGGTGAAGCTACACACGTTAGTGGCTGATTTTGAGGCTGGTTTTTGGGGAGCAGTGACAAACGTATTTCCTGACATCACCATAAAGGCATGTAGCTTCCACTGGCGACAGGCAGTGTGGAGGAAGGCAGATTCCATTGGGCTTTGAGTGCCACATATGACATCTGGGGCCGTTCATTCATATATTAAGGAGGTACTTGCACTTTGCTATATTCCTGCAGAGCATAACGCATAGTATATATAGATATGTAATATGATGTGACGCATAGTAGTATGATGTGACACATTATGTTATGTGGTGTAAAGCCTGAATTCAATTAAATATAAAGTCATTTAGTGAATACATTATTTTACCTAAGGTTGTATGTACTTATCGGTCGTATTTATCTGAAAATACGATTAATCTGGTGGCTCGATGCGACCATGTGGGCTACAAAATTCACATCCCTGCACCGGTCCCTTCGGCCTAAACATATCACGGCCTTAAAGGTCCATGGGGCCTAAACATCTCACGGCCGAAAAAAATACGGCCGAATCGACCCGGAACTCCAACAAATGAGGGTATTACACCAGTTTGACACCGAATTCACGTTGGTGGACGGAATTTTTTTTTCTGGTGAGTTTTTAATCAATCAGCTAACCATTTCTGACGCAAATCGCTTTTCTTCTTTTTTAATTTTTATTTTAGTTAGGTAAAAGTTAGGTTAGGTATGTATGTATAGCTTCGAATAGGTTCAATTTGTTTTTCAGTAATTTTTTTCGTAAATACTTTTTTTAAAAAATGTGTTTTGTGACAGAAAGTGTAAGCAGATTAATTAAAAACACATCAACACTCACCAGAAAAAGAAAAAAAATTGTACATTAAAGTGAATTCGGTGTCAAACTGGAATGTTACCCAAATCACGCCTCAAAACACTCAAATGAACTGAAGAAAAAAGTATGAAAGGAAAAAAAAATCATTTTATAACTACTACTAATACTTATAACTAAAGTTGTACAACCCCTGTATCATTTTATTCATCCTTCTCTGCACTGATTCTAACAATTCTATATCCATCCTTTTATGTCAGGAGAGTTGGTCAATAGGGAGTATTGTACTAAACAGCAGTGTTACCCCATCCCTCAATACGGGGACCTTTGCTTGCGTAGCTAAGTTATTTATGAGGACGAAACAATTTTTTCTGGTAGTTTTTAATGTATTTTGTATTAATTTGCCATCCATTTTCCCTGGAAATCATTGTTAAGTCCGGTAGAGAGCCCAGTTGAGCGGGAGAATTACCCAACTGTGTTTGAAATATAAAGAGCCCACTTTTTTGGCACATTATTTTACCTTATTAGGGAAAGTGCATGTAAATGTGAAGTGATAATAAATCAAACATTGCAATAAAGTTAAAACTGATGCACATATCAAATAACTAAAGCAAGAATAAATAAAATATAAGGATAAAGAATAAAGTAAGGAATTTAATTATTGTTATAAATTTTGTGACCAAATTGAAAGTTGTCAGTAAAACCTCAGTAGGTAGCCAAAGGAAAACTGACCTTAAAGTGTTTTTTACAGGAATAAAAAATTACTCCATCATTTAAGTTGGCCTTACCCATTGATATGTTCAACTTTCCTCCTAGAACAGTGTAGATCAGTCTCTTCGAAGGTATGCTGTGCTCTGTGTGCAGCTCTATATACTGTACTTTCGTATAAAATATATAAGAATATACAATATAGAAAGGACTATATACTTTTGTTGTAAAAGTAAATAAACATAATAAGCAGAAATAAAAAATAATGGCTTCCATAGGTTGGGTTGGCTGACCGCTCGCTGATGCCGGGTGACGTGGTGCGGCGGCTGATCCGGGGCAAGGACACCCAGCGGGGGTACTGCCGGCAGGTGCACGTCACCTCCAGCGTGCAGGTGGTGGGCACCAACCTGGTGATCCTCAATGTGGACAGCAACGATCTCACACCCCTGGAGGTGAGGCTTAACACAGAGGCGAGGCCAAGGTGTACAGATGGCAGGTCATTCTTATACTTGATAAGGTCTTGTATGCTAAGGATGTGTATATTGTTTTCAGTGTTTATGAACAATCTGCCTCATGTTCAAGTGGTACCCCACATGTTTGGGAAAAGGCCTTTTGTAAGAATAAATATGAAGGAAAAGGTAGCAATTTGAGTAACTACATCTATCTCTTAGTGTGGGCATTGGGTGGCACCATAAATTCATGGTTTTATTTTAATGTTTGGGCACTGTCTCCTATCTTCATGTATTAATAAACATAACAGGAAATCTTTTGTCTCCCATCTTCATGTATTAATAAACATAACAGAAAATCTGTCTCCTATCTTCATGTATTAATAAACTTAACAGAAAATCTTAGTCTCCTATCTTCATGTATTAATAAACATAACAGAAAATCTTAGTCTCCTATCTTCATGTATTAATAAACATAACAGAAAATCTTAGTCTCCTATCTTCATGTATTAATAAACATAACAGAAAATCTTTGTCTCCCATCTTCATGTATTAATTAACTTAACAGAAAATCTTAATGCACTGCCTTCCCCCTGCAGGAGTTCACCACGGACATTGCGGTGGCGCTGGACTCGTGGGTGGGGATGGTGCACATGGTGAAGTGCCGGCTGGTGATGGTGTGCGGCGACGGGTCCCGCTGCATCATGTCCGACGGCGAGGCACTGGAGCTGGACGACCTGCGGGACACGCGAGACAGGGTTAGACTGGTAACTGTCTCTCAAGCTCATGGTCATCTGTTAAGAAGTGTTGCCTTATGTCCACCCAGCTTGTTGCCTCAGTGTGTCCTCCACGTGCTGCTGTCACTGCTTTAGTGACGGCAGTGGAGTGAAGGCATACGATGTTTCTAGACTGATCCTCTCCCAAGCTTTGTATTCACTAGATGTAGTGGTTTATGTACCAGGTATGCATAGATCAACCTGTAGGTAGTTTGTATTTCAAATTCAATCATGTATGAAATGTTATCAATGTAGAGGAAAGTCCCGTTATACGAGCATTCGGTATACGAGAAATCAATGATACGAGCTGAGTAAATTAGGGTCTATTTTCAATATACGAGATGGAAAATCCAATGCTACGACATTCAAACTGGGGTGAGTAAAATTACCAAGTTCAAAATGCGCTCCCTACCACGTATGCATCTGGGCTGTATGATGATGTTGTGGTGGCCCCAAGCTTGGGGCCGCACACCTGGCTAATTACCCCTAAAGGTCAAGCCAACAGCTGGCTTGGACCTGACTCGCTCTTGACCCAAATTCCTCCCTCACCTCAGTTGCTGGGTTCCCGCCCTGGCTTCCTAGACCAGCTTCTGGCAGTGACCTACCTACCACCACAGTGAGAGGAACACAGGGAGAGGAGGAGTGGTGTTCCTCTCACTGTGGTGGTTGGTAGGTAACTGACTGAATACAGGACTCCCAGGATGGACAAAGGGGGATTTTGGTTGACCCCAGTCAGGTCACCCCAAGCAAGGCGTGACCTGAAGGGTAATTAGCCAGGTGTGCGGCCTGACCTTTAGGGGTAATTAGCCAGGTGTGCGGCCCCAACCTTGGGACCGCTACAGTTTATTTGAGCTTGAAAAACATGTCTTTGATGGGGTCCTGGAACCAAACCTATATTTTACCATTAGTTATGTATTTCGCTATACGAGGTTTCGCTTTACGAGTATGCCAGGTGGAACCTAACTGCTCGTATCTTCGGGACTTCCCTGTATTGCAGAAAAGATTTATAACCTATGTAGCCATATGTAAAGATGTCATTTTGGTCAAGTTAAGAAGGCCATTAAGCAGGAATCAGTTTTATACAAGTTGCTATAGCAATGGATAATTTTGAATGATTGATGAATGCAGGGGAACTTGTTTTCCATCCAGCCTTTAGTTTCTCACAGGCTTTTGCAGTGCGTGGCTCACATCTTATCAGCTGCTGTTTTTCTGTTGCCCGCTGTGCTTCACTAGTTATTTTATTGTATTTATTTTTCTGTGTCTGTCTGCCATTGTGGTGTATTGTATCACACTGAGGCCTAGTAGGAACTGTTTGATGCTCAAGACTGAAGCTGCAAATGAAGGTGAAAGTAAGAGACTGACTGAACTCATGGCAGGGCGCTAGGCTTTTGTATAGTATTATATAGGATGAATTTTTAGTGAAGTGTAGCACATTCTTTGACTTATGCAAATCATGACAAGATTTGGAAGCATGTGCTGACTCCGAAAATCTCAACAGTGTTATGAAGACACAAAACAGACGTTGAAGTGCAGGTGTGCAAGTTAGGCTTAACTCCTTCACGTCCAGATCTTTCCTTTGCTATATAAAATTGTCTGTTGTTAGCCATAAAATTACGAAAAGTAGCTTAATATATGAAATTAGTTAATCGACAAGGATATTAAACAGGTCATATCTATTACATATTGCTTATGTTCACTAAAAATCGTCTAGTGGTAGTCGAATTACAATGGAAATTACGTTCTGGGCCTCAAAGGGTTAAGTCTTCCTCAAATAGTATTGGTAACATTGTCCATCAGACCCATGCTGTCTCCGCCACACAAAAGTATACAACACAGTTTAGCTATTCAAAGTTCAGGCCATGGGTTGTAATTTGCAGGATGGGTGCAGAACAAAAATATATCAGCTTAAAACCTCTCTGTCACAAGACTATTTAGTTGTAAGTATGATAAGTGGAAAATTGTGAAGTTATGAATGACTGAAGAGTTTGCCTTAAGAGATCTATTATTGTAGATAAGAGAAGATGTAGGAGTAACCCCCCTCCCCCCCAATGAATGGAAACTTGTAAATCAGTCTAGAAACATTGATACATGTATAACATTAGCACATGTTTATTTCTTTGTACTTAGTTTCCTTGGTTGCAGTATTTAGTTTTATGTATTTGATATCTCTACCTGACTCCCTAATCCCTGATGTACCAGAATAGACCCAGGTTGTTAGTTTAACCCATGAATTGTTTTTATTTATTGCATTCAATGTTTAGACCTCTAGTTTTGAAGCAAATTTCTCTAGTATCTTTGCAAACTTTTAAATGCTTTTATTCTGCTTACCATAACAAAAATTACCGTTTAGTTTTGTCTTTGTGATGCTCTATTTTCCCTGAGAATGCTCGTCTCAGTATTAGTGTTAAAAAAGAATTTCAAGCCCTGGATATCTTTTTGCAGGTTGTCCATTAACCTGTGACACAGCTTCCTCTCATCACAGTAGATTCATGGATGCCACTTCACCCATCCTACATATTTTGTTATATCTTATAGCAATCTGGCCGCCCCTTTTGCATGGCTTACAAATTCATTGGGGTTTTTCGTCTTTTCAGGATTTTTCAGGATATCTACTATAGTCTATTTTTTTTATTATGGTCAAAATGCAGTAAGGAAGCCACGCCCCCTGCCTCCCCTTCTATTCTACGGGGCAGCTGATTGGTGCATTCCTCGTATCATCACTACCCATCACAGTATCTTCACTACTTAACAGCGGCGTGACCACTGGGTTAGACATCTTCACTACAGAGGGTGACAAAATCAAAAATCCCTCTGTAGTGAAGATTGTTCTCTCCAGTGGTCACGCCGTTGTTAAGTAGTGAAGATACTGTGATTGGTAGTGATGATACGAGGATGCACCAATCAGCTGCCCCGTAGAATAGAAGGGGAGGCAGGGGGCGAGGCTTCCTTACTGCATTTTGACCATAATAAAAAAAATAGACTATAGTGCACTGCCTTGGCATGGGTTTCATCTTATAGTGTTACCTAACAAAAAACGTTCTCTTTATTTACGCTTTTGTCAATGAATTACCTCAATCATTTTTTCTCTGAATCACGTAACATTTTTTTTCATTTTGTGTATGTTTGCATTCATGACTTATGTCTATTTGACTCCTACTTTTAAACTGGCTTTCTAATGATAATATTAAGCATCAGGGTTGACGTTATTGATCTTGAATGATACTTACATAATGCTTATAAATCCATGGTGTGAGGTTTGATCAGGTACAATCAGAAAAGGGCCTTGCAAGTGTTACTGTAGCAACAATGATGTGAACTGCAACCAAAGATCTAATGTTTACATTTTAATTATTTGTTGACCATTTCACATGGAACAGGTTATCTTGAGCTTGATTCTGTTGATTTAAACACATAGCTTTAAGTTTATCATTTGTAGAATTAAGTTGCAACATTGAAATAGTCCAACTTGAAAAAATAATCTAGCAGTTAATCTGCTGCTGCTCTGATGTCATAATCCTATTTTTTTTTTCTCTCTCTCTCTCTCTCTCTCTCTCTCTCTCTCTCTCTCTCTCTCTCTCTCTCTCTCTCTCTCTCTCTCTCTCTCTCTCTCTCTCTCTCTCTCTCTCTCTCTCTCTCTCTCTCTCTCTCTTTCTCTCTCTCTCTCTCTCTCTCTCTCTCATTCATTCATTCATTCATTCATTCATTTCATCATTGCCATGTTTCTGCCCAGGACTCAGAGTTCCGCCGCTATGACTTCTACCCCGGGCAGCAGCTGGTGGGCTGTGTGGCTAACTTTGAGCTCGCCGAGTGGGTCCACTGCACAAAGGAGATGGAGACCACACTGGGCAAGCCTCGCAAGAACATCAAAGTAACAGTGGAACAAGTGCAAGTGAGTATAAACAGCACCTACACTGTTTGTTACCTCTCTCTCTCTCTCGCTCTCTTTTTTTTTTTTTTTTTTTTTTTTTTTTTTTTTTTCTTTTCTTTCTTGCCAGTCCTTTATGGTGTGAAAAAAAAACTTGAAAAAACCAAGGGAGACCACACTGGGCAAGCCACGCAAGAACATCAAAGTGACATTGGAATAGGTACAAGTGAGTATATAAATCACTTTTAAACATTTTATATTCTCCTACTGTTTTTATAGGACTGGTAACTAAGCAGTTTTTTTTTTTTTTTTTTTTTTTTTTTTTTTTTTTTTTTTTTTTTTTTTTTTTTTTTTTTTTTTTTTTTTTTTTTCCTTCCTTTGTGGTGTGAAGAAGAAAAAAACTTGAAAATAACAATATATTTCTTGCATTTTTAGAGTGTTAAGTTTCATTTTTTGATTCCAACATAACATAATCAGTTGAAGGACTTGAGAAAAAATATATATATTGCATTTTTTTTAGGAGTTAGGAGAAAAATATATATTGCATAGTTTTAGATGTAAGTTAGGAGAAGTAAAAAAAATATTGCATAGTTTTAGATGTGAGTTAGAAGGAGAAAAAAATATTGCATAGTTTTAGATGTGAGTTAGGAGAAAAAAATATTGCATAGTTTTAGATGTGAGTTAGGAGAAAAAAATATTGCATAGTTTTAGATGTGAGTTAGGAGAAAAAAATATTGCATAGTTTTAGATGTGAGTTAGGAGAAAAAAATATTGCATAGTTTTAGATGTGAGTTAGAAGAAGAAGAAAATATTGCATAGTTTTAGATGTGAGTTAGGAGAAGAGAAAAAAATATTGCATAGTTTTAGATGTGAGTTAGGAGAAGAGAAAAAAATATTGCATAGTTTTAGATGTAAGTTAGGAGAA
The DNA here is from genome assembly GCA_016584305.1 of Chionoecetes opilio. Taxonomy (NCBI): domain Eukaryota; kingdom Metazoa; phylum Arthropoda; class Malacostraca; order Decapoda; family Majidae; genus Chionoecetes; species Chionoecetes opilio. The sequence goes on along the minus strand of JACEEZ010001461.1, from coordinate 561,281 downwards.
GAGAAAAAAATATTGCATAGTTTTAGATGTAAGTTAGGAGAAGAAAAAAATATTGCATAGTTTTAGATGTGAGTTAGAAGAAGAAGAAAATATTGCATAGTTTTAGATGTGAGTTAGGAGAAGAGAAAAAAATATTGCATAGTTTTAGATGTGAGTTAGGAGAAGAGAAAAAAATATTGCATAGTTTTAGATGTGAGTTAGAAGGAGAAAAAAATATTGCATAGTTTTAGATGTAAGTTAGGAGAAGAGAAAAAAATATTGCATAGTTTTAGATGTAAGTTAGGAGAAGAGAAAAATATTGCATAGTTTTAGATGTAAGTTGGAGTAGAAAAATATTGCATGTTTTAGATGTACGGTTAGGGAAGTGAAAAAAATATTGGCTAGTTTAGTGTCATTGGAGAAAGAGAAAAAAATGCACTAGGTTCAGATGTAGTTGGGAAGAAAAAATTAATTGCATAGTTTAGATGTGAGTTATGAGAAAAAATATGCATGTTTTGATGTAAGTTAGAGAGAGAAAAATATTGCTTATTTTTGATGTGGTTTAGGATAAGAAACTATTGCTGTTTTTGTGCGTTTAGGAAGAAAATTTGCTAGTTTTTGTTTGTGAGTTAGAAGAAAGTAAATTTGCATTTTTTAGTGTAAGTTAGAAGAGAGAAAAAAAATTGCATATATTAGATGTGAGTAGAAGAAGAGAAGAAATTGCATAGTTTAGATGTGAGTTAGGAGAAAGAAAAAAATTTGATAGTTTTAGATTGTATAGGAAGGAAAAAAATTTGCTAGTTTTTTGTTTAGTTAGAGAGAGAAAATATTGATATTTTTTAGATTAGTTTAAGGAAAATATTGCATAGTTTTGTGTAGTAGGAAGAGAAAAAAATTGCTAGTTAGATGTAATAGGAAACAAAATTATTGCATGTTTTAGATGTAGTTAGGAGAAAAAAATTGAAATAGTTTAGATGTACTTAGGAGAAGAAAAAAATATTGCATATTTTTTAGATGTGAGTTAGGAGAAGAAAAAATATTGCATAGTTTTAGATGGAGTTAGGAAGAAAAAAATATTGCATAGTTTTAGATGTGAGTTAGAAGGAAAAAAATATTGCATAGTTTTAGATGTGAGTTAGAAGGAGAAAAAAATATTGCATAGTTTTAGATGTGAGTTAGGAGAAGAGAAAAAAATATTGCATAGTTTTAGATGTGAGTTAGGAGAAGAGAAAAAAATATTGCATAGTTTTAGATGCATTAGGTAGAAGGAGAAAAAAAATATTGCATAGTTTTAGATGTGAGTTAGAAGAAGAAAAAATATTGCATAGTTTTAGATGTAAGTTAGAAGAGAGAAAAAAATATTGCATAGTTTTAGATGTGAGTTAGAAGAAGAGAAGAAAATATTGCATAGTTTTAAAAAGATGTGAGTTAGAAGAGGAGAAAAAAATATTGCATAGTTTTAGATGTAAGTTAGGAGAAGAGAAAAAAATATTGCATAGTTTTAGATGTAAGTTAGAAGGAGAAAAAAATATTGCATAGTTTTAGATGTAAGTTAGAAGGAGAAAAAAATATTGCATAGTTTTAGATGTAAGTTAGGAGAAGAGAAAAAAATATTGCATAGTTTTAGATGTAAGTTAGGAGAGAAAAAATTATTGCATAGTTTTAGATGTGAGTTAGGAGAAAAAAATATTGCATAGTTTTAGATGTAAGTTAGGAGAAGAGAAAAAAATATTGCATATTTTAGATGTGAGTTAGAGAAAAAAAAAATTGCATAGTTTTAGATGCAGTTAGAAGAGAGAAAAAAATATTGCATAGTTTTAGATGTAAGTTAGAAGGAGAAAAAAATATTGCATAGTTTTAGATGTAAGTTAGAAGGAGAAAAAAATATTGCATAGTTTTAGATGTGAGTTAGGAGAAGAGAAAAAAATATTGCATAGTTTTAGATGTGAGTTAGAAGGAGAAAAAAATATTGCATAGTTTTAGATGTGAGTTAGAGAAGAGAAAAAATATTGCATAGTTTTAGATGTGAGTTAGAAGGAGAAAAAAATATTGCATAGTTTTAGATGTGAGTTAGGAGAAGAGAAAAAAATATTGCAGTTTCAGATGTGAGTTAGAAGAAATAAAAAATATATTGCATAGTTTTAGATGTGAGTTAGAAGAGGAGAAAAAAATATTGCATAGTTTTAGATGTGAGTTAGGAGAAGAGAAAAAAATATTGCATAGTTTTAGATGGGAGTTAGGAGAAGAAAAAATTCAGTGCATATTTTTAGATGGGAATTAGGAGGAAAATAATTTATATAGCATATTTTTAGATGTGAGTTAGGAATGAGGACTGATACTGATAGCAGTGAAATCTTTGTTCTGTTTTCAAGGTTGTGCAGCTTGGTGTTCGATGGCAGTGTCGCGCGTTCTCCAATGACCCCAATGTTGACAAGGAGCAACCCAAGTACCTCGTTCAGGGGGAAGATCTCAAGAGGTGAGTGTCTATCATATGACCAAATGCTTCCCTTAACCCCTTCACACCCAGATCTTTCCTTTGCTATATAAAATTATCTGTTAGCCATAAAATTACATGAGATTCTAGCAACTGATTAACCCCTTCGCCCAGATCTTTCCTTTGCTATATAAAATTATCAGTTTTTTTTTTTATCCACAAAATTTCGAAAAGTAACTAAATATACCAAATTTGCTAGTGGACAAGGATACTAAACAGGTCATTATCTGTAATATACTGTTTATATTCATTAAAATGGTCTAATGGTACCCAAATTATGATGGAAATTACGCTGTGGGCCTCAAGGGTTTAATAGGTATTAATTCCATAACCATGACTTTTGAAAGATATTAGGAGCAGTGTAGTATTCAAATGGATGAATTATTTAAGTACATACAATCCAAATATATAAAGCAAACACATTAAGTCAATTTGTTTGTCAATAAACCATCTTATAAATTAGTATATCACTGGAAATGCTCGTATTCACCCTTAACAAGCTGTGTGGAATAAAGGAGAGGTCATCGTAAGAAATGTTCATATGCACCCCAAACAAACCGTATCAAATCTATGACAAGTAAGAAATGTTCATATGCACCCCAAACAAACCGTATCAAATCTATGACAAGTAAGAAATGTTCATATGCACCCCAAACAAACCGTATCAAATCTATGACAAGTAAGAAATGTTCATATGCACCCCAAACAAACTGTATCAAATCTATGACAAGTAAGAAATTTTCATATGCACCCCAAACAAACCGTATCAAATCTATGACAAGTAAGAAATTTTCATATGCACCCCAAACAAACCGTATCAAATCTATGACAAGTAAGAAATGTTCATATGCACCCCAAACAAACCGTATCAAATCTATGACAAGTAAGAAATGTTCATATGCACCCCCAACAAACCGTATCAAATCTATGACAAGTAAGAAATGTTCATATGCACCCCAAACAAACTGTATCAAATCTATGACAAGTAAGAAATGTTCATATGCACCCCCAACAAACCGTATCAAATCTATGACAAGTAAGAAATGGTAAATAATGCGGTAAAATGGTAAAAGTAAGCGAGTTGCCCACATTTCAGAGAGTGTGTAGTGCTCGATACAGGGCCCGGCAACCCATTCAAAGCATAATTACGATAGGTGATTAAAAAAAATTACTATAGCATAATTAGCTTTGAACTTTGTATGTGTGCATCATGGTGCATATGTGTGTTCTGTTTGTTTTATGTTTGTTCATCTGGCACTGTTTGTATCTTGGCTGGTGCTTCCCTTGGTTTACTTGATTATAGTTTTGTCGCTTTGTCCACATTGCAGGGTCAAGATGCTGAATGTGTTTGTAAAAGTAAGCATCTTGTCCACATTGCAGGGTCAAGATGCTGAATGTGTTTGTAAAAGTAAGTGTCTTGTCCACATTGCAGGGTCAAGATGCTGAATGTGTTTGTAAAAGTAAGTGTCTTGTTCACATTGCAGGGTCAAGATGCTGAATGTGTTTGTAAAAGTAAGCATCTTGTCCACATTGCAGGGTCAAGATGCTGAATGTGTTTGTAAAAGTAAGTGTCTTGTCCACATTGCAGGGTCAAGATGCTGAATGTGTTTGTAAAAGTAAGCATCTTGTCCACATTGCAGGGTCAAGATGCTGAATGTGTTTGTAAAAGTAAGCGTCTTGTCCACATTGCAGGGTCAAGATGCTGAATGTGTTTGTAAAAGTAAGCGTCTTGTCCACATTGCAGGGTCAAGATGCTGAATGTGTTTGTAAAAGTAAGCGTCTTGTCCACATTGCAGGGTCAAGATGCTGAATGTGTTTGTAAAAGTAAGCGTCTTGTCCACATTGCAGGGTCAAGATGCTGAATGTGTTTGTAAAAGTAAGCGTCTTGTCCACATTGCAGGGTCAAGATGCTGAATGTGTTTGAGCCGTGCACGCTGCAGCTGGGCGACCGCAACTACTACTCCTCCAAGGAAGGCGACGTGATCATGACGCGGGAACAGTGGCGGCGGCTCATGGCGGCCCAGTTGTCCGCCGACCACACCAACCCCTGCCCCCTCCGCCCCCGCCCACCCAAGAACAAATCAAGTATGGAAATATCTCACTTGTACTGATGGGCAAGCAGTGTTGTTTGTTTGGTTTATTTTTTCATGTCTTGGTATATTCTTTTTTTGTAGGGTATCATCATATATTTCTAGCAGTTTTGTTTTCTTTTTCCCATGTCTAGATATATTCTTTTATTGTAGGGTATCATCATATATTTCTAGCAGTTTTAAATGTTATAATGACTTAAAGGTCATTTTCCAAATATTGATTATTATTTTTACCCCGCTTTACTAGATATTTTTGACACTCACAGGTAAAGTTTTATTGGGTAGAAAGATACTTCTTGATTTGTATTATCATCACATCCATAACTTGAGGATGAGACAACTGTAAATTTTATATATACTATACAACAGACTATACAGACAACTTTTCTTTCATAGTCAGCTTGCTCAATACAACAAGATTCAATGATGCAAGTTGCTGAGTTCCATGGAGCTTGCTGATATACAGTATTACGTATTGTATATGAAAGGCAATGATATATGGGTGAAATGGGGATGCGTTTTGTGCTATAACAACACTGATTCTGGTTTATTTGTTTTCTATTATGGATGGGCTTACATATAAACAACAGTTTTTGATGGTTCTGAAAATCTGTGAGGTATTTTCATGTGCTACAGGAACTACCACGTGTAGGTCTCCCAGCCTCTTGTAGTTTCCTTATTATCTTATGTTCTTATGTCGAGCAGCAGATGGGCGCCTCGTGTCGGACATGGATGGGCAGATGGCTCGTTGGGCTGAGTACTTTGGGCAGTTGTTCACGGTGGACCCTCCAATTGGGCAGCTTCTCATCACTGGGTTACAGGCAGTGGATGCCGATCCTCCCATTGATGTAACCGCACCCTCTCTTGACGAAGTCAGAGAGGCAGTAGCAAAGTTGAGGGGTGGAAAGGCAGCTGGTGTTTGTAATATCAGTGCGGAGCTCCTCAAAGCTGGGGGTGAGACCATGATCCGCGGGTTGCATGCTGTCCTGACTGCCGTGTGGCAATCAGGTACCATTCCTCCTGACTGAAAAAGGGGGCTGGTCGTCCCTATCTGGAAAGGGAAAGGGGACCGTCAGGACTGCAACAATTACTTCGGTATTACACTGCTCAGCGTGTCAGGCAAGGTGCTTGCCCATCTATTGATGACACGGATCCGCAGTCATGTGCTGAAGCATCAGAGACCTCGGCAGTCTGGGTTCACGCCTGGTAAGTCAACAACGGACCGTATCCTAGAGCTTTGTGTCCTGGTGGAACGCCGATGTGAGTTTCGACAGGGGATGCTTGCAGCCTATGTTGATCTCAAGAAGGCGTTTGACTCAGTGCATCGTGAGTCACTCTGGGATCTTCTGCGACTTCGCGGGATTCCTGCAAGCACTATTGGTCTGTACTCTGGGACTGAGAGTGCTGTGAAGTGTTGGGGAGGTGTATCCAGCTTCTTTCCTGTTAATACAGGAGTGAGGCAAGGGTGCGTTCTTGCCCCATCACTTTTCAACACTTGTATGGACTGGGTATTGGGCAAAGTTGTATATCAAAGTGATTGTGGAGCATCCCTCGGCAACACCAAGATCACTGATCTTGTTTTTGCCGATGATGCAGTAATCTTTGCTGAGTCGCTGGAGGTCCTGGTGATGGCTCTCGAGGCGCTGGCGAGGAGGCAAAGCCTTTGGGACTTGAGGTCTCCTGGCATAAGACCAAGGTCCAGGTGTTTGGAGGCTTACTAGATGAAACGTACAGTCTGTTCATGCATGCGGCGAGGACATTGAGATCTTGAAAGTTTTACGTACCTTGGTACGCAGTCCATAATGACGGCCGGTCACGTCAAGAAGTCTTACAGCGGATTGGCATAGCCCACGGTGTTATGGACTCGCTCAGTGGGAGTATTTGGCGTTGTCGGTACCTGTGCAGGAGGACAAAGATCCGGATCTTCAAGTCGCTTGTGATCCCTGTCTTACTCTATGGTTGTGAGACATGGACACTAAATAGCGACTTGAAGAGACGAATCGATGCCTTTGGTAATAAGTGTCTTCGCAGAATCATGGGGTATCGCTGGGATGATTACGTGTCAAATCAGCGATTGCACCGTGAGACTGAATCGAGGCCTATTACCTGCATAGTCCGTCAGCGCCAACTTCGGCTATATGGGCATGTGGCACGCTACCCTGAAAACTATCCTTCCCATCGGGTTGTATCTGTAAGAGAAAATCCGGCATGGAGAAGGCCAAGGGGCGCCCACAAGGCTCGTGGCTGGGGCAAGTTGGTGTTTCTTGTCGAGAGCTGCTTGGTATGGGAAGGGAGCCTGCATGGGGACTCGCGCGTGGTGACCCCCGGGAGTGGCGTCGTAGGGTGGGCGAGGCGACGCGCCCCCCGGCGTATGCCCCCAATGATTGATTGATTATGTAATGTAATTGTGAAATAATAATAATAATAATGATAATAATTTTATTCTCGCCCGGAGGCGAACAGACAAAACAACGCAACAAGAACAAGCCAAGGAGTTAACTTAAGTACTAGAGCAAAAACAAACAAGAACATAGTTCACATTAGGGGACATACAGCTAAGTATTAATTATCCGAGCTTGGGGGGACCGAAGGTAGGTCGGATAATTGGAAGTCGGATGTTCGGATGTACATAATTTAATCAATATAATAAAGAATAGATATATAATGTACAGGTGTAGTGGTTGGTGTAGCTGTTTGCCTGGCAGCTCTCTTGAATGTTTCCTGCAAGGTTAACTGCTTTGATGATGCTCTTCTATAACTTAGAAGCCTGGAGTGCAACACAGACTGGTTCATGACTTCCTGAGTTGTGAATTCATTCCTTGTTTCCATGAAGGAAATGAATTTTTCTAAACCTTGTTGTGCATCATCCCAAGTCACTTGTGAATTTCCGTCCTTAGTTTCTGTGCCGGCATAAAACTTGAACAAGTTATCTTTGGACTTTAAAATGTCCACCACAGTCGTCTTGCCGATGTTAAATTCCCGACATATATCTTGTCTAGGAACACCTTGTTCTACTTTCCTTATAATATTCACTTTCTGTTCAATGTTCAACACAACACACTTACGTTTAGCACTTGTAGACGACATTATTCACTGTAGAAAGTAAAATAAATGGCCAAAACAAGACACAATGTGGTGGTGAAGCAGCCAACAGCAAGTGTAAATAAACTGAAAACACCCGCCAACGCCACGCCGCTACCAGCGCTGCGAGCGGGTAGTGAGAAAAACACGAACTACCTGCCTCCCGCCCGTCGCCGAATTTTAACGTCTGACCGAGGGTCGGTTGTCTGGAATGGTTTAATAATTTATCCGATTTGGGACATAGAAGAATAAAGTCGGTTGTTTGGACAAGTCGGATGTTTGAAGGTCGGATGTTGGGAATTTGGCTGTAGTATCAAAGTACATAGAATAAACATACATGGACACCTTTGCTACCCCACATTCTGCACAAACAGCAGACCCAGCCACCGCTGTTGTATAGGTCCACATACATAGGCCGAGCTCTGCCTGACAGAGGTGATGATGGAGTTCTTAGAGAGCTCCACCCTACTCCTTAAGCTGAACACGGAGGATTGAACACGGAGGATCACATCCAGATTGTACACCCCATTCCTAGCGAAAGCCAGGGACGAGCTGCACCAGCTGGGCAGCCCCAGAAGCCGAAGAAGTGAATCAACATGTCGTACAAATCGGAACACTAAGCTTGTTGATTATACAAAGGATTGCTTGACTGCACCTTGATACGTTACATGCCAGAGCTTTACGTGGGTGGCGTTTTACCTGACTACAGTGAACTTAACAGAAGAAAAGTGACAAGATAGACTTACATTATTTATTTGCTATTGACATTCATCCATACCTATGATTTATTTTATATATTAAGAGACTAGTTTCATTGATTTGTTTTTTCTGTGCGTGGCTCATATGACTGTTCTCTTATTTCCATACCATGCCTGTGTTTTGTTAGTTTTGTTTGTTGCTTTTTCTTGTATAATTTGCCACCTTTATTTTTCCCTTGTGACTCCTTCCAGAGAGAAAAGTTCGGTCTGTATTAGCGGGCGCTGTTGAGGTGACTCCAGGTAGGCTGTCCAGTGTTGTGCAAGGCTTGACGGCTGTGTGGGCACTGCACGTTAGGCTGGGGGAAATGGGGGCCCTTCACTCCTCGCTTCCGAACGCACGGGATTGGCCGAGGTGTTGGGTGTTGGGGCTTTAGGGCGGACTTGGTGTAAGGCATTCTCACCCAGCACCCAACACCTCGGCCAATCCCGTGCGTTCGGAAGGGGGTAGTGAAGGGGCCCGATTTTCGCCAACTCAACGTGCAGAGACTATAGTAGAGTGCTCCTTTTGTGGGGTTTTTTATGCTCATTGGGATATTATGTAGCATTATGCATGTATATTTTCCTGTGCTATGAATGTTACTATTTGAATAGGTTTAGTAGTTTATAATAGCTGAATTTAACATTTTTTTACACATGATAATTTTATTACTGTGAATTTGTGCGTATGTGTGTGTGTGTGTGTGTGTGTGTCCTTCATTGTGTAAGTTACTAATAAAAGCTTGAATTCCAACAAGAGATAAAGAGGAAGAGAGCACTCATATTTTTTATAACATTTAGACATGCAACTAAGATTTTAAACTTACTTTTTTTCCACTACCACTTACTTATAAATCAAATATTATATAGAATCAATATTCTGATTTTTCACCGTTTATGTGTTGCTTTTAAATTTTCTTAATGGATTATCAAGATGTGGGGAGGTTTTGTGCAGAACAGCAATATAACTTGGCATGGGAGAAACTATACGTTGTCTATTTTATTTAATATGGCCAAAATGCACTAAGGAGACCACGCCCCCTGCCTCCCCCCCCCCCCCTTTTCTACGGGGCAGCTGATTGGTGCACTCACTGTTCAACATGTGTACAGATTACTGGTACCATCATCCTACCAAACACACCATCACCACTACACAACACCACGTGACCACTAGGCATTTTGACCAGATTAAAGAAATTAAACCATAGTGAAAAGATCGTTACGAAGAAGTTCACCATTTGTAAAGTTTCCATTCTAGTGCATGCTGTAGTGTAGCTATATTAGATCTTTGTGCTTGAAGTATTTACTCATTACTTCTAATACTTTACCTACAGATCCTTCCGCTGCTCCTTCCCAACAAATGAAGACACAGGTAAAGGATAACATTTTAACCCCTTCACACCCAGATCTTTCCTTTGCTATAAGAAATTGTATGTTGTCGAGCCATAAAATTACGAAAAGTATCTGAATACATCAAATTAGTTAGTCGACAAGAATACTAAACAGGTCATATGTATAAAATATTGGTTATACTCACTAAAAACTGTCTAATGGTAGCCAAATTACAATGGAAATTACGTTCTGGGTCTCAAGGGGTTAATCCCAACAACAAAAGGTGCTGAAATCAGAAAGGTTTATGTAGAAGTGTAGCTATTGGGTACAGTTTTATTATATTCATTAAAGGCATTAGTGTGTAAGTAGTAGTGGAAGCAACATACAAACCTTAAAGAGTTGTCATTTCTCAGCTTCTCTTTGTTTTATCACCTTTGTTTCCATCATCAAGGTGTGCTCACATTCCACATCCTTTTGTATGCTTTGCCATAGTGCCATAGGACCTCTGATGTCTGGCACATTTCCTCTTTTTGGGCATTACAATCAATCAATCAATCACATTCTACATAGCATGCTGTCTTCTACCATCATAAGCAAACTAAAACCTATATTTGAGGCCCTTGAAATAGTCTCCTAATTACAGGAACTACCACGTGTAGGTCTCGCGGCCTCTTGTAGCTTCCTTATTTTCTTATGTCCTTATGTTATGTCCTTATTTTCTTGGGTTCTTATGTTCTAGGATCACACACTTATGTCTTTATTCTTCTACCATCTTTTTTTCTTCTTCATTTTCTTCTATTATCATAAACAAACTGAAACCTATAATTTTGCCCCTTGAAATACTCTTAGGATGACACACTCATGTCTTTATTAGATGTGGTGGCCGTCAAGGATGCTCAAGGGGCTGACGGGGGCACAGGGCTGGAGCACATAAAGCAGGGCGGCGGGTGCAATGACAGTGACGGCTTTATTGACGTGGACACCGACGACTGCTCCGACACCGCCTCCATCAGCAGCGGCGCCTCCACTGGGTCCACGGGTGAGCTGCTGATGACACTCCTATACTCTATTAGACTGTAGTTCCTGTAGTCTATTTTTATGTACATCTGCAACTTGTGCAAAATGAAGTGTAAACTAAAGTAAAGAGGCAGTTTTTGGTAACATATTAGAGTTTGAAATGATACCTTCTTAAGAACGTTGTATACAGGAGGCAGAAATGTATCTTAGAATTGCTGTAATACCCAGGGCGACGCAACAAGAAGGGTCCAGCGTTGATGACAAAGATGATGAAGAAACGTAAGCTGAAGCGTGCCAAGAGGAAAGTCCCGAGTGACGCCGCCAGTGTCAAGCCAGGCGACCAGCTGGTGGTGGAGACCCTCATGACCACCTCCAAGGCAGACGTGGTGTGGCAGGTCAGGCTCAATAGGGAGGCTCAAGGGTCAAGGCAATAGGAGGCTCAAGGGTCAAGGCAATAGGTCGCTAGGGAGTTTTAAAAGAAGGCGAGACAATTTCATGCATGGGGATGAAAGGTGGGTAGAGCCAATAGGTCAATAGGGAGTTTTAATAGGAGGCTAGACAATTAGAGGACACCATGTTCAATGTTCATGATACCTTATTTAATCAGTCTCCGAGCCTTCGTGTTAACGAGTACAATTTCTATTACTTCTATTCTAGTACTTTTTTTATAATTAATTTCTTTTCTAATTGCTAATCTTTCTAATCCTTGACCCTCAGGATGGGACACTGGAGAAGGCCATCCTCTCCACCGTGCTTTATCCAATCCACCATCTTGATGACCAAGAGTTCTTCCCCGGGGACTTTGTGGTGGAGCAGAAGGACAGCATAGATCCACATGAGTACGGCGTGGTGCAGAAGGTGGACCACGGTGGAAGAACCTCCATCGTGAAGTGGTTCAGGACCTACACTGCCGGGAAAGATCCACAGTGAGTTGAAAGTCGGGTGTTGGCGATGACGTACTCGCAGGGAAGTATCAGGAAAGTCACACACACAGAGCTATGCTTCTTGGCTGTCTTCAGTCTTAAATGGGGTTTGAAAGGACAGAATGAAAGCAATTTTATCTACAAGAAAAAAGGTTTCAATCCCAAAATGATACATGGGGCCCTGAAGGTATTTATTTCATTGATTCAATTGTTTGTCCTCGGCCTACCATCCCATTTATTTACTACACAACAAAAAAGCCTCCATCTAAGTCTGTACAGCTATTTACCCTGACCAGACTTTACTATGCTGTCTAAATAAGAAGAAAAGGAAGAAAGAAAAAGTCCAATTTATATGATTTTTTAGTTTTAGGTTCCTAGTGTAATTGGTGGTGTATTTTCCCTTGCTGTTCCCTCCACTGCAGGCCTCAGCTGTTGAGTCAGCAGGAGATGAGCGTGTATGACCTGCGCGACCACCCTGACTTCCGCTACCGCCCCGGCTCCGTGGTCATCAGGGTCGCCAACTTTGAAGAGAAGCAAAACTGTTTTACGGGACAAGTGCTGGACAACTTTCCAACGGGAGAAGTACGTCTGTTTTACTAACACTAACAGTTTCACTCCCTGATAACACTTGTTTACTCTTTATTGCAGTGCCATGATTATGTAGTGTTTGTTTTGTAGTGTTTTGTATTGCTGCTTTTCCCTTGAACAGAGTGAGCTAGAAATGAGGTGATGATTGTAAAATACTTCAGTGTACCTCCTGTGACTTACGATGTTTTCTTGAATTCTTATGATGACCATCACTGAATTTTGGCGACAACTTGAATTTTACATAAGTTATCCCAAATGTAGTTGCAATGACTATTTTAGATGTAATTATTGATGTGTAAATAATTGCTTATTGAAGTAATCTTAAAAACTTCATGAAACTTAAAATTTATTGAAATTTTTTTGTTAATCCTCTGAAAAGATTGGGCGAGAGAATGATTGGAGAGGCTGAGTTATAGGAACAGGATTGCTTGATTTGCATTACGATAAGAAATCATCATTATTCCAGGTGAGTGTTTGGTGGGTGGACGGCCAGAAGTCTGTGTGTTACCCTCAAGACCTGTACAAAGTGGGTGAATACGACTCGGATGAAGGGGAGCTTTGGGACGACACAGCCTCTGATGAGTCCTGGGAGACAGAGAGTGAACATTCAGTCATTGCTGAGTAAGTCTGTGCTCGTAGGTGTGTTGTTGTTGTATCAGTGCTTAAGCATGTTATATGGCTACACAGATTACTTGATAGACATAATGTCTAAAAATGAGACTTTTCCCACAAATTATTGAGTAACAAACTGCAGTCCAACAAAGAATACTTCCATAAACTTTACACACAAAATTTAACAAGCAGGGCTACTACATATTGACATGATCAAAATTACAGACAAGATAATCCAGTTCACACACACATGCTGTCAGGGCCGAGGTGGTTATAAAGTAATATTACCAATCTTGAGAAATGTGGGGAAGAAAAGTCAAGGAGTATGATTACCCCGAATATATTTACACAACAAATAAAATTAATTAGGTGTGTTGTGGCGTCTGCATCCTTTTTTTTTCTCCCTCCCAATTGCTTGCTCTCTACAGGGGCCTTATCCGCCCATGTATGGAGTGTCTCACATGTTTGGGGAGGATCCACTCATACAGCTCTCCTAAACAGGGTTGAGTCAAAAGCTTTTCGTCTCATCAACTCCTCTCCTCTGACTGACTGTCTTCAATCTTTAAATCACCGCCGCAATGTTGCTTCTCTTGCTCTCTTCTACCGTTATTTTCATGCTCACTGCTCTTCTGAACTTGCTAACTGCATGCCTCCCCCCCCTCCCGCGGCCTCGCTGCACAAGACTCTACTCATTCTCATCCCTATTCTGTCCATCTTCCTAATGCTAGAGTTAATCAGTATCTTTACTCTTTCATCCCTTTCACTGGTAAACTCTGGAACTCTCTTCCTGTTTCTATTTTTCCACTTTCCTATGACTTAAATCTTTTCAAAAGAAGAGTAACAAGACACCTCCCGAACTAAATTGGCCTACCCCTGTTTTTATTTTATTCTCTTACTGTCTTCTTTATAGGGACTGGCAACTAAGCGGGCTTTGTGTTACCCATTTTTGTTGTGCCCTTGGCCAGTTCCTTGTGATGTGTGTTCCTTGTTCCAGTTCCTTGTGAACACACACACGCACACACACACACACACACACACACACACACACACACTCACAAAAACACACACCATATATTAGTTACATGTGAATGATCAAACCTCCTTGGCTGCAGAGAAAGTGAGAGTGAGAGTGAAGGCTTGTTGAAGACCCGCCTGGTTGCCAACATTGAGAAGGCGCGGATAGCCATGAGCCGCCTGGAGGAGATCTTCACGCAGAACCCGGCCCTCCAGACCACGGCCGTCATGAAGCAGCTACTGGATTGCTACAAAGAGTGCAGGTACGTCATCTGGTGTTTGGAATGGACTCAGTCGTCAGGTGGTTAGTGCAGTGTCAATAGGGAGTTTTAAAAGGAGGCTAGATAATTTCATGGATGGGGATGAAAGGTGGATGTAGGTAGTATTAAGTAACAGGAACTGCCACGTGTAGGTCTCACGGCCTCGTGTAGCCCTTCTTGTTTTCTTATGTTCTAATCTGTAGTCCACCATCAGTAAGAATTTTGTACAGAACTACCAACCCTATGTATCCTGTTGCATTCTTGCTGTCGTTATGTGTTTGTTGCCCGCTTGATATCTGACCAGTGCTTGTTTACAGGTACATGGACAAGCTGATGGGGACGAGCTTTTTCCACGAGAGCAACTTTCAGGGACTCATTGAAAAGGTGCGGGAGCGCGGCCGTGCCTCCACCACGCAGCGCATGACGGAGCAGATCAACCGCCTGTTCTCCACCTCCGACGCGGAGGCGGGGCTGCTGAGCCCCCAGCTCAACTCTGGCGAGGAAACCAAGTCTGAGTTGGGCAAGTCTGACAAGAGTGATGTCCCCAAGAGTAACAAATGTAATAAAAGCAGCAAGGAATGTGAAGATTCAGCCAACACAGAAACTGATATTTTGTCCTCCAAGGATGCCATTCTGAACAGCTCCACGACTCTCTCTGAAAACCTTGCCAACCTCAGCATGTCCCAGAGGTGAGTGTTGCCACTGATAGGGTTGCATAGAAAGGCTTAGGCAAGGATAAATTTGTCCTGCCTGTATTCTGCATACCTCATTACTTTTAGGAATTTCAACTTCAGTACTCAAAGTGCCTTTCTAAGTATGTGGTTCTAGCATACCTTGGCCTCTAAATTATGGATGATTCCTTTATAAAAAGTAAAATAAGATTTTGTGTAAAAGCTGAAGATTCAGATAAGTTACGAGTCCTTTATTGAATGCCACATTCATAATGATTCCCATGTATGATTAATAATATCAGGTGTCCAGTCGGGAGTCATGAAAGGTTCATCAAAGTGTGCACTCGGCCTGCATGATAGGATGCAGTGTATAAAAACATAGCTTACTCTTGACTGTTTCACAATCAGCAAAGCCAGCAAGCCAGAGAAGACGTTAGAGGGAGGTCGGAACAGAGGCGGGGAGCTGCGGCACAAGCGCATGAGTGAGACGGACATGACCCTGCACGACAAGTCCTACTCCGACTCCCGCCTCAAGGACTCCAAGAGCTGCAACGACCTCAAGGTGAGCAACGGGTGTGGGTGGGTGTGTTGGTGTGTTGGTGTGTTGGTGTGTTGGTGTGTTTGTGTGGGTGTGTGTGTTTGTGAACCTATGGCGTGAAAGATCAGAAATGGCCTTGCCACACCTTGAAAGGAAAAACAGGTGTTAAGAAAATAGAAAAGAAAAGAATTTAGTAAGTCCACAATTCTTACAGGTCAGGGACGTTTAAAAAAATTAATGGAAGCTGCATTTATTGCTTAGGTGTATTTCTATTTTGTCATTTTTCTAAGGTATCCTGCGACAGCGGCGTGACAGAAGAGATCCGCACCTCCCACATGTGTGCCCAGCTGTGCTCCCTCATGAAGGCGCAGCTGCTCAAGACGTACGAGGAGGTGGTGTTCCGCTTTGGGGGACACTTTGACATGAGCCTCATGCTCATGGTGAGTACTGCCACTTATACACTGTTGCTCTTTTGAAATTGCTTCATTACTCAACCCATTCTTTACATTTGAAATCAGCCTGTGTTTGACGCGCCTGGTCCTCACCTTCCCCAGGAGGAGGAGAGACCCATGTTAGACGAAGAAAGAGTTCTCCTGGCAGAGGAGAGAATGGTGGTGGAGTGGAATAACATGCACGGCGACAACAAAGAAAACATTCCCATGTTCGAAGATCTGGTTAATGAAAATACTTCTGCAGCTAACTCTGTTGAGGTGGTGAGTAGAATTGTATATATACATTTATATATGCTTTTTGATACCTTGTGCCTTTTTAGTGCCACAGTGTAAACATGCGTGAGAAGGAAGAAAACCTGAACATTATTTTTTTCTCCTCCCCCAAGCCCTCGCAGGATGTGTCAGTGGTGCCGGCGGAGGTGGAGGTGGAGGTCGAGGCCGAGGCCGAGGCCGGGGCTGTAGTGTCTGAGGGTGTGAGTGTGAAGGTGCAGGAACAGAGTGAAGAGACACCCTCCCCCTCCTTTGTCTCCCCCACGGCTGCCTCGCCAGTCACTAACGGCAGCATCACAACCAGCAATGGAAACGAAAGTGAGACCACCAATAGAAATACATCTGTGGAGGATTCTACTAACGATGATTTGATCGATGCCATCATCGCCAATGCTGTCGCCGCCGTGAATGGCGAAGTCTCGGCGTCCGTCATGAAGATGTGTCCCGAGGCAGTCGTTAGTCCCACGGAAGGTCAGTACTAAGACTTGTATCAACTCTGTGTCCTTACTGTGTTAATGATAGGTTTGCACAGTGAGCCAACCATTAGTGCCATAGTAATCTTTGATGGTAACAGCTAATCACAAGATACATTTTTTATTAGTTTGCAGTTTAGCCTGTACTTACAATGTGTGTGGATGCTCTGCTTGCAATATTTGTATATATTTTTTATAATAATTAACTGTAACAGCTCTCAGGAGCAAGAAAAAGAAAGTACATATATTAGAATATAATGATTAAACTAGGCAGGGAATTTCTTTGCAGTTGATGATAATCATGTGAAATATACATGAAGCTTAGGAAGAAGATACTTATTGACACTAATATTATGTTAGTAATGTACTTCCTATAGTCTATTTTATTTAATATGGTCAAAATGCACTAAGGAAGCGATGCCCCCTGCCTTTCACCCCTTTTCTACGGGGCAGCTGATTGGTGCACTCACTGTTCAACATGTGTACAGATTACTCGCATCATCATCACTACATAACAGCACGTGACCACTAGGCATTTTGACCATGTTAAATAAAGTAGACTATAGTTTCCATCCCTAGAATAAGAACAATGGTATTTGGTTTATGTGTGTGAAAGCTTTAAAAAGTGCTGGTTCCTCCACATGCTGCTGACCCAGGTGTTGGAGAAGCTTTTGCCAGCTCTGAGCCAGACGGTGAGCAAACAAACCTTGTAGTAGACAGTAGGGCAGGGGAGACACTAGTAGTCAATAAAGTCCCGACACACTGGATCGTAGATGAATCACACTCACATGTATTATAGTCTCCGCACGTTAAGTTGGCGAGGGTGGGACAACTTCACTCCCCCCTTCCGGGTGCATGGGATTGGCCGGGGTGTTGGGTGAGAATGCCTTACTCCAAGTTCCGCCCTAAAGCCCCAACACCCAACACCTCAGCCAGTCCCGTGCGTTTGGTGGGGGGGGGTGAAGGGGCCCATTTTTCGCCAACTTAGCGTGCGGCGACTAAGTTTGTCAGCCTGTTGCCGTAGTGTATCTTGCCTTTGTTGTTTTGCAGAGTATAAAGCAGTCATGTTATTTTTTGCATACTAAATTATGTTTGATCATTCATTAAGTAATTTCTTGGTGGTAGGGTAAGATCTTATGTTGACTAGAGGGCAGAGAAAGTCATTAATAGTATGATTGCAGTTATCTTTTTCATTCATGATCATTTGGGAATTATTTCTTATTTAGATTTACTTTTCTTTACCATGGTAGTGTTTGTTAATATTTCATTTCTTTATTGTAGTAGTTGTTATCTTATGTTGTAGAGCATAGGTGTGGGGAGATGAGTGCACCGTCAATAACACAATAGTCGCCACTGCACTAATGTCGCCAGCGCCATATATTACAAATTTTAGCATCACTGCAGATTTGTATGTGCCACTAAAGAGGCATGCATTGTAGTTTATATTATGTACATGTCTTCAGTGGCACATACAAGTCTGCAGAGATGCTAAAATTCATAATATTCGCGTGGTGACATTAGTGCAGTGGCGACTATAGTGTTATTGAGGGTAGTGATTAAGTTGGAGACTGTTGATGGTGACATGGTTTACTGCCAGTGATGTTGCATGCTGTTAGGAAGGGCTTGTGGTCCTTTCCTATATAAGAATAATAATGACCTATAAAGTATTAGCATTATTATTTTGTTGTTTTTACTTTTTTTGTGTGTGTGGATTCAGATTCTGAGTACCTATTGTCATGATATTGTTATTAGGTTTATACTTTATATTGGGTGCCGTCTAGTGTCTTCTAGTGCCTTCTAGTAGCTGAAGTATTGATCATATTTTGTTTCTTGTATTTATATAAGTAGGAGTGGAAAGTGTACATTGTTTTTTTGGGTCAACGCCACACACCGGATTCATGTTCTGGCATTTTGGGTCTCCTTAGGTTATCTAAATTGTTGTTCAAGTTCATCGCAGCTCAATCAATCCAGTATGTCAGTACTTGACTTGACTTGACTTCTTTCTTTTTTTCTTTTTCATTTAGGGTTGATTCTTGAAACTTATTTGTTTTACAGATTTCTTTTTGAATGTGTTAAAAAAAAATTGCATATCATAGATGTGTTAAACCATTAGAATGAAGCTATCTTAATTTATTAGTTTTGTTATCAATAAAGAAAAGCTTCATTGTATTTTCTGTTTATTTGTGTGTACGTTTTTTTCTGTATTTTTGTTGTGTAGGAGAAGGCAGCAGGACAAGTGCAATCTTTCCCAGCGTTTTCTTCAAAGCTAAGAAATGTGACAATTATTTAAAAAGCATAGCTAGTTGATCTAAAAGAAAACAATGAATTTTTGAAGTATAAGTACTGTAATATAGGCACTTACGTAGATGAAGACCTTTGTGTAAAGTAAATGTGAAACTTAGCAGTATTGTGGTCAATGTTTTCATGACCAATTGGAGTGACTGATTTTGTATGATTCCTATTTTTTGTGTGTGTTTATCTCCACTTGGTCTCAATATTTAATGGGGACATCTTTGCACTGCAGGATTCCAGGTTCTCGAGGCGGCCCCGGACAGCCACAAGTTCAAGCTGACCATGTTCCAGCCCACGGATCCACAGCACTTCTACCGCACCGTGCGCAAGGAGATGAAGCTGCTCAGCACCTCCCTGCCGCCGGGCATCTGGGTGCGGGGATACGAGGACAGGATGGTGAGTGAGGCAGTTGTGCTTCTCCTGTATTGACCAAGGGTTTTAGAGGAATAGAAAATGATTCTAACTGTAAAGAAATATTGGGAAAATTACAACACATCATTGAGAACAAAAATATATTTAATGTGGAGAGCAGACTTTCATCTGTGTGATTATACACAAACTGAAGTCATTTTGTTGAAGGCTTACAAGTGATAGGTAACAGTGTCTTCCTGGTGATTCTCCCCTCAGGACCTGTACTCTGTCATGATCCGCGGCCCAGAGAGGACGCCCTACGAGGACGGCCTCTTCTTCTTCGACTTCCAGCTCTCGGCGGACTACCCTCGTGCTCCCCCCCTGTGTCACTACGTCACCTACTGCTCCGACAAGCTTAATCCAAACCTCTATGAAGATGGAAAGGTATGTAGATATGGTGTTGTGAAAGATTACAGAATAATGCATCAGTATTTCAAGCTATATTTGAAATGAATTGTATTGATGGTATTTAATGTTGCTGCAACTATGCTTGTCATCTCTTAGTAACACGGGGCCTTATACAATTCCTGGATGTTTCAAAAGTAAATATTGAAGTAAAGTGTAGGACAACATTGACTGTGTAATAGAAGATTAGGACTCTGATAGGCCCTTAATACTTTTTTGGTTACATAATTTTCATTTAACTGTGAACATAACATAAGAACATAAAGAAAATAAGGAAGCTACGAAGAGGCCACGAGACCTACACGAGGTAGTTCCTTTTACTTAACAGTTAGCACTACCTACATCCACCTTTCATCCCCATCCATGAAATTGTCTAGCCTTTTAAAACTGTGCCATATGACCTCTAATGTCTGGCACATTTCCCCTTTTTTAGCATTAGATCAATCAATCCTTTTAAAAATCCCAAGTGACTGCCTCCCTATTCCTTGTGTGCACCCAAGTGATTGTATTTATTTACCTAGTTGTATTTACCTAGTTGTATGGATTGATTGATTGCTATACCTAAGAGTGTGTTGTTGTGGCTGGCAGGTGTGTGTGTCACTGCTGGGCACCTGGAGCGGCAAAGGTACAGAAGTGTGGACCAGCCAGAGCAATCTCCTCCAGGTTATCATCTCAATCCAGGGTCTGTATCTGTAGCTGTGTCTAATATAGGGGCAAGGGTCTGTATCTGTAGCTGTGTCTAATATAGGGGCAAGGGTCTGTATCTGTAGCTGTGTCTAATATAGGGGCAAGGGTCTGTATCTGTAGCTGTGTCTAATATAGGGGCAAGGGTCTGTATCTGTAGCTGTGTCTAATATAGGGGCAAGGGTCTGTATCTGTAGCTGTGTCTAATATGGGGCAAGGGTCTGTATCTGTAGCTGTGTCTAATATAGGGGCAAGGGTCTGTATCTGTAGCTGTGTCTAATATAGGGGCAAGGGTCTGTATCTGTAGCTGTGTCTAATATAGGGGCAAGGGTCTGTATCTGTAGCTGTGTCTAATATAGGGGCAAGGGTCTGTGTCTAATATAGGGGCAAGGGTCTGTATCTGTAGCTGTGTCTAATATAGGGCAAGGGTCTGTATCTGTAGCTGTGTCTAATATGGAGGTCGGTCTAAATAGGCAAGGGTCTGTATCGTAGCTGTGTCTAATATAGGGGCAAGGGTCTGTATCTGTAGCTGTGTCTAATATAGGGGCAAGGGTCTGTGTCTAATATAGGGGCAAGGGTCTGTATCTGTAGCTGTGTCTAATATAGGGGCAAGGGTCTGTGTCTAATATAGGGGCAAGGGTCTGTATCTGTAGCTGTGTCTAATATAGGGGCAAGGGTCTGTGTCTAATATAGGGGCAAGGGTCTGCATCTGTAGCTGTGTCTAAGCAAAGGGCAAGAGTAGTAAGAGACAAGGAGGAATGGAGTCTTGATTACAGTAAAAACCAGGAAAGATGAAGCATTCACTTTTATTGGAATGTTGATGCCAACTATGTCTGGTTCAAGTATAATTTGTCTCCCTACAGGATTGATTCTTGTGAGTGAGCCGTACTTCAACGAGGCCGGCTATGAGCGCCAGAAGGGCACACAGCAAGGACGGGAAAACTCTCGCATGTACAATGAAATGGTTGTGTTGAAGCTGATTCAAGCCATGGCCAAGGTTATTCAAGCACCTCCTGATATATTTAGAAATGAAATAATTCATCACTTCCATATAAAAGCAGCTAGGTAAGTTTTTAAATATTTGTATATGAAGGAAGTTTATTCAAATTATTAAAAAAAGTAACTGTTCAAAAAAAATATAGGGCAAGTTCAGAAAGGAAAAAAATGATATTGATTATAAAGTAGGTACATTATCATCTATCCAAAGTTACACCAAGCCCAGATGTGATGATGTAAACTTTATTGTATAGTAATTCCATGAAGGTTGGAAAACTTTATGAAAAGGATAACATTTTGTCCTTGCTTTTGGTTAATTTACTAGTTTGTTCTCCTGCCTGTCAGTTTACCACGTTGTCCCTACCTTTCCTGCTTCCAGACAAGTGCAGAGATTAGAGTGTTGGCTGGAAATCTCGGAGAATTACAACATCTCGCACCCACTGTCGCCCACAACACCTACCACTTTCAGGGAGATACTCAACCCAGGTAATGTTCTCCCACACTTATTGTATTTTGAACATGGTAGTATTTTTGTTTGTCTTTGTAAGAAGAATTTTTTTAATTTGTTTTTGGTTTTTTTCGTTGTTGTTTCCTATTATTATGTGGCGCTTGTAGGTTATTATTTTGTTTAAGTTTTTTTAGGTTTGTAGGTTTAGTTGCAGGTTGTGTTAAAATGTATCTATGAGCATGAATCTACTTGATACTGGAGAAATTAAAACTTGTGTAACATTAACAAAATTTTAACTAACTTTTCACTAGGGATGTAATTCTGAAAAAAGAGGAAAGTGACGATCTAACTTGACAGATATCAAAGTGCACATCATTATGCAGCTTCTATCAATTAAGAAAAACTTATTTAAACAACTAGCCAGTATTTCAAAGCAATAATGATATCGCCCCATGTGTTTCTCCGCCTTTTTTGTGTGTCCTCTGATCTGTTTATGAATTTTGAATGCTAGTATGAAATGGGGGCTGCTTTTTTATCCATCTACCTTGCAGCCAGTTTAGTTCCAGAATCTGGGAGGGTTTGTAAGAGAAGAACGCTGAAAGTGAATGAGTCAAGGATGATGAGATGCCGTAGGGAGGGAGTTATTGGAGGCAATCATGTACGTCGCCTCCGTGCTGCAGTGGCTACCGTGGGAAATTTTGAGTTAAGCGAAAAATGTGTTGAACAATGTTTCCATTTATTCATCAAAATTTATCAACAATTTGTGCATAACTGAATTTTTTTGTACGTTAAACAAATATTGGTGCAATTACAAAAAAAAAAATTGCGCAATTGAATTTTCGGAGTGAGGGTGCGTTAAACGAGGTGTTATTCTGGTTGTGTGTGGTTTTACAGAGATCATAGGGATCTCTAACCATCTTCCTGAACTTTTTCTGCCAGTCCGATATACATACTAGTATATGGGGATTTACCGCAAAAATTAGGTAAATGCGGGGTTTGGTTCAGTGGTGGGCTGGCCGAACATATACACGCAGGTCGGACGGTGGCAGTGAAAACAAAGCCCACCGGATGGCACATGGTTGTGCGCTGACCAGTCTGGCTTTGTCTGCCCGAATGTAAACATCTCCTCTCACATCCTCCCGTGCCTCACCACATTGTCTGCCTACCTGTGCCTCACCACATTGTCTGCCTACCTGTGCCTCAACACATTGTCTGCCTACCTGTGCCTCACCACATTGTCTGCCTACCTGTGCCTCACCACGTTGTCTGCCTACCTGTGCCTCACCACGTTGTCTGCCTACCTGTGCCTCACCACGTTGTCTGCCTACCTGTGCCTCACCACGTTGTCTGCCTACCTGTGCCTCACCACGTTGTCTGCCTACCTGTGCCTCACCACATTGTCTGCCTACCTGTGCCTCACCACGTTGTCTGCCTACCTGTGCCTCACCACGTTGTCTGCCTACCTGTGCCTCACCACATTGTCTGCCTACCTGTGCTCACACATTGTCTGCCTACCTGTGCCTCACCACATTGTCTGCCTACCTGTGCCTCACCACGTTGTCTGCCTACCTGTGCCTCACCACGTTGTCTGCCTACCTGGTGCCTCACCACATTGTCTGCCTACCTGTGCCTCACCACGTTGTCTGCCTACCTGTGCCTCACCACATTGTCTGCCTACCTGTGCCTCACCACGTTGTCTGCCTACCCGTGCCTCACCACATTGTCTGCCTACCTGTGCCTCACCACATTGTCTGCCTACCTGTGCCTCACCACATTGTTGCTACCTGTGCCTCACCACATTGTCTGCCTACCTGTGCCTCACCACATTGTCTGCCTACCTGTGCCTCACCACATTGTCTGCCTACCTGTGCCTCACCAAAGTTGTCTGCCTACCTTGCCTCACCACATTGTCTGCCTACCTGTGCCTCACCACGTTGTCTGCCTACTGTGCCTCACACGTTGTCTGCCTAACCTGTGCCTCACCACTTGTCTGCCTACCTGTGCCTCACCACGTTGTCTGCCTACTGTGCCTCACCACGTTGTCTGCCTACCTGTGCCTCACCACATTGTCTGCCTACCTGTGCCTCAACACATTGTCTGCCTACCTGTGCCTCACCACATTGTCTGCCTACCTGTGCCTCAAACACATTGTCTGCCTACCTGTGCCTCACCACTTGTCTGCCTACCTGTGCCTCCACCACGTTGTCTGCCTACCTGTGCCTCACCACGTTGTCTGCCTACCTGTGCCTCACCACATTGTCTGCCTACCTGTGCCTCACCACTTGTCTGCCTACCTGTGCCTCACCACGTTGTCTGCCTACCTGTGCCTCACCCACATTGTCTGCCTACCTTTTGCCTCACCACATTGTCTGCCTACCTGTGCCTCAACACATTGTCTGCCTACCTGTGCCTCACCACATTGTCTGCCTACCTGTGCCTCACCACGTTGTCTGCCTACCTGTGCCTCACCACGTTGTCTGCTACCTGTGCCTCACCACATTGTCTGCCTACCTGTGCCTCACCACGTTGTCTGCCTACCTGTTGCCTCACACATTGTCTGCCTACCTGTGCCTCACCACGTTGTCTGCCTACCTGTGCCTCACCACATTGTCTGCCTACTGTGCCTCACCACATTGTCTGCCTACCTGTGCCTCACCACATTGTCTGCCTACCTGTGCCTCACCACATTGTCTGCCTTACCTGTGCCTCACCACATGTCTGCCTACCTGTGCCTCACCACATTGTCTGCCTACCTGTGCCTCACCACGTTGTCTGCCTACCTGTGCCTCACCACATTGTCTGCCTACCTGTGCCTCCCACGTTGTCTGCCTACCTGTGCCTCACCACGTTGTCTGCCTACCTGTGCCTCACCACATTGTCTGCCTACCTGTGCCTCACCACGTTGTCTGCCTACCTGTGCCTCACCACGTTGTCTGCCTACCTGTGCCTCACCACAATGTCTGCCTACCTGTGCCTCACCACATTGTCTGCCTACCTGTGCCTCACCACGTTGTCTGCCTACCTGTGCCTCACCACGTTGTCTGCCTACCTGTGCCTCACCACATTGTCTGCCTACCTGTGCCTCACCACGTTGTCTGCCTACCTGTGCCTCACCACGTTGTCTGCCTACCTGTGCCTCACCACGTTGTCTGCCTACCTGTGCCTCACCACATTGTCTGCCTACCTGTGCCTCACCACATTGTCTGCCTACCTGTGCCTCACCACATTGTCTGCCTACCTGTGCCTCACCACGTTGTCTGCCTACCTGTGCCTCACCACGTTGTCTGCCTACCTGTGCCTCACCACGTTGTCTGCCTACCTGTGCCTCACCACTTTGTCTGCCTACCTGTGCCTCACCACATTGTCTGCCTACCTGTGCTCACCACGTTTGTCTGCCTACCTGTGCCTCACCACATTGTCTGCCTACCTGTGCCTCACCACATTGTCTGCCTACCTGTGCCTCACCACGTTTGTCTGCCTACCTGTGCCTCACCACATTGTCTGCCTACCTGTGCCTCACACGTTGTCTGCCTACCTGTGCCTCACCACATTGTCTGCCTACCTGTGCCTCACCACATTGTCTGCCTACCTGTGCCTCACCACTTTGTCTGCCTACCTGTGCCTCACCACGTTGTCTGCCTACCTGTGCCTCACCACGTTGTCCTGCCTACCTGTGCCTCACCACATTGTCTGCCTACCTGTGCCTCACCACATTGTCTGCCTACTGTGCCTCACCACATTGTCTGCCTACCTGTGCCTCACCACGTTGTCTGCCTACCTGTGCCTCACCACATTGTCTGCCTACCTGTGCCTCACCACGTTGTCTGCCTACCTGTGCCTCACCACATTGTCTGCCTACCTGTGCCTCACCACGTTGTCTGCCTACCTGTGCCTCACCACATTGTCTGCCTACCTGTGCCTCACCACGTTGTCTCCTACCTGTGCCTCACCACATTGTCTGCCTACCTGTGCCTCACCACGTTGTCTGCCTACCTGTGCCTCACCACGTTTGTCTGCCTACCTGTGCCTCACCACGTTGTTGCCTACCTGTGCCTCACCACATTGTCTGCCTACCTGTGCCTCACCACGTTGTCTGCCTACCTGTGCCTCACCACGTTGTCTGCCTACCTGTGCCTCACCACATTGTCTGCCTACCTGTGCCTCACCACGTGTCTGCCTACCTGTGCCTCACCACGTTGTCTGCCTACCTGTGCCTCACCACGTTGTCTGCCTACCTGTGCCTCACCACGTTTGTCTGCCTACCTGTGCCTCACCACATTGTCTGCCTACCTGTGCCTCACCACATTGTCTGCCTACCTGTGCCTCACCACGTTGTCTGCCTACCTGTGCCTCACCACATTGTCTGCCTACCTGTGCCTCACCACGTTGTCTGCCTACCTGTGCCTCACCACGTTGTCTGCCTACCTGTGCCTCACCACATTGTCTGCCTACCTGTGCCTCACCACATTGTCTGCCTACCTGTGCCTCACCACATTGTCTGCCTACCTGTGCCTCACCACATTGTCTGCCTACCTGTGCCTCACCACATTGTCTGCCTACCTGTGCCTCACCACGTTGTCTGCCTACCTGTGCCTCACCACGTTGTCTGCCTACCTGTGCCTCACCACATTGTCTGCCTACCTGTGCCTCAACACATTGTCTGCCTACCTGTGCCTCACCACGTTGTCTGCCTACCTGTGCCTCACCACGTTGTCTGCCTACCTGTGCCTCACCACGTTGTCTGCCTACCTGTGCCTCACCACGTTGTCTGCCTACCTGTGCCTCACCACATTGTCTGCCTACCTGTGCCTCACCACGTTGTCTGCCTACCTGTGCCTCACCACATTGTCTGCCTACCTGTGCCTCACCACGTTGTCTGCCTACCTGTGCCTCACCACGTTGTCTGCCTACCTGTGCCTCACCACATTGTCTGCCTACCTGTGCCTCACCACGTTGTCTGCCTACCTGTGCCTCACCACGTTGTCTGCCTACCTGTGCCTCACCACGTTGTCTGCCTACCTGTGCCTCACCACGTTGTCTGCTACCTGTGCCTCACCACATTGTCTGCCTACCTGTGCCTCACCACGTTGTCTGCCTACCTGTGCCTCACCACGTTGTCTGCCTACCTGTGCCTCACCACGTTGTCTGCCTACCTGTGCCTCACCACGTATTGTTTTAATTTCTCTGTATGCGTGTTGTATTTGTGGTGGCTGCATGTACCTAAGTATACGCACTTTCATCTAATGTAATAAACAAAGTTCATTATACACGGAAATGGTCAGAAATAGCGAACTTTCACCTCGTATAACGAACAGTTTTTTTATGCGAAAAGTTCGGATCTCTCGGATATAACGAACTTTCGGATATAATGTAACCCCCTTCCCCGCAAGTGGTTCCTTATAGTGAGGGTTTACTGTATGTGAATTGCTCCATCGTTCTATACATTTACTAAATACTAATGTCATATTGTGTACAGGAGTGCACTCTTTTGAGCGGGGGTGAGTGGTACACACAACCCTCGTTTTCCCGGACTATGAGGGGGGAGTTCTGGTCCGGGAACCGCAAACGTCCGGGAATCGCAACAGTCCGAGGCCATTACCCACCCCTGGACGTTTATCCTACTCTAGTATTTACTGTCCGGCAACCACCAATATCAACTATCCCGCCGCGGACTTTTACGTCACTTTGTTGTTGTTTTTAGGGCTGCGAGGATTCCTTGGGGAACACTATGAGCCCTGGTGATGTCCTATGATGCTATCACAGGCGTGGTAGTTGACCTGTCTTCCTCAGGAAGGCACAGGTGAGGCGGATGACAGCGTGTTGCGAGAGGGGTGGACGCCAGCCGCCGCCAGCAGGGTGGGCAAGTCACACACAGGTGGCGACGTTCAGGGCGAGGAGTTGAGAGCGTAGCACTACACGGTGGGAGTGGAAGCGCTGACACTGCAGCAGAAAGTGTTGAATAGTCTCGGAGACATTCCTGCACCAGGGGTAGTGGGGGTCAGGAGACTGACGGTGGCGGTGCAGGTGAACCGTGAGTGTCGTGTGCCCAAATGTAAACAATTCGACCGCTGAGCATGCTGCCACCTGGCGGGAGGCACGGATACTGACCAGGGGTGACAGGAGACGCTCGGACCGCCAGACAACTTTGTTGATTTACGGACTGGACCAGGCATTTGTCCGGGACTCTGACATATCCCCGGACCTCGGATTTTGACCAGCAAATCCGATATCCAGGAAATGGAGGTCCGGGAAAACGAGGGTTGTGTGTATTAGCATTTACCTTGTAGGCTTTTTTAGATTACCGTATTTTACGGCTTATAAGACGCACTTTTTCCCCTAAAACATATCCTGAAAAATACTCATGTGTCTTCCAGGACGAATGTTGTAGGAGGTTAGCTCAGGTAGCTATTCAGTTCAGCCTCTAATATGATGTAACCTCAGTACTTACCTGTTACAAGTATTTCAAATACCGTAAGACATTCAAATCAACTAATCTGTCCTCACGCCGTGAGGCTGAACAGCGCCTACTATCGTCTGCCAGTGTATCATCTACCACCAGACTCACACCTATCACAAGCTCTATTCAGTCCTGGAAATTATCACCCATGGCGAATTAATCAAAACTATTTACATATACTAACGCCTACAAGCTAGAAGTTGTACCATACGCCAAAGAAGATGAGAACAGAGCATTAGAAAGACACTTCAGACCGCCGCCTATCGAGAAAATTGGTACATTATACTACCACCTACCGGTAGAAAATCTTTTTTTTCTTTTTTTCTTAGAAATTTCTTTCCAAAATCAGGCTGCATCCTTCCAGATGCAGCGTCTTATAAGTCATAAAATACGGTAATGAAAAAAGAAAAAACTCAAGCAAGTCGATGATAAATTTATGTCCTACAGTTGTCAAGGTTGATCTGCCGGAGTTTCCCTTGATCCCCGCCTCCAAGGGGTTCTGCATCACCCTGCGGAAGACGCTGAAGCAGTTCAAGTCCATACTGGAAAGTCTCGGCGTGTCCTTTGACGACGACGCACCCGACGCAGCGAAGGACACGGCCGTCTTCGCCCCCCCGGAGATCCAAGCCTCCGCCGCCCCGCCGGCCGTCGCCGACCCCGAGAACGCTGGCGGTCATAACTCGTAGCTATTATCCAATTCTAGCCTATTTTTCCCATTTATTAGTAGTCTATTTATTAATGTTGCTATTCAGTGCCTGTGTGGGTTGTGGTCATTGGGCCTTGAGAGGTATGGATTTTATAGTTTGTTTGTTTTTTCCAATTTGGTAAATCTTTTTCCCTTTTATAATGAGGCAAAGAGAAGATGATACATTGCCATTGCTGTCATCATTTTTTTATTTCATACATTTCGTTCATTAGAGAAAGCATATATTCCTGTGTGTTTTTGGTCATCCTGATGAATTGCATTTGTTATCTGTTAATAATCTATATTTTTGTGGACCTTGTGATAACGATACCTCTAATGCTACTTATTTATTTCCTTAGTCTAATATCTGTGATCTTTATTTACTTTCAGTATTTACAGTATCATCAACATATCTGTGTTGTTTGTTCCCACTTATGAATTTGCTGCCGACATGCAATGGTTGAAGGTTAGACCACGAGCTACGTTGTTTTGTCTTGCCCTCACTATCTAAGAGGTTAAGAGTGTTCTCCTGCATCAGTCAGGCTTTGTCTAAGACTGCAGTGTCAGGCTTTCAGTGTCGCCGTGCAAAGGAAGGAGATCGTGACTTTCTTGCATATGGTTCTTGTTTTTTCATTAATTAATTGTGTTTTTCATTATTATTATTATTATTTATTTTTATATTATTTTTATTTGATGGATGGTGAAAGAGAAATATATAACTATTGATATTCTGAATGGAAGCTGGTGCTCATTAAATAGTTAATCACTGACTCTATATTTTTTTAACATATAGGTCACTCTTTTGCAGACTACTGTAGGCATGGCAGGAAAATATAAGACGCTCTTTTGCAGATAATAACAGACACTGCAGAAAAAAATAATGCCAACAGTATAGAAACAACATCTGCAAGGAATGCAAAAAAACTATTGATGCATTCTCATATTGTATGATAAGAATACACTTGATTTATGTTTACAGTTGGAAGAGTTTAGTTGTCATACTTTTGTTGGTCCCTGTGAGGCCGTGTGGTGAGGCCGCAGCCACCGCCACTCCCACACAGGAAGCAGTGCAGGGTGGTGAGCGGACAGTGTTTGGCAACTATAGTCTATTTTTTTTAACGAGGCGAAAATTTCATATTATCCAAAGGTCTCATGCTTAAAATGATGCCTATGTTTACCTGATAATATGGTTAACTATGATAAAATACAGCTGAAATTTAGAAGAACCGTAGTATTCCCTTCTCCTGGCATCAAATATCAGTCAGTAAGCAGCAAGGGGTCAGAATTTTTCACCTCGTTAAAAAACCAGAGTATAACTTCAGTCTTTTTGTGTTCTTATTTAATGCAATCCACTGTAGTATTTGTTACAAAGTGCCTTTTTTTAATAACTTAATGGGTTTTTTTTATATCTACTTCAAAGTTTTTATGATCTGGCTATGGAATTGTGGGTTTGAGCTGGATGAATACACCAGACATTAGAGTACATGAAAATTGTACATACTGTTAAGGGCAGTTCAGGGATCGGATATGGTTAGCACAAACACTATAATTGTGAGGGGATTAGATCATTCATGTCTCTTAACCCCTTGAGACCCAGAACATCATTTCCATTGTAATTTGGGTACCATTATACAATTTTTAGCAACTTTAAGCAATATTTAATAGGTATGTCCTGTTTAGTATCCTTGTCCACTAACTAATTTGGTATATTCAGTTACTTTTCGTAATTTTATGGCTCGACAACGTACATTTTTTTATAGCAAAGGAAAGATCTGGGCGTGAAGGGGTTAAGTAAATCACCCAATAGGATTTGCCTATATTGGTTTAGGAATCAGAGAGGGATTTCAGATGCTTCGATGCGGGATGAAGATTTTCTAAGCAAATTATAAACCTGATGTATTTGGATCTGTCACTGATAATTAGGAGATTCAACCCTTTCCCTCGTGTCATGAAAACTGCACATCAATATTTGCTCATGTGATAAAAAGACTTGGTTGAGCCTTACATGGGGAACTGTGATTTTAAGTAAGATCTCAGCTTTAAAACACAAGAGTACTAAATTCAACACATTGATTACCTGTAGTAACTTAAGACTAAAATTTTATTGTCTAGTGTGGTTAGATGAAGTATTTAAGTAATAGTTTTTATTATATACTTGTTGGCAACTTTTATGTATCTGATGGTACGCTTATTTACAAGGATAATATATTAAGTCTCTCTATACTGTCCTTGCTTATCTAGAATGTATGCCCGCCATGACCTGGTAACTTGCGACTCAATCTCCTTTATTTATTTTGGTAATCTTTGAGTTTGAATCTCGCTGTGGGATTCATCATTGAGATACATTATATTGTTTGTCTTGTGTAGTAACCATGTTTTTGTGGTTGAATTACACTTCTACAGTACCTGCATGTATTTGTGTTCATGTATACACTAGTGCTGTCTTGTTGGATCATGCTCATACATTATACAATTATTACATTCATTCATGCATTCTTAGTTGTGCTGTATGTATACTAAGGTTTTACTTCTTCCCCCCCCCCCCCCCCCCCCTGCTATTATTTTGTACACATTTATTTCAAGTAGATTTAAAAGTCTCATTGATTTTTCTCTTATAGGTTTTCTCCCTATGCTATGAATTTCACACCACCTAACTGATTGACAGCCTCACCTTCCACCTTGTCCCTTCATTCACCTACCGTCAATAACACTAGTCGCCACTGCACTAATGTCGCCAGGCGCCTTATATTATGAATTTTAGCATCATTCAGACTTGTATGTGCCACTGAAGACAGGTACATAATATAAACTACTGTGCATGCCTCTTCAGTGGCACATAAAAGTCTGTAGTGATGCTAAGATTTGTAATATATGGCGCCTGGCGACATTAGTGCAGTGGTGACTATAGTGTTATTGACGGTACCTGTTACTCACGGAACAACGACCCACTCACTCCACCTAATCAGGAGCTACTGACCTGTCTTGTTGTTTGCAGACATTCTCCCGGCATCCCCCTCCTTCTCCCTGAGTAATTTAATCTCCTTCCTCCAACAAATACACATCCTCCATTTGATCTAACCACCCTGCTGTAACATCCCGTTCCTCTCCCCTTCCCTCACCGTTTCACTCTTGCTCTCTAACCCCTCCCCTATTTTATGCTTTGCCACAGTGCCATATGACCTCTGAGGTCTGGCACATTTCTCCCTTTTTGGCATTAACCCCTTGAGACCCAGAACGTAATTTCCATATTAATTTGGCTACCATTAGACGATTTTTTGTGAATATAAGCAATATTTTATAGATATGACCTGTTTAGTATCCTTGTCGACTAACTAATTTGGTATATTCAGTTACCTTTCGTAGTTTTATGGCTGAACAAGACTACAACAGACAATTTTTTATAGCAAAGGAAAAATCTGGGCGTGAAGGGGTTAAAGCCATCCATCACCCGTTTTGTTCCGGGTTTTATCACACCCAAAAAGACAACTGCAATTCCTCTTGACTTGACTCACATCATCAGCAATCTTTGACTCCTGACTTTCATCTCTAATTACCATTTCATGTGTTCAAAAAAGTATATTCATTCGGGTAAAAATAATTTTAAATGTGTCTACCACTTTTAAAAGTTATACATTTAATTGCTTATTTTGTGTCCATGTGTGTTTTTACCTAAATGTGTTTTTACTGGAATAAGTCAAGCTAATTGTATTGTGTCTTAATATTATTTTGTCATATTTGTCTTGAAAATGTTGTCTATCTTGTTTGGATGTTTTTTTTCTTCGCACACATCATTTATTGCAGTGACATTCTACCCACCTATTGCTCTGCCTGGAAGACTGAATATCCTCACATCTTTCTTTATTATTTTCTTATATGATTTCTTGCTGTGTCATCGCAAAGATTCTTAAGATCCGCCTCAAGATTCTCGCCTAGATACTATATATTCCTGTATATTTCCTTTGATCAATGCACACTTCTTGCCGCTATCATTTCTAGTCCATTCTAGGCATCTATACTTCTTGTGGGTTACCTATACTTCTGTTTGTTATTCTCCCTTCCTTTTCTATCAATTCTATCTTTTCTATCTACCTTTTATCAACCCGTCAGGGTGGCTCGGTTGGTAGAGTTGTGGGCTCGCGTGCAGCATCCCTGCATTCGGTCAGCGGTTCGAGCTCACCAGGTTCGTCCTGGCGTGGTGGCGCTTTGTATAGTCAATAACCTTGTAGTTGGTACTTGCAAAGTGTCTAGATAGGATCAAAGTATCTTATCTTACCTTTTATCAGTTCTTTCTTGTGTCCCTTCCAATATCCAGTCTTTTTTTCTCCTCTTATTTCCAGGTCTTTTCATTTTCAGTCAACTTTTACGTTTTAATTTATACACTGTAACTACGTCTCCTTTTATTTCTTTTCTTTTTTCTACAGTACGTTTTTGCTCACATTCAAAACTGACATCCATTTATAAGTCAATCTTGTTGCATTACACATTGCTTCGGTTCCCTGTGTTGAGGTGTAACAGAATAATGAATATGCAAACAGTTTTATTTTGCAGTATTCTAAACTTTTTGGGATTGCTGTGTCATATGAGGGAATCTTCGAGGTTCTCAATGGAAACTTTATGACAGATGTGATAATTATCTTTATAGCATTACTTCCCTAATCATTCATCAGAAAGTTGTTGTTGTTTTTTCCATTCCAATTGCCAATATTTACTGTCCATAAAAAGTTTGACATGTTTTTCACACAACTCGCCTTTCCCCACCAGTGAGGTCGTATCCAAGAAAAAATCTAGAAAAATAATTGATAAGCTAAAGTAAACACAAAGTAGGTGAAATCCTTACTCATACACTTACTGTTGTGTTCACGTGTTTTGTTTCTCAAATTTACTGAATTCGCCAAAATTTTACATACCTACAAAATATGACGTGCGTATGTATGTAGGTCTGCATGCCGATTTTCTAAATACTGACGGGTTTTGTATTATTATTATGTATGTATTCTTCCTATTATAATATGATTAGTTTGTTGAATTAAAGTACATGCAGACAGATTAACCTGTGGTCCACCTCACAGATGCCAAAGTCTGCAGCGTGAATGATTACTTTATGGAATACTGTACATGTGCAGCACACTATTAGTTTGCAGTGTCGCTAGCTCTCGGCCATGCTGTAATGTCAAAGTCTGAAAAAAACGTAGTGCTGCATTTAACACATAGTTGCGTATTACAACATTTTTCATAATCTTGCTTGCTCCACTGTCTTGTTCCTGTGTGACAGTTCTTCCTGTGTGCCTGAATCTCAGAATTTTAAGAATTTCATGAAGGTAATTGACATGGGAAGATTTGTAACTCTTTTGCTGAAATTGTATACATCAGCAGACCAATATTACAATGCGGTTCATAGATGCAGACCCAAGTAGTCATCACTGTAATGACATTCTGTAACCTCTCCAGTCCCTCTTGGGTAGTTTGTTATGTTCTGCCTCAGCTGAAGAGAAGCCGCATAGGGGTAGGGGACGGCTGGTCTTGAGATGGTTGTGATAAACCTATGTTGTTAATCTGATATGAATTTGTTTCTTCATAGCATTACAGTCACGATGCTAAGTGTGTGTGGCGCCACTGGGAAATATTCACTAGACACACATCACGTAGGAAGCTAAAGCAGCGAGGGGCAGTGTGTGTGAGAGAGTGTGGGAATCGAGGTCATGAGTTCAATAAGAATATGTCATAATGGAGTTATGTTGTAGGGGGAGCGAGCATTCTCCCAGGACTCCCACAAAGCTATAGGGTCTTTTTGTAGGAATCTTTTCAGAACAATCTCTTTTTACTTTTTGATCGTGAATTCTTAATTTAGCACTCGTGAAAAATCTGAATAGTGTAAACGTGTGTAATAAATTAAGGTTTTAAATATTTCGCCATCAGTAGCTGCCGAGTGCAAACACGCTACACGGACGCACATGTGCACACAGCTGATACAAACATCAGTTTGGCATTCATTTTATAAAAAAAAAAAAAATTGAATTAACCGTAAAGGAACTTCGTGATCCAACACACACTACTAGTTTAGTGCTAAGATAGTTTTGTATGTTCCTGTATTCATACATTGCAAATAATAAAATTCAACCATTTTCACAAGGTAGCCCTTTATTGGTATTGGAAAGGTACCCGGAGGACGCAATGATTTCAGTCTGACATATTATACTGTATGCAGTTTGGCAAGGCCACTCACGATGGCTTAGTCCTGGCGCCTCTACTTCCCCGGCAGCCTGGGTAGCCGAGATAGTTGATATCGGCGAGCATTTTATGTTGACTACTTATTATCCTGCTGGGAGCTACCCAGCCCGCCGGGGAAAGTGGCGTCGCCAGGATTAAGCTGTCGTGAGTGTCCTTGCCAAACTGTATACAGTATAGTAGCCAGAGAAAATACTGATCCCATTGAGTCTACGGTGTTTGGGAATGCAAGATTTTTTTATAAATTATATTTTCAATCGAACAAATTTTGAATTAATTTTGTGTAACATCACCACATTGTCCGTGACATCAGTCTTGTAATGATCGTGTGGGCCGACAGGTAGTTTGGCCGGTCAGCAGCCAGGTGATTGGGGCGCTTTCAAAGGCATTCTTGTTTTTAGTGTGGGATTGTGTTACCTAACAAAAGAGTGTTCCATTAATATACTGCCATGTGTTTACTCATACGTATATATTGTCATGAGACAAACTGGATCAATATTTATCTTCCTGTTAACTGCATGGTCTTTATCGATGGTGATGGCATTTGAAAGGAATAAAAGGGAAGTGGCAGATTTTGAACGCTGACATAAGCCCGGCTCCTAATAGGTCACGGGGACACCTAAACCCGCGTTTGGGTTGATGAGATAAAAACATGACGACGTGGTTCTGACTTTTTTGGTAACGCAGGCAGACAAAGCCTCGTTCCTGATGTGGCGTGATTTTTTGTTTTAGCCCACGTCAGTTACCCTGAACAAGTGACGGGGCAGTGGCACGGCCATGACGGGGCTGACGAGGCATTAACGTCGCTGACGTGGTGATCGGGCCGACGTGAGTTGACACGAAATAATTCCCGCGTTAATCAGTGTAGAGCAATTTTCTCTACCGTGGGTTGACGTGGACCCATAACCTCATAGTGGGACCCGGGCTTTAGAATAAGAGTTGAGTGGCCAAAAGAATGTAACATTAGGATGAATGGAGAACGGTTGGAGGAGCTTCATGAATTTGAGTGTCTCGGTTTCATTGTGTATTCAAGTATGGAAATAGAGATGAGAAAAAGAGCGTTGCAAAGGAGGAAAGTGAGTGGATCTGTGGGAAGTATGATGAGAGGAAGAACTATAAGCACGGATGTGGAGAAGGGACGGTTGCAATTGTTTAACCAACAATCACTTGTGCAAGCGAGTCTTTGATGTGGAATGAAAGACAAAGGTCAAGGATCCAAGTAGTTGAAATGAGTCGAGCTCGGGTCCCACTGTGAGGTTACGGGGCCACGTCAACCCACGTTAGAGAAAATTGCCTGACGCTGGTTGATGCGGGAATTTTTTCGCGTCAACTCACATCAGCGACGTTAATGCCTCATCAGCCATGTCAGACAAAAGACTGATCCCGTCACGGCCACAACACTGCCGCGTCACTTGTCCAGGGTAACTGACGTGGGCTGACGCAACAATTTTGTTTATTTTTCAAAAATCACGCCACGTCAGAAACGAGGCCTCGTCTGCCCGTGTTAACCCGCGTTACTACCATTAAAGTCAGAAAGCTTGCAGAGCAATTATTATTTTTTTTTTTTTTTTTTCCATTTGTACCTATAGCGCCTGTAGGCAGTGGTGACCCAGGGCTCGGATGGTAGGCTCTGGAGGTTCACTTGAGGGCTCTGATGGTTGGTCCTCGCCCGTGGTGGCGCAGGCAGGATTCTTATAGTGACGCCTTTGATTAGAAGAGGCTCATGCCGCCCCCCTGTGTCCTCCGATGCACTCGCAATCGAAGGTAGAGTTGATGGGCAGGGCATGTGGGTGTTCTTAGGTCACTCGACGGTGCAGAAAGGTTTTGGGTTTCTTCGGGGATCGAACTCGGGTCACCGAGAACGCCAGTCGGAGACGCTAACCACTCCGCTACCGCCTCCCCAAGAAAATCCTGTGTCCCAAGATGGATAGCCTATGTGGCATATGGCAGGCGGGTGGAGCGTGTGGATGGAGGCAGCGGAGAGAAAGGAATGTGTGATTTTTATTGTCGGGCTCCACATTATCTCAGTTTTGAAAAGAGTTTAGTTTGATCAAAAGTTACATTTCATACTTGTGAAGGTTGGTTCCACATGTATGAGAACACATTCCTGCTGAACGCATGTAATGATTGTATCAATATATGATCAATGAATATACAATGGGGTTTCCAGGAATGCATTATTATTGTATAATGCCATTTGCTTCTGTAGGCAACCTGCTATGGTTAGAAAGCTGACAGTAGCCAGTAGCTGGATCCACGGATCACCCAGGAAAGCTACACTCTTAAGGCCACCAGCACGGTGTGTGTCAGCACGGTAGTGGAGGATCACGTGACTTGACTCGTGTGTGATGCAAATGTCTGCTTTTCATTTGTGACTTTTTTGCTGAAACATATTATGGACTCATGGTTTTAATTGCATAAATAGAAACGTGCTAAATTCAGTGACCTCTCAATAGGCATCATTTTGAGGCTATCTGTAATCCATCATGCAATGAACACTATATTGGCAGTATGTTAGACGAGAGTTAAGTTTTCTGTGTCAACCCAGATAGTTCAGTTCACTTGGGCATTAATTACTTTACTGAAGCTTGGGCAGCACAACAAATATCATAAACCTTCATTAAAAACCTTACTCAATAACAGTGAAAAGTTCTTAAACCTTGAACAGTAAAAGTAAAACACGTGAATGTAAACGCGACTACAAATCTTCTCAAGTGAGACAACTGTATCCTTACGTTCCCTCGTGTGTTTGTGGAGAACAACATTTTCTAGTCAGAACTTTTCTCTCCATGCTCTCATCTTCCTCACCATGGGACGCTGTGAGGGCAAGGAAGGTTTTCTTAAGGGAATTTTTCTATACGTACACACTTGCCGTCTGGAGTTTATTTACAATCACCTCGTTACCATGTCAGAGACCACGTTACTGTAGTATAACCTCTCACTATGAATGATAAGATATAAGAGCTATTCAGTGTTTCCACAAGTATTTCTATGCACAAAGTTTTTATGACTGTTAGGTTTTGTGATTTGTTTTGATGAGGGTGTTTGAGTGATTCAATAAGTGTACTGAATGTCATGACCATCACATAATGGTCATAGGACAATAGGACATAGATTCCTGTGAACATTTTTTACTACATGAGAAATTCTTTGAAATTCTTGCGATAATTTTGTCCTAGAGTGCACCGTATTTGCTATTCATGCCTGTTTTCATGAATGACTTGCTTTATGGATACACTTATTTTTCAGGTACATTCTTGCATAATTCTGGATAGATATAATAGTTGTTGCTTGATAATATTTGAATATTTTGTATATGTACATGTGAAAGATGAAATGACATGTGACAGTATCAGAGATGGTTCAGTTTCTCTGCTGCGGACCACTGGCCATAGAGTGTAATTGGTATTTCATGTACTTAAAAAAAAAAAATCCAATTACAGGTTAGTCTAACAAGCCCATCATCATATAAGTATTCTGTTATTGATTCCACAATTGATGGCGCCATGGTTTTGAAGGTTTATTTTCAGTTAGAGTCAGATTGAGGAGGTCTGAATGTTTGTGTCTTCAGTCATCTTTGTACTGTTTGCTCTTGAAGAGAAGACTTGTGAACAATATTTGAATACCATTTTGTATCATGTTATGTTGATGGGTGTCTTGCAGCATAGATGTAGCTGTGATTTCAAGAGCCAAAATTGTTCATCAGTTTGCAAATAACAAAGACATTTGTTATGATTTTTTTTTCAATGTAGATTTTGAATACAGTAAACCCTCTCGAATTTGAACCCGTGTAATTAGAACTTCAGATAATTCAACCTGTTTCAGGCCCAGTTCAAAACTTTCAACAACTTTCTATAATCAGAACTGAAGTTCGAATTGTCCTGGCCTTACTAGTGCGAGTCCGACTTTTCCCATGCAGGCCGCGGCTGCCTCAGTCTGTCGCGCGCTTTCCTCCTGGCAACATCTCCCCGCAGAGTGCTCGCTCATACAACCACGTGTTCTTTTGTTGCTTCTCCAGCCTTGAAGTTTATTATTTTGTGCCTAGCTAGCGCGCCTACCTACGAATCCGCGGGCCCGGGTTCAATTCTGGCCAGGGCAGTTGTAATGAAGACGCTATCAGTGACGCCTGAGTGCTCGGTGTACAGTAGTACTGCATTTCAAGACTTCAGTATTAGCCATGTTTTGGTGAGTACAAGTACTAAAATCTGTGCTGTTTCGGAATGTTTTAGTGAGTTCTTATTGTGTGGAGGGGCTAGAGGCAGTAATGGGATTCAGCCGGTTCGCACCGGTTCGTAAGAACCTGTTCTTGGAATTTCATTAATCCCGAGAACCGGTTGTTAGCTTAAATCAGGGTTCTCAATCTTTTTTCCCCATGGACACCTTTTACTTATAACTTATTTTGGTAGACCCCTCATAGATCTGTTACTGGCTTTTGATAGTCAAAAACACGACTAAAACCAGATTTGATGTCAAGTTATTTGGAGTTGGTAACACTGAGTCTCAGTGAGGAAGGGGAAGGGAATGTGGCATCACTGATGAGAACGTTTTGTTTACATCTCCATTTCTGGTAGGATTTTAGGTTTTTTTGAGGCTGTAGTTATTATTTTCTGTAGTCACGCCTCACGACATAAGGAATGGTGATCTTAAATATGTCAAGATCACTTCAATAACCGTTTTAATCTATAAATATGCCATATATAGGCATAGGGCCGAGGCACAAAATAAGCCCAATAATTGCTAGAGACTGTGGTAGTGAGAGACCCTGTTGTTAGTGAGACCTTAGTGAGAGAACCTGTTCTTAAAATTTTTGAATCCCACCACTGGCTAGAGGTAACCATTGGATAATTCGGACTTTCGACTAATTCGACCCAGGTCTTGCCCTCAATTAGTTCAAATTAGAGAGGGTTTACTGTATGTAATTCTGTTAATGTATTGCAGTAACATTTTTCTTTTCAGCATAATAATCACACAAGTTGGAAGTATGTACGTACAATGTTGTCAGGTTAGAAGTATTTGTTCCTTGCATTTTTTAGCTTCATTGTTTCACTATTAGACACATATGTTGTATGAGCTTTATGACATTAAAAGATAACGACACCCTTCTTTTGTATGCCATTTAGGACTTTGGGTCAAAATATCACTATTCTTCTTCATTGTGGAAATTATCCACTAAAACCGCTCTCTAATTATGAGAAAGGTATTAATTTGAATGGTGGAGTTTGGCGCCTACCAGACGGAAGGCGGGATACGAATACAAATTCCACCTATGTATATATTATTATAGATTTGGGTATAAATTAAGATTTATTTAGATATAGTAATATAATTTTGGTGGTATTCACCTATAATACCACAATTAATCAAAGGATTAACATAATATAAGAATTGTGAGAAAACTTCCACGTATAGGAGTAAATTATTGGAACGCTCCACGTGTAAGCTCCAGCTGTCTTGAGAAGGAGTTGTAGTCAAGACATTAGTCACGCGTTATCGGCTACACTATGAAGGTGTAGTCAGTCTTTGATTGTACTACACTAAGGTGTAGTCAAACTCATATTAATATGAGTAAACTGTAACCGATCAATCGGTTAAAGCTGGACAAAGTGGTAAAAACATCACAAGATACGAGCCGCGCCAGGTAACTTGGAAAGTTATCCTTGGCAACTCCGCCGGCCTATCACTCCGCGCCGCCATTATGTTGCCACAGCCAGCCGTTCTGCCATTCTGTGTACCACAACGTCTCACCAATACTCCCTCAAGATAATGATCAAGCCTTCATATCATCAACCCAGCTGCCACTGCTGAGTATACCTTAGTTAGCGTCTAAATAGGGTATCGGTGCAGCTCAGGTAGATTTTGGGTTAATCGCAAGGTGAGTTCACGTTAATTAATACTATAATTTCAACAGTTTGTTGTCGTCCATCAGTCGATGGGCGATAATTTCAACAGTTTGGTGCCCCGAGTCTTAGGATTATCTTTGGGAATGTATGGGGTAAGCGTTGTGAGTCACAGTTTATGCCCTCGGCGATCGGCCGTGGAAAATGTGGATCTTAGGCTGTTTCGAGCACCAGGTGGCCGGGCTGATAAATTTAACACAGACACGCGTCTCAATGCAGTACTTGAGTGGCCTCATGACCTCACAATCCTTTTTCTGGGAGGCAATGATATAGATGATGAGTGTAGCCCCAGAGTCATCACAAATAATATAAAAAGTATAGTGAAGAAAATAGAGGAGAAATGTGGCAGTCGTGTAGGAGTGTGTTTAATAGAGCCTAGGAAGACCAACCGATCTCCTAGACATCACCTGGTGAGCCAACTCAGCTATGATAGGGTCAAAGATGCTATAAATAGGGCCTTGAAGAGAGAATTAAAAGGCTATGCAGTAGTACATTTTAACGCACAGCCTTTTGAAACGGATCTCTCGAGATGGCGTGCACTAGATGAGGCGAGGTTGTTATTTTGTAAAAGCCAAGTTTATAAATTTCATAAAGTATAAGAAAGGGGAGTGGGATGCTGTCCAAGCACTAGGTGGATACTGGTCTGATACAGAGATAGAAACACCAGTTTCCCCGCCCCCTTTGGTTTAAACAATCATAGACAGGGCCGCCGTACCCGCTCGCCGAGCCACAGTTAGCCACGACACAGGCCGCATTTAAGCTACCATCCGCCAACAATGTTTGTGAAGTTAGTTAAATTAAATCAAGTGGTGGATGGTTATAGGCCTGGCTCCGCGCCTTGCTAGGCCGAGTCAACACGGCACATCCACCCTTAGAAT
This sequence comes from Chionoecetes opilio, assembly GCA_016584305.1. Lineage (NCBI taxonomy): Eukaryota > Metazoa > Arthropoda > Malacostraca > Decapoda > Majidae > Chionoecetes > Chionoecetes opilio. The sequence goes on along the minus strand of JACEEZ010001461.1, from coordinate 519,375 downwards.
TAGATTAAATTAGGGAACCCTAACTCATAAACTTTTATCCAACCTTTATTTTCTTTTCTTTTCATTTCATCTAATCAATTAAAATCATGGCGGAAGGGACTAAAGCATTAGCGGCTAAATTAGGATGGCTTACACGAATATATAAAAAGTGTGAGGAAGCAGCTGGGACTATCCCTATTGACCATAATAGTTTAAAGTCAGGACTGCTAATGCTAAAAACTAAATGGGATAATTATGAAGAGGCTTACTTACAATTACTCGGAGCTGAGGGTAAAGAATTAATTAATTATGAGACCAAGTATGATCAGGAATGTACCAAATACATGGAAACAGTATTCACATATGAGGACTTAGTGCGTGATCAGAAACCCACAGCCAAAGCCTCTTTACCCCAACTTAAATTACCAGATTTGTCATTGCCCCATTTTGAGGGTGAAAATTGGTATTCTTTCTGGGATAAATTCAAATTGATTGATGATAGGACTGATTTAACAGAGGTGCATAAATTAACCTATTTGTTAGGTCAGTTGAGAGGTTCTGCATATCTGCTGGTAAAGGAATTAACAGTAGAAAATGCCAATTATAATGTGGCACTCAAGATTCTTAGAGATAATTATGAAGATAAAGATCAGATAACAAAGAATCTTTTCTGCAAGTTCATGGATCTACTGAGCCCTTCTCACAATCACAGGGAATTGGAAGAGTTCAGAATAACTTTAAATTGCACACTGAGAGCCATTGAAGCTAATAAACCCTTGACAGAGTCAGACTAGATGGTCAGTATCATGATATGGAGAAAACTACCAACCAGGATGCGAGACTGCTTAAATCAGAGGTACAATAGTAATTACTTCACGGTCAAGCAAATAGATTATTACAAGAGTGCAAACATTTGCAAGGTATTGAGCAGGAACCCCCCCACAGGGAGATTGAGATAACTAGACCTAAAGTTAATCAGCGATATCAGCCACCTTTAGAGTTTAGAGAGCCCTCATTGGTGGGTAGTTATCCCGCTCCTACTAAAGTTATGATGGGAAGAAAACCGGTAGATAAGTTTCAAGCTAGACCAGCCGGTAAACCATCACCAAGACCTACTCAAAGAACAGGTGCCATTCCTAAATATAGGGTTATTACAAGTGAAGTCAGAAAAAAATGTGCTTTCTGTGAGGAAGAACATCCACCCTCCACTTGTGATATATACCCAGATTATTCCACTAGGCTCAATAGGTTAATGGACCTGGGAAACTGCCTAACCTGCCTTAGTGGTAAACATGCAATACAAGCCTGTCCTATTAGTCTGGGTACTTGTAAGAAGTGTAGAAAATCCATTCATCACATAGCCTTATGTCCTAATGGTGATGTGAGAACAGACCTACGGTTGTTAAAATGGCAGTAACTAGTATGAGTAGTTCATCCGCTGTCCCTACGGCAGAGTTGAAGGTGAGCCATAATGGTAATTCCGCCATTGTTAAAACAATGTTTGTTTGACAGTGGTGCACAAAGATCATTTATTAGTGGAGAGATAGTTGATCTATTACAACTACCTATAATTAGCAAGGTGAACTTAGCCATTTCGGGCTTTCTGGCCAATAAAGAAGCTCAAAGTTTTGACATTGTTCGACCACTAGTCCAATTGGGAAATTATAAATGTAGGGTAGCTGCTGTAGTTGATGGCTACTGTGAGAGATGGCTACGAGTTGTGTGTTGGTCCCCATGGCTCCGGTACCAGAAACACCAACAGTTCTCTGCTTCTGAACTTTGCAAGGTCCAGAAGGTTGAGAATTGCAGGTTCTTGGTATCAGAGACCAGAGCTGCACCGCTGGACATGGTATAGTAATGCCGGAGGGGTAGCTAAGGAGATCGACCACATCCTCGTTAGTACTCGTTGGAGGATCCTCCAGAACTGCAGGGTTTACCGGAGTGCTGAGTTCTTTGGAACAGATCACAGACTTGTTGTTGCTACACTTAAGCTTCATGTCAAGTCCAGAAGAATCTCAAGAGGTAACCATACTGTGTTTCATCTTGAGAAACTGAAGGACTTGACATGTGCTCATGAGTATGCGGTGGCAGTCTCAAATCGGTTTGATGTGCTCGGTGCTCTCGGGGATCCTGTAGAACTGTGGGATACCTTCAAACGTGAAACTCTACAGGCTGCCAAGGAGTGTATTGGGGAGCGCCCGAGGTCAAGGCGTGGTTTTGTCTCGACGGAGACGCTGGAGAAAATCGAGGAGAGTCGCGCTGCCAGGCTGGCTGGGAACCGGGACCAGCACAGGGCTCTGTCACGCCGGAGTAGAACCCTCCTGAGGAGAGACAAGGAGAGGTATGTCAGGAGTCTCGCTGAGGATGTCGAGGGTCATTTGAACGCTAATGACCTCCGACCCGCCTACCGAGCCCTGAAGAAGCTCCGTTCCAAGTCTCCTTCTCGGGCGAGTGCTATTCGAACAGCAGATGGGCGCCTCGTGTCGGACATGGATGGGCAGATGGCTCGTTGGGCTGAGTACTTTGGGCAGTTGTTCACGGTGGACCCTCCAACTGAGCAGCTTCCCACCACTGGGTTACAGGCAGTGGATGCCGATCCTCCCATTGACGAAACCGCACCCTCTCTTGACGAAGTCAGAGAGGCTGTAGCAAAGTTGAAGGGTGGAAAGGCAGCTGGTGTTTGTAATATCAGTGCGGAGCTCCTCAAAGCTGGGGGTGAGGCCATGATCCGCGGGTTGCATGCTGTCCTGACTGCCGTGTGGCAATCAGGTACCATTCCTCCTGACTGGAAAAGGGGGCTGGTCGTCCCTATCTGGAAAGGGGACCGTCAGGACTGCAACAATTACCGCGGTATTACACTGCTCAGCGTACTAGGCAAGGTGCTTGCCCATCTATTGCTGACACGAATTCGCAGTCATCTGGTGAAGCATCAGAGACCTCAGCAGTCTGGGTTCACGCCTGGTAAGTCAACAACGGACCGTATCCTAGCGCTTCGTGTCCTGGTGGAACGCCGACGTGAGTTTCGACAGGGGATGCTTGCAGCCTATGTTGATCTCAAGAAGGCGTTTGACTCAGTGCATCGTGAGTCACTCTGGGATCTTCTGCAACTTCGAGGGATTCCTGCAAGGACTATTGGTTTGATAACTGGTCTGTATTCTGGGACTGAGAGTGCTGTGAAGTGTGGGGCAGGTGTATCCAGCTTCTTTCCTGTGAATACAGGAGTGAGGCAAGGGTGCGTCCTTGCCCCATCACTTTTCAACGCTTGTATGGACTGGGTATTGGACAAGGTTGTAGATCAAAGTGATTGTGGAGCATCCCTCGGCAACACCAAGATCACTGATCTTGTTTTTGCCGATGATGCAGTAATCTTTGCTGAGTCGCTGGAGGTCCTGGTGATGGCTCTCGAGGCGCTGCACGAGGAGGCAAAGCCTTTGGGACTTGAGGTCTCCTGGCTCAAGACCAAGGTCCAGGTATTTGGAGACTTACTAGATGAAGCAGTACAGTCTGTTCATGCGTGTGGCGAGGACATTGAGATCTTGGAAAGTTTTACATACCTTGGTAGCGCAGTCCATAATGACGGCGGGTCACGTCAAGAAGTCTTACAGCGGATTGGCATAGCCCACGGTGTTATGGACTCGCTCAGTGGGAGTATTTGGCGTTGTCGGTACCTGTGCAGGAGGACAAAGATCCGGATCTTCAAGTCGCTTGTGATCCCTGTCTTACTCTATGGTTGTGAGACATGGACACTAAATAGTGACTTGAAGAGACGAATCAATGCCTTTGGTAATAAGTGTCTTCGCAGAATCATGGGGTATCGCTGGGATGATTACGTGTCAAATCAGCGATTGCACCGTGAGACTGAATCGAGGCCTATTACCTGCATAGTCCGTCAGCGCCAACTTCGGCTATATGGGCATGTGGCACGCTACCCTGAAACCGATCCTTCCCATCGGGTTGTATCTGTAAGAGACAATCCGGCGTGGAGGAGGCCAAGGGGGCACCCACAAGGCTCGTGGCTGGGGCAAGTTGATGTTTCTTGTCGAGAGCTGCTTGGTATGGGAAAGGAGCCTGCATGGGAACTCACGCGTGGTGACCCCCGGGAGTGGCGTCGTAGGGTGGGCGAGGCGACGCGCCCCCCGGCGTATGCCCCCAATGATTGATTGATTGCTGTAGTTAATGACATCGGTATAAATTTAACGGTAAAAGGACTTAACTCTACAGCTGAAACTTTGAAACAGAAAGGTGTTAGACTAGTTAGAAATACCTTTGAAGATGTTGATGGTCCATACCAATTAATAATAGGCGCTGATTATTTTGGGCGATTCCTAAGTAAGGTCATCAAAAGACAACATTTCCATGTTCAGCAGTGCCGGTGGTGATGTTATAATGGGACCTATCCCACAAACCACTCACCAGCCAAAACAAGAGGAATGCATTCCTAGTCATGCACAACCCCTCTTGGTTGCTAGAATAGGGACTCCATTAGTACCCACTCAAATCAATGAGTTATTGGAAGAAGGGGATATCCCCTTGCACAAATTATGGGATCTAGAAACTATCGGTATAATACCCGAGCAGTTACCTAAAGAGGATCAAAATACTCTAGATCACTATGATCACACTGTCAATCATGTTAATGGTAAATATGAAGTAGGTCTACCTTGGCAAATAAATGCCCCTGTGTTACCTTCCAATTATCACATAGTTAAGAGCCTCTTAAATAGTTCAATAAGAAAACTGAAGAAAACTCAGTCTAAATTGGAGTGCTATGATAAGATCATTCAAGATCAATTAAAGGATGATTTTATCGAAAAACTGGAAGGAGCAGTCAATCATAATATAGGACATTGTTTACCCCACCATGCAGTGGCCAAAGATTCATCAACCACCCCCATCAGAATAGTTTTCAATTGTAGTTTCAAAACTAAACAAGATGCTAGTTTAAATCACTGCCTGCAGACAGGACCGAATCTCTTGTCTAATCTAGATGTCCTAGTAAAATTCAGAACAGATAAATTCGCCTATGTGGCTGACATCTCTAAGGCTTTCCTAAGATTAGGTCTAAGGTAAGATAGAAATTTCACAAAATTCCTATGGCCTGAAAATATATCTCAGGAAGACAGCCCCCTAGCCACATATAGATAGGTTTAAGTCAGTTCTGTTTGGTTCTTGCTCAAGCCCCTTTCTATTAAATAAAACATTACAGTACCATCTTAAGGGTTCTGATAGCCCAGAATTGGGGAAGAACTTCTATATGGATAATTTGCAGGGGACAATAAATTCTGAGGAAGAACTAATACAAATTTATGACCTGGCTAATAAAGAGTGCAGGAAGGCCAGCCTCCCCTTACAGAGTTGGAATACTAATTCTCCAAGACTAGAAGGGATAATCAGGAAGGATTTCCTTAATTATACGCCACCAGAGATCCAATCAGTGTTAGGATTATGGTGGAATGTAAAAACTGATGAACTAAGATTAAAGTGTCCAGATTTTTCTGATGTGGTCCTAACAAAGAGAACACTCTTAAGTCAGGTCAGCCAAGTATTTGACCCCTTGGGCATAGTGAGCCCAATAACTATAAGGGGTAAATGTCTAATACAAAAGGCCTGGGGAAAACACCTCGATTGGGATACCCCCCTAGATGGGAAATATACAACAGAATGGGAGACTATAAAATCTGAGTTCAATAAGATAAATGAAGTTCACATAAGTAGGAGAATAAATACTGATGGGCGACAACCCCAGCAACTACACATATTTTGTGATGCTTCAAAAAGTGCATACGGTGCAGTAGCTTATCTTAAAGCAGGAGAGGAATGTAAATTAATTATGTCTAAGGCTCGGGTTGCCCCAATTAAGCCTAGAACATTGCCTCAAATGGAGCTGACTGCATTAGAATTAGGCACTAAATTAGCTCAATATCTAAGCAATTTATTACAAATTAGTGAAGTATATCTGTGGACCGATAGTGAAATTTGCCTACACTGGTTAGTGAAAAATAACACAAAAATCCCTTATGTCAGGAATCGTGTTGGTAAGATAAATGATTTAGGTTCCACATGTCACTATAATCATGTTGCTACCAAGGAAAACCCAGCTGATATTTTGTCCAGAGGAACAACTGTCCTCAAATTAAATACAGGATTATGGTTTAAAGGTCCTACCTGGCTGAAAAATAATAATGAATGGCCTAATCAAAAGGTCTATAGTAAGTCAGACATATCAGAAGATATAATTATGGAACCTATATTGATCCCAGATCCTGTTATGGATATAAAAAGGTTTTCCTTATTAAGCAAACTATTAAAAACTACTAAATTGGTCTTCAAATTCATGAAGTGGGATAGTTCTGATCCTTTGAAGTTTTGGGTTAGAACAATACAAAAACAGGAATTTCCTGAGGAATATCAGATCTTAGCCTCGGCCAGCCCCCATAGGAACAAACTTATCAAATCATTAGGTCTGTACCTAGATAATGAGGGCATAATTAGGTGTCGAGGAAGAATTTGGAATGCTGATCTTCCCGATAAAACCTGCAATCCCATGCTAATTCCCAAACGTCATCATCTTACTAAATTAATAGTGGATGAATCTCATGGGAACTCGTTACATGGTGGAATGGCTGATACATTAGCCTATATCAGGAGGGAATTTTGGATACCGCAGGGTAAACAGGCAGTTAAATACTACCTCAAATCTTGTATCAAATGCAAGAGATATGAGGGAAGACTGATCACCTATCCCGGGCCCCCTCAACTCCCCATGGATCAAGTACAATCATTAAAACCATTTGAGGTAGCTGGTGTCGACTATACTGGGGCAATAATAATTACAGGAGATAATACTCCCCCCAAGAAAGTATATGTTTGCCTATTTACTTGCACCTCTACAAGGGCTGTTCATTTAGAAATAGCTGATGATTTAAGTGCCCAAACATTTATTCAAGTGTTCCGGCGGTTTGTGTCTCAGCGGTCTTGTCCTCGGCGATTGATTAGCGGTAATGCTACTAACTTCGTAGGAGCCTCCCCAATATTGTTAGAAATATAAAATCATCCATCAGTACAAAAATCTCTAGAGTTAAGGAAATGCTCATGGACCTTTACTACTCCTAGAGCTCCTTGGCAAAATGGTTTCACAGAGAGAATGATTGGCATTGTAAAGTCTTGTCTTAGGAAAACTCTCCACAAGACAAAGATAGGTCTAAAAGACTTGAAAACCATAGTGACTGAGATTGAGACCCGTATCAATAACCGACCCTTAACCTACTTAGATGATTCATCAGTAAATATAGAAGCTCTTACTCCCTCACATTTAATTTATGGGAGAAGACTGGAACCCTTTCCTTTAATAGATACAAGGGAAGATATGCAAGATCCTACAATAAATGACCCGGCTCAACATCTCCGGGAAGGTTATCACACCTTAAGTAAAATGTTTAAGGTCATGGGATAAGCATTGGAGTGCAGATTATTTACTGAGTCTAAGGGAAAAGTTTTATGGGGCTCAACCGCCAGAAAATCAAAGTAGGAGATATAGTAATCCTTAGGGGAGATATGCCTCGTTCGCAATGGCCTCTAGGAAAAATAGCAAAATTGCATACTGGTGGGCAGGGGATTGTGAGGTCAGTGGAGTTACTAGTGAGGGGACAACGATGTGTGTGGACGGTAAATAATTTGATTCCCCAAGAGTTAGCTGAGGAGATAAATGAAGACTCTAAGTCTGTGTCTTGGCAGGCCAACTTAGGGGATTCCCAACCTCGGAGGCAAGCTGCTTTAAAGTGTAAAACCACTTGGAGAAACCTCATTAAAGGGGGTCAAATTACCTGAAGCAAACCTTCATTTTTCGCCGGCCCCCATTTGTGGAAATTATCCACTAAAACTGCTCTCTAATTATGAGAAAGGTATTAATTTGAATGGTGGAGTTTGGCGCCTACCAGACGGAAGGCGGGATACGAATACAAATTCCACCTATGTATATATTATTATAGATTTGGGTATAAATTAAGATTTATTTAGATATAGTAATATAATTTTGGTGGTATTCACCTATAATACCACAATTAATCAAAGGATTAACATAATATAAGAATTGTGAGGAAACTTCCACGTATAGGAGTAAATTATTGGAACGCTCCACGTGTAAGCTCCAGCTGTCTTGAGAAGGAGTTGTAGTCAAGACATTAGTCACGCGTTATCGGCTACACTATGAAGGTGTTGTCAGTCTTTGATTGTACTACACCAAGGTGTAGTCAAACTCATATTAATATGAGTAAACTGTAACCGATCAATCAGTTAAAGCTGGACAAAGTGGTAAAAACATCACAAGATACGAGCCGCGCCAGGTAACTTGGAAAGTTATCCTTGGCAACTCCGCCGGCCTATCACTCCGCGCCGCCATTACGTTGCCACAGCCAGCCGTTCTGCCATTCTGTGTACCACAACGTCTCACCAATACTCCCTCAAGATAATGATCAAGCCTTCATATCATCAACCCAGCTGCCACTGCTGAGTATACCTTAGTTAGCGTCTAAATAGGGTATCGGTGCAGCTCAGGTAGATTTTGGGTTAATCGCAAGGTGAGTTCACGTTAATTAATACTATAATTTCAACAGTTTGTTGTCGTCCATCAGTCGATGGGCGATAATTTCAACATTCATGTTTCTAAACACTTATTCACTCTATGGGTGTGTAGCTTGAAGACTGACGGACACGGCATCATGCGATTAAAGTTGGACTAATACTCAAGGTCATCATTACACACAGCCCGGCGCCAGCTTGTCGTGTTGGCTCATTGGTGTGCTGTTAAAAAATCTGGTTTCTTTTCTGGACTCATATGCCAACAATACACAGAATTATCTTCTATAATCACCATTCCTGTGATGCGTTCTGCAGTGCTTACACGCACACATTTACCCTTCTATATCACCTATACCCATGTTAACTGTCCTGTTGCATATTCTATGGAATTCTAATCAAGAAGGATGAACCAGCCCAAGAGTCAGTCTGATCCTCTACATAATGTACACCTCATTCTTGCACACTCCAGTTCTCACACTTTCCCACACACTACTGTGTGCATGTGGCTAGCACACCACTGGGTGGTGTAGTGGCTAGCGCGCCTGGCTACGAATCTGCGGGCCTTGGTTCGAATCCGGGTCAGGGCGTCCGGCGGCCAGCCCACCAGCTGTTCATCCTTCCTTTTGGTGTTGGTCGTTAATGGTACCTGGGGAATCCTTGGAAGGTAACTGTGGTAACCCGGATGTCACACTAGCCCTGTGTCCCTGGGTAGCGGGTTGTCAACCACCACAGGCTCAAGGCTAATGCCACGGGAGATGAGCACCGAGGCCACGCGCAGCATAGCGTATGCCCCCATCTTTACCTTTACTGTGGCATACTGCTCTCCTCATGACTGAGCTATGCTGTGTACTCAAAGTTAAAAGTGATGATACTATACGTACTGCAAAAAAATCACTAATGAAAATGTTCATGTATTTTTAAAACAAAATATTTCTCATTACAACATCAACAACATCACATGGGTTTACAGTAAGGTTAAGAGTTACAATTACCCTTCTACTACTGACTAGTGGACTTAATGAGCTAGGCCTGGGAGGGCACTCACCTGGTTATACTCAAGGGATCAAGGGCATATGTACATCTTGTAGTGAATTTCACTATACAAATCTAGGTCCCTGAAACATTGAAGTAAATCATATATTCCTAACGGTAACAAATCAACACCATGGAATGACGGCTCCCGTTGTTGTAAGACACTCAACAAGGCACAAGCATGTAGGTAATTCCTGCAAATAAACTCCCATGCTAAACTTTCATACCTGCAAATAACTAGCCCAAGTGAGGATTTTATGTCAGGTTTTACACAAAATCCCGATCACAATCCTGGACCAGAGGTAGACGATGCCCACAACCAACTCATCACTGAAGAACACCATCTATAATGAAGTTACTTTTCACCTTGATTTTTACTTTACTTACTTTTGTGAACTTTTTTCCATTCCGACACAACACGTTACATGTCACCGTGCTTCTTAATACAGACAGACATGTACTGAGTGACTCATAGCAATGAGTGAAGCCCATCCTGCTGCCGATGAGGCAGACACTAGCACTAGGGGAAATCCAGAAATGTTACTCTACTGATGCACAATCACGGCACAATTCATAATGTATTGCAAACAAATACATACCGCTATAAATTGTCTACATGCTCTTTTTCAAGACATCACCTAAAGCAAACAAAAAATTATCCACTGGCTGTCAATGATTTAAGTCCTCTTAGTTGCTGTTATTTGCCACAGTGAAGATAACAAATATGAGGTGAACAAACAAGTATAAATTTAAAGAAAATATTTTAAATACAAATTCAACAAATCGCCATGATACTCACTGCAGGACACAATTCCTGTCCTCCGTCGTGGCAAACATTTCCGCCGCCACGTTCTCCTGTGCCGGCGAATCCCCGAGCAGTTTCTTCAAGCACTCCGCTTGTGACATCCATCGCGTCACCTCCTCTCTCAGCAAGTCTTTTCTGCGTCCCTTGGGTTCATTCTGCAGCAGTTCCAAGAGTTTCCCAAGGGCGAGTTGGTATTTATCAAAGGCTAAAGAATAATTACCCTCCCTGGCGTACAACTCTCCCGATGCCGCAATTTCTGTGGCCGTTCGTATCTGAGGCGTTGTGGCCGTCAGTCTCAGCAACTCTTCCCGATTGCCTCTGTATTCCGTGACTTTCATTGACTCTTGATCAGAAATATTTGGGATACTTGTACTATTCACACTTTCACTGCTCACAACTTTCTTTAATTCTTCTGTTCTGCCCATGTACTCTCTGATCTTCCGCCTCAAGGCCACCCGCTTCAAGGCATCAGCTTCATCGTGGAGAAGAGGAACCAGGTATTGCAGCGCCTGACTGTAGTTCCTGCAGGATAAAGTTTGGGTATTTAGGTTTGAGTATTTGGGTATTTAGGCGAGAGAGGGATGGGAGGCCAGACTCTGCATAAAGGCTAATGGTAAAATTCTAGAGTCATTTCCCGCCCTTATTAGAGGGCTGTTTTCCTCCAGATCTTCACAGATCCCTTCAGATACACCTAAAACGTAATTATAAAGTGAGGGAGAGATAATATAAAGAAAATAATTACTAACCTAACCTGGTAAAATTCTAGTGTAGTATTCCTTTAGTCTAAATTATAATATCCCTGAAAGGTCAATATAGTGATGTTGATTAATTGAAATACCAAAAAGGGTATTGGGATGAGCCAGACGTCAGAGGTCATATGACACTATGAAAAAGGTGAAGGGGTTAGAAAGAGGGTGAAATTGTGAGGGATAGGGAAAGGAACGGGTTATTAGTGCAGGATAGTCAAATCAAATGAAAGACATGTATCTGTTGGAGGAAGGAGATTAAATTACTCGGGGAGACAAGGGAATTCTGTGAGGACGTCTGCAAGACATGGATTTTGGGAGAGGGAGAACAGATGAAGAGAAAGCAATGGAATGGGCAGTAGCAAATTGGGGGCTGGACAGAAGGACATGTTGAACGTGACAGGAACTCTACAGGGCGGGCAGAGGGTCGGGGGAGAGCGCAACATGAGATGGGAGTCAAGAGCCATAGATAGGGAGAGTTTGGCCACTCAACGCCATCTTGCCTCTATGCCGGCGCTCACAGCCTGCCTCCCATCCTGCGTTGCCCCAGGGTCTGTTTACTTTGGCCTTCATAAGATGTTCATTTAAGATGCTAATGATACTTTGTAATTATTTGTAAGGTCTTCATTACAATACACAGAACTGGGAGCAATGGAGCATAGAGGCAATATGGCGCTGCTTAGACCGCGCATGGCCAAACTGTCCCTTTCTACGGAGTGGAGTATGATGGGATCGTGGGAGTGGAGTGGAGTATAATGGGATCATGGGAGTGGAGTGGAGTATGATGGGAGTGCGTGAGGTAAGTGTGGCTGATACATAAGTGTGCAAGGGCAGTCTCCCATCGTCTATTCTTGTGGTACAGATCTCTGACAAAGGAGATATGGAGGGTTTGATTGCGTGAATTTTTTTTTTTTTTTTTTTTAACATATCAAAGGACTGGCCAAGGGCAATTATTTATTTTTTTAAACTCCGCTAGCTGCCAGTCCCTATAAAATTATTTCCGTCATTGTTGGAAAGGTCGGTCCAGAAAGACTGCCAACGGTAAAAAGAAGAACTATTTTAAGGAAGGATAGTAGTCAGAGGCTGGTATGTTTGAGAAGCGTGGCCACGGGGACATGGTAGCCGTACCCGCTAAAGAGTTAACGCATTCGTCGCCACAGATATCAACCTGACTTGGCACCCAGCAGAAGCATACCGATTTGTGGCATACGGATAGGCGGAATAAGCAGTCCTGGATCTCCCGAACAAGAGGATTATTTGAGTGAATGGACATTAAGAGAGAAAGGGACTAGGTATGTAAATCAGGGAAGAAAATGGCAGGTAAACGAAAAAACGAGGTAAACGAGGCAGGTAAGAAAAGCAGGCGCCTTAAGGGAAAGAGGATAGCTTACAATTCAGTTGTAAAAACACTGGATTCGTTAGGTTCAGCAGGGCCCCGCATAGAATGTGCTCGCATAGAAAGAACGACCTAAAATATTATTCCAAAATTTTCGTCAGGAACAAATGTGATCATATAGAACGATTCCGCCATCAAAGTAGGGCAAATCCGAGGAGTTCTCATATAGGGCGCCAAAATATCATACAGAACATCAGGTGACGTGACGTAGATGCACATTGTCGAGTCGCTTGGCAGTGCTGGGCAGGGAGGGAGAAGAGGGTAGAGGGCAGTCAGCCATTTTTTTGTCTCAGTGACGAACCCACCCCTAAAACCCTGAGGGAAACCCCACACCTAGCTCCTGAGGCCCCACACCTACGCTCCTGAGGAACCCCCAAAACCAGCTCCTGATGGAACCCAACCTACGCTCCTGAGGGAACCCACCCCTATGCCCTGATGGAACCCCCCACCAAAGCTCTGATGGCCCAACCTAGCCCCTGATGGCCCACACCTACCCCCCTGAGGGAAACCCCCAACTACGCTCCTGAGGGAAAACCCACGCCTACCCCCTGATGGCCCCCCGCCTAGTCCTGAGGGCCCCCAACTACTCCGAGGGCCCACACCTACGCTCCTGATGGAACCCACACCTACGTCCTGATGAACCCCACCAGTCCTGAGGAACCCACCCTACCTCCTGAGGAAACCCCACCCTACCTCCGATGGAACCCACTACGCTCTGATGACAATCGTGTAACACACTACGCTCCGATGGAACCACACATACGCTCGAGGGAAACCACACTACGCTCCTGAGGAACCCACACCACGTCTGATGGAACCCACACTACGCTCCTGATGGAACCCAACCTACGCTCATGATGGAACCCACACCTACGCTCTGATGGAACCACACTAGCTCCGATGCGACCCCACACGTTCTGAGGAACCCACACTACGCTCTGGAGGAACCACACTAGCTCCTGATGGAACCCACCTACGCTCATGATGGAACCCACACCTACGCTCCTGATGGAACCCACACCTCTGAGGAACCACCTACTCTGATGGAACCCACACCTAACGCTCCTGATGGAACCCACACCTACGCTCCTGATGGAACCCACACCTACGCTCCTGATGGAACCCACACCTACGCTCCTGATGGAACCCACACCTACGCTCCGATGGAACCCACACCTAGGGCTCCTGATGGAACCCACACACCTACGCTCCTGATGGAACCCACACCTACGCTCCTGATGGAACCCACGCCTACGCTCCTGATGGAACCCACACCTACGCTCCTGATGGAACCCACACCTACGACTCCTGATGGAACCCACGCCTACGCTCCTGATGGAACCCACGCCTAGTCCGATGGAACCACGCTACGCCCTGATGGAACCCACACCTACCTCCTGATGGAACCCACACCTACGCTCCTGATGGAACCCACACCTACGCTCCTGATGGAACCCACACCTACGCTCCTGATGGAACCCACACCTACCTCCTGATGGAGACCCACACCTACGCTCCTGATGGAACCCACACCTACGCTCCTGATGGAACCACACCTACGCTCTGATGGAACCCACACCTACGCTCCTGATGGAACCCACGCCTACGCTCCTGATGGAACCCACGCTACGCTCCTGATGGAACCCACACCTACGCTCCTGATGGAACCCACACCTACGCTCCTGATGGAACCCACACCTACGCTCCTGATGGAACCCACGCCTACGCTCTGATGGAACCCACGCCTACGCTCCTGATGGAACCCACGCCTACGCTCCTGATGGAACCCACACTCTCGCTCCTGATGGAACCCACACCTACGCTCCTGATGGAACCCACGCCTACGCTCCTGATGGAACCCACACCTACGCTCCTGATGGAACCCACGCCTACGCTCCTGATGGAACCCACACCTACGCTCCTGATGGAACCCACACCTACGCTCCTGATGGAACCCACACCTACGCTCCTGATGGAACCCACACTACGCTCCTGATGGAACCCACACCTACGCTCCTGATGGAACCCACACCTACGCTCCTGATGGAACCCACACATACGCTCCTGATGGAACCCACACATACGCTCCTGATGGAACCCACACATACGCTCCTGATGGAACCCACACATACGCTCCTGATGGAACCCACACATATGCTCCTGATGGAACCCACACCTACGCTCCTGATGGAACCCACATCTACGCTCCTGATGGAACCCACACCTACGCTCCTGATGGAACCCACACCTACGCTCCTGATGGAACCACACCTACGCTCCTGATGGCACCCACACTACCCTCCTGATGGAACCCACACCTACGCTCCTGATGGAACCCACACATTGCTCCTGATGGAACCCACACCTACGCTCCTGATGGAACCCACACATACGCTCCTGATGGAACCCACACTACGCTCCTGATGGAACCCACACCTACGCTCCTGATGGAACCCACACTACGCTCCTGATGGAACCCACACCTACGCTCCTGATGGAACCCACACCATACGCTCCTGATGGAACCCACACCTACGCTCCTGATGGAACCCACACCTACGCTCCTGATGGAACCCACACTATGCTCCTGATGGAACCCACACTACGCTCCTGATGGAACCCCACACTACGCTCCTGATGGAACCCACACCTATCTCCTGATGGAAACCCACACCTACGCTCCTGATGGAACCCACACATACGCTCCTGATGGAACCCACACACTACACTCCTGATGGAAACCCACATACGCTCCTGATGGAACCCACACTACGCTCCTGATGGAACCCACACCTAGCTCCTGATGGAACCCACACCATGCTCCTGATGGAACCCACACCTACGCTCCTGATGGAACCCACACCTACGCTCCTGATGGAACCCACACCTACGCTCCTGATGGAACCCACGCCTACGCTCTGATGGAACCACACTACGCTCCTGATGGAACCCACACCTACGCTCCTGATGGAACCCACACCTAGCTCCTGATGGAACCACACACCTACGCTCCTGATGGAACCCACACCTACGCTCTGATGGAACCCACGCCTACGCTCCTGATGGAACCCACACCTACGCTCCTGATGGAACCCACCCTACGCTCCTGATGGAACCCACACTACGCTCCTGATGGAACCACACCTACGCTCCTGAGGAACCCACACCTACGCTCCTGATGGAACCCACACCTACGCTCCTGATGGAACCCACACCTACGCTCCTGATGGAACCCACACACGCTCTGATGGAACCCACACCTACGCTCCTGATGGAACCCACACCATACGCTCCTGATGGAACCCACACATACGCTCCTGATGGAACCACAACTACGCTCCTGATGGAACCCACACCTACGCTCCTGATGGAACCCACACATACGCTCCTGATGGACCCACACATACGCTCCTGATGGAACCCACACCTACGCTCCATGATGGAACCCACACCTACGCTCCTGATGGAACCCACACCTACGCTCCTGATGGAACCCACACCTACGCTCCTGATGGCACCCACACCTACGCTCCTGATGGCACCCACACCTACGCTCCTGATGGAACCCACACCTACGCTCCTGATGGAACCCACACATACGCTCCTGATGGAACCCACACCTATGCTCCTGATGGAACCCACACATACGCTCCTGATGGAACCCACACATACGCTCCTGAGGAACCCACACCTACGCTCCTGATGGAACCCACACATACGCTCCTGATGGAACCCACACCTACGCTCCTGATGGAACCCACACCATACGCTCCTGATGGAACCCACACCTACGCTCCTGATGGAACCCACACCTACGCTCCTGATGGAACCACACATATGCTCCTGATGGAACCCACACATACGCTCCTGATGGAACCCACACTACAGCTCCTGATGGAACCCACACCTACGCTCCTGATGGAACCCACACCTACGTCCTGATGGAACCCACACATACGCTCCTGATGGAAACCCACACTACGCTCCTGATGGAACCCACACCTACGCTCCTGATGGAACCCACACCTACGCTCTGATGGAACCCACACACCTACGCTCCTGATGGAACCCACACCTACGCTCCTGATGGAACCCACACCTACGCTCCTGATGGAACCCACCCTACGCTCCTGATGGAACCCACGCCTACGCTCCTGATGGAACCCACCCTACGCTCCTGATGGAACCACACCTACGCTCCTGATGGAACCCACACCTACGCTCCTGATGGAACCCACACCTACACTCCTGATGGAACCACACCTACGCTCCTGATGGAACCCACACCTACGCTCCTGATGGAACCCACCTACGCTCCTGATGGACCCACACCTACGCTCCTGATGGAACCCACCCTACGCTCCTGATGGAACCCACACCTACGCTCCTGATGGAACCCACACCTACGCTCCTGATGGAACCCACACCTACGCTCCTGATGGAACCCACACCTACGCTCCTGATGGAACCCACGCCTACGCTCCTGATGGAACCCACACCTACGCTCCTGATGGAACCCACACCTACGCTCCTGATGGAACCACACATACGCTCCTGATGGAACCCACGCATACGCTCCTGATGGAACCCACACCTACGCTCCTGATGGAACCCACACCTACGCTCTGATGGAACCCCACCTACGCTCCTGATGGAACCCACACCTACGCTCCTGATGGAACCCACACCTACGCTCCTGATGGAACCCACGCCTACGCTCCTGATGGAACCCACGCCTACGCTCCTGATGGAACCCACACCTACGCTCCTGATGGAAACCCACGCCTACGCTCCTGATGGAACCCACACCTACGCTCCTGATGGAACCCACGACCTACGCTCCTGATGGAACCCACACCTACGCTCCTGATGGAACCCACACCTACGCTCTGATGGAACCCACACCTACAGCTCCTGATGGAACCCACACCTACGCTCCTGATGGAACCCCACCTACGCTCCTGATGGAACCCACACCTACGCTCCTGATGGAACCCACACCTACGCTCCTGATGGAACCCACACCTACGCTCCTGATGGAACCCACACCTACGCTCCTGATGGAACCCACACCTACGCTCCTGATGGAACCCACACCTACGCTCCTGATGGAACCCACACCTACGCTCCTGATGGAACCCACACCTACGCTCCTGATGGAACCCACACCTACGCTCCTGATGGAACCCACACATACGCTCCTGATGGAAATTTACGCTTCCAGTGAACATTGACCGTATCATAGACCACTGTATACCTGGACTGTTCACGCGACAATGTTTTGAATTGCGAGGCTGCATAGGGGCCTGCGGGGTGCCCGACAAAGAGATATAGTGGTCTATGGACTATGATATAGACTGGTTTATCAGTATATATGGTATACTGTAATCTTCGTAAATGTTTGTTCTATAATATTATCAAATAAAAAACAGTAAAACACGCTAAGGAAATGCCATTACGAGACTGAAGAAATATGCATGAATATGCACTTAACTCTTCGCCATTTAAAACTTTGCGAGTCAACTTTTATCATGAAGGGTATCAATAGAAGCGCAATTTTATTAGCTTTCCATTGATGTATTTCGTTATCTGATAAATTAATTAGAACCATGCATAAATTAGCGTTAACTAAATAAATAAAATCATCGATCGGGTAATTTTCCCGATTGATGATGTTATTTATTTACTTATATATTTCGTTTTCTGATAAATGAATTAGTACCATGTATAAATTAGTGTTGACTAAATAAATAACCTCATCAATCGGGAAAATTACCCGATTGATGATTTTATTTATTTAGTTAACGCTAATTTATGCATGGTTCTAATTCATTTATCAGATAACGAAATATAGCAATGGAAAGCTAATAAAATTGCGCTTCTATTGATACCCTTCATGATAAAAGTTGACTCGCAAAGTTTTAAATGGCGAAGAGTTGAAGTGAATATTAAGTTCATGCATATTTCTTCATAGTCTCGTAATGGCATTTCTTTAGCGTATTTTACTGTTTTTTATTTGATAATATTATAGAACAAACATTTACGAAGATTACAGTATATCATATATACTGATAAACCAGTCTATATGATCCGTATATATATATATATATATATATATATATATATATATATATATATATATATATATATATATATATATATATATAATATATATATATATATAATATAGATCCGAGCGGCCCTCCGACTTCAGGCCCTTGCGCGACAGGCCGATATTCCGTGCGCAGTCCAGGTATACAGTGGTCTATGACCGTATGTATTGGCCCACCAAAATGCCGCAAGCACAGTCCGGGAAGAGAAAAGCGATCATTTATGATGTGAAGAAGGAAGTACACTAGGGTCCCACATAAAACGAGAAATTGGGCGATAAACGAGGTCGTTCTATGTAAATTCGCTCTATGTAAAACACATAACCTATGGGAAAAATTGATATTGGTCGATCGGTCCTCCCGTGCATACCTGTACAAGCGGCGTACATTTATACTCATTCACACCCATGCATATCAAAACATATATAAATGATAAGTTATTTATAGAAATGATGAAATAGGCATAGTGTTGCTTACCTTAAATCTAATAGGGATTATGTACCGGGGGCGAGGAGTTCCCAGGCATCTTGGAGGTCACTCATCGTTACATCGGTCGGAGCTCACACGCTCACAGCTGATAGCTTGTAAGCAAACCCACAACAACGAAAATGTACCGTCGAATAAAAGCCATCAATAAATTACGATAACTGACGATATCGTGAATGGATCACAACACATATCCTTCATGTGAATGGTTTTTTTGGTAATAATGGACGAGAACTGCGCGGTCACTACCACCGTTCCCCACCTCATGCCACCCTCACCCCACCTCCACCGTGTCCCACATCACTCCATGCCAGGGACACACAACCCTCGTTCTGTACGATATTTCGGCGCTCTATATGAGAACACCTCGGATTTGCCCTACTTTGATGGCAGAATCGTTCTATATGATCACATTCGTTCCTAACGAAAATTTTGGAATTTTATTTATTATAAAAAAAATTAAAAATTATATTTTTATTTTTATTTCAATATTTTTGGGTAGTTCGTTCTATAGGGGAAACGCTCTATGCAAACACGTTTTATGCGGGACCCTATTGTAATAGAAAAAACAGAAGGGCGAGGGAAACACGGCAATTGGAATCGTTAGGCCTTAGTGAATCCTCCGTTAAAACAATTTTGAGGAAAAAAGATGACATTTTGAAGGCCATCAAAGCCTACAGGACCTCTGAACTAGACAGTAGGAAACAAGCCCCTGATGACAAAGTGATCCACATGGAACGGTATCCGAGTGTTTGGCTAAATAGAAAAGAGTGAAGATGTACCATTGAACAAAAAGCAGATCATGGACATGGCTAAAACTTTTTATCACACCACTTGTCAGAAGGATCAGAAGGAGTGTTGTGCCCTTGGCCCATTCAAAGCATCAACTGGTTGGTTATATCGGTTTCTTGGCCGAAAGGAGATTCGCAACATCAAGTTTACTGGCGAATCTGCATCTGCTGACACAGTCGCGGCAGATAGTTACCCAGCTGTACTGAAAGGAATTATTGAAGAAGGTGGCTATGTTCCTGATTGCATCTACAATATGGATGAGGCTGGGATGCTGTATGAAAAAATGCCAAAATCCACCTTTTTGTCCAAGTCTATGAAACAGGCTCGGGGGAGGGTGGATAAAAGCCGCTTCACTGTGCTGTTCTGCTGCAACATGACTGGTAGCAACACAATGAAGCCTTTGATTGTTCATACAGTAAACCCTCTCTAATTTGAACTAATTGGGGGTCGGAAACCTGGGTCGAATTAGCCGGAAGTCTGAATTATCCGATGGTTACCTCAAGCCCCTCCACACAACAAGAACTCACTGAAACATGCCAATACAGCACAGATTGTAGTACTTGTACTTGCTAAAACATGGCTAACACTGAAGTCTAGAAATGCATATAAATACTATTGTACACTGAGCACTCAGGCGTCACTGATAGTGTCTTCAGGCAAATGCTGTGTTCAGTAAGGCAACACACACAGGTGCACACGCAGCGCACGGGGACGTCAGTATAAAGTATGCCTGGCGCACACTACCCCCGCACTACAGCCGTGGGAGGTGGATCGCAACCGAGTTGCCAGCTTGCACCACACTAAGGGTATGTAAACAAAGGGCAAAGAAAGCCTCTCCTCTTCTCACCTCCTAAATATTTCATTTCCTGGTGCTATAACTTTTGCTGCATCAAATACAAGGTCATCAAAAAGTTATTCTGCAACAATAAGAATAGCCACATAGCTACATTTCGGCAGCTGCTATCTTGGTAGCAATGTGTATTGTGAAACGTTCAGTATCGTTCAGTAGGGAGATTGCGAGGGGGGAGGGGGGTTACTGCTACTGAACGCAACAGTGGTGTCACTCTGGGGATATGTAAGGTAAGATCTTCAGTGCTTGAGGTGCTTATTGTGTTAAGGCGATGTGGAGGCTGGCTGACGCAGTGGATGGCATTGAGGAGGTGGAAGATGCTGCAGAAAACTCTGACAATTTGAACAATGTGCGGACAATTCAAACTTCAGTTTGGATTTTGGAAAAGCTGTTGAAAAATTTGAACAGAGCCAGAAACAGGTTGAATTATCCGAAGTTCGAATTAGAGAGGGTTTACTGTACTGCCACACACCCAAGATGCTACAATCACTTTCTGACATGTCTGAAGCTCCAGTTTACTGGATGAAAACTGCCAACGGCTAGATGAATTCCTACACTGCTGCTGAATGGCTTCTCAAGATGTTTGTTTCAGATGCAAGTGGAAGTGTCAGCAGCTAGGTGTTCCATTTAAGGACGTCATTCCGCTTAAGAGGCGAAAAAACAAAACGAAAGTGAAAATTTGCAAAAACTTGTGAAAAATTAGCCTCATGTGTTGGCATTACCGTCCCAAAAGATTGCTGTTATTTGACATTTTGTTCTATATTTAATAAATATCTGAAGTACTATAGGTAGGCTGGCAATGACTGGTTTACATATGACGTAATAGCACGTGGGCAGCTCATTTATACTATTTTTTCCCTTTTTTTTCTTGGTTTGCTATATTTTTTTGTCTCCGAAGAAAAGAAAAAAAACCTTGAAAACATAATAAAACATAATAACACAAAAAAAAAAAAAATACACATAATAAAACTTTGACAGCCGTTTCTGGAGTTTCGTTTTTGCTTCAGGTAATGTCATTCAAACTCTTACTTCTCTGTCAATTCTTTTCCGATTGGCATCCGTTTTTTTCTATTTGAAAGCTGACACTTTTTTCTAAGTTGTGGACTGGTCAAGGTCTGGAAAGTTGAATATCTGATTTTATATTGAAGTTTATGTTATTACACGGGTGAAAAAGAAAAGAAAACATTTTGAAAATCGAGCAAAGCATAACCAATGAACCTACACCAGAAAAACAGTCCAAGTTTGGCACTAGGCCCAATATTTTCATAAAAAAATAACCAAGGCAGAACTCCTAATAGCTACCGTAGATAACAGTGAAGTCGCCACCTGCAGTGAAGTCGCCAGGCGCCAAATATTACGAATTATAGCATCACTTCTGATTTTTATGTGCCACTGAAGATGTTACACAGTAGTTTATATCATGACTGTATAATCTACCCTGTTTCAGCTTTGTTTTATGCTTTGTATCTGCAAATATAACTGTTGCGCATTTTGCTTCTCACGTTTTTCTTCGCGCGATGACAGACAGTAAACAGTAGCCTTTCGGATGACAGGACACAAGACTTGCCAGATCTTTCAAACTTGAATAGAATTTATTTTCACGTTGGCAGGGAATTTTTATATATCCAAGCATCTTCCGCAGCTAATATATATAGAGACTTGTTTTACTTTACCTCTAATTTCCCTGAATTCCCCAGAGTGGCGACTCAACTGTTGGGTTAAAATACTAGCTGGCGACTTTACTGTAGTAGGTATAGTGAGGTCACCACTCGGTTTTATTTTTGTAATTTGTTCATTTACAGCCCTAATATGACACAGATGAAGACACAAAATGACAGTCTCCAGATAGACCCTTCTAACTTTCCTGAAATCATGGATGTACAAATGTAAGTATTAACTCCACCACACGTCTGTAAATAACAAAGAAACGTAGAACTGGCGACTTTACTGTTATCTATGGTAGTGACTAGTAGCAATATGAATACATAATTGACTAAAATCGCAGACAAATTCAACTGAATTATTTTCAATTTATGTATTTATTGATATAATTTAATGAAACTTTATCTGTATAATTACTATCATGTGCACAACTTTCAGTAAAAAAATGAGCATCCTAGCTCAATTAGGGAAAAAAGTTGTATCGTAAGCGGAGTGACGTCCTTAAAGTAATCGTCCAGACCATTTCATCATTCCTGATTTAATGCAATCAAATCATAGCCATTAACGAGTAGATCAACAATACGTCGTCACTTTTTGTATCCAGTCAGCCGTTTTTAAATAATCCGCAATCAAAATCTGCAAATTCCCCGAGTTTTCAAAACACACTCAAGGTTTGCAGACGCTCATGCTCAGGCTCGGTGACGTAGCATCAGGGAGGCTCCTCTTCCCGCGCTTGATCAGAGAAGCACGTAAACACAGAGATAAATATAGTAGTACTTGAAGATATTTGGGTGTTTCTGATAGATTTTTTTTGCTATATGCCACATGCATGCATCCTTTATGGGTGCAGCAAGACAGCTGTGCCTTTCGAGAAAAGTTTGCACACGGAAAGGAGTGGCGTGTGTAGGGTGATACATGCCTATAGTGTGTTGGGGCGAGCAGTTGTGTTGAGAAACGGTGTGTAGTGTACACAGCGGGTGAAAGACTGGGTGAGAGTGTGCAGCGCGACTAGTCGCCTACCCAGTGTGTGGGTTGAGACGACGAGTGTGAGGTGAGCCTGTGTACACGGGTGTGCTGGACAAAGGCGGCGCCCCCCCCGTAAGACAGTGACTCAGTCCAACACCATACCAGACCAGGTGGCCCTGTTAGACAGGGACGCCAGGACTGGCAGCAGCGGTGGACCACCACGACTGTGAGGCTTTGCCTCTTAACAAGACCAAGTAAACCAAGTAAACCAGTTGTGGAGTGGGCGTGCCCTGTGGTGAGAGACCCTGTGGTGGTGTGGCTGTCACACTTTCTGCCTTCCCGCCCGCATATTTTCCAACTCTATGCTGTAGTTAATGCTAGTACAGGGAGGTCCCGTTATACGAGCATTCGATATACGAGAATCCGATGATACGAGATGTGTAAATTAGGGTCTATTTTCAATATACGAGATCGAAAATCCAATGTTACGACATTCAAACTGGGTGAGTAAAATTACCAAGTTATTTACTAAAGTAAATTACAAGTTATTTACTAAAATTATAGTCCTTTACTGACTATATGATTTTACCTAAGGTTGTACGATATAATCAATCTGAAAATATGATAATTCTGGTGGCTCAGTACGACAATGTGGCCTACAAAAATTCACAACCCTGGGCGAGAAGCCAGCAACGGAGGTAGTATGGCCAGCAACAACCTGCTCTCGCACTACCTAGATACTACTTTCCCTTATGACGGAAGCTACAAAGCTGATTGAAAGCTCCCTCGATAGGTCGTAAACGAGTAGGAAGGTTGTGACTGGCTAAGGCGTCATCCGTCACCAGCCAATGACAAACAGTTTTTAAAACTTCTCGACCAATAACAAGCCAGCGATACATATTTCCGGGCAAGAATGGCATGCCAGACTGCCTCTCCGCCTTCTGTCCCCGTCATCTAAAACTAATTCTCGTTTTATTTTGAATGCTTGCATTTTAAGTAGTTTTAATGTATCAGATAGTAAGATATATAAGTAAGGAGCCTGTGTTGCTAGTGTATTGGTGGTAGAAGGTGTGTATGTGTGTTAAAATGGTGAATATTTGTGATATGGGGCGGCTCCGCGGCAAGTATTTCTCCGTCACTCTCTGCCCCGCCAGCTCGGCCAGCAGTCACCTCATCATAACATCTTTAAATCACCCTTATTTAAGGTGACACACGGTGCTACATTGATTTAGATAATGACACGTGGATATAACATCTCACCATAATCACTAAGTTGTATAATAACGAGTGATAAGACATTTAAGCCTGCCCAAAACTACCTTGGCGGAGGAGGCGGCGGCCTGCCCCGTCCGCCGCCTCTCTCAAAAACCGCCGTCATCCGCCTCACCTGTGCCTTCCTGAAGAAGACAGTCAGCTCCTACGCCTGTGATAGCACCATAGGATATCACCAGTGATCATAGGATTCCTCAAAGGATCCTCGCTTTCCTACTAAATAATTACCAAGGAGATCTCCGCTGGCGGTGGACATCGGCTGCCGCCCGCACAACAACACCCCGTTATCAGCTGTATAATATGTGCCTTCCTGAAGAAGTCAGGTCAGCTCCCACACCTGTGATAGCACCATAGGATATCACCAGGGACCATAGGATTCCTGAAGGGGTTCTCGCACCCCTACTAAATATTACCAAATTTTATTATAACTTGAAAAACATGTTTGTTTTTTTTCTTTTTCTTTTTTTTTATAATTGTTGGGGTCCTGGAACCAAACCTATACTTTACCATTAGTTATGTGTTTCGTTCTACGAGATTTTGCTTTACGAGTATGCCAGGTGGAACCTAACTGCTCGTATCTTCGGGACCTCCCTGTATGTGGTTTCCGAGTAATGACGTTTGACTGTAGCTCCAAAACTAACCATAGGATTTTCTCGAAAGTACCTTCATTGTGATTCCCACACACACATGGTTTAACCTTATTTACCAATCCGTGTTTTGGAGAAGTGCCAGGTCCTCCTGCTGAACCTCAGGCTCTGCTAACACCTGTTCATCCACCTCGTACTCGGGCTCAAACATATAGGATTCCATGACAATCTGAGGTTCGTTTTCCTCATAGTATACGCGACCAGCGTAATTTCTTTCGGTGTTAGATTGAGCATCGTACTCTAGAACTGTCACAGCGACAGATTCACTGTCTGACACTGAAGTACAATCGCTCATCATAACATTTGCCGACAGGTGTCAGCCAGAGTGTCTGCGGGCGTCCCTGTTCTGACGTCATCAATAACAGTCGTAGCTCTGTTGGAGGGAAGATTTTTTTTTTCGCGCGCTTTTTACACAAGTCGTGTTTTTATGGAAATAAGGCCTGGAAATCAATTATTTTTGGTGGATTAGGTGTTTTGAATGTACATTCAACATAATTCGGCAAAAAAAAATTGGGTCTGGACGATTACTTTAAGGTCTTGCTGACTATGGACAACTGTCCGGCCCATCCTTTACACCTTATAGACATGCACCCGAATGTAAAAGTAGTGTTTCTTCCGTCCGACGTCCGTTCAGTCATGCAGCCCCTTGATCAGGAAGTTATATCTAATGTTAAAACTTTTTATCAGATGCGAGTGTACTGTGTACGTGTGCTCTTATGCTACGACACACTGAAACAGGTGAAGAAATACAACAAATTCTTGATGAAGTGATCGATCAAGATGAATATAATGAAGCAGCCCCATCCAGCCCACAAGCAGCCCCACCCAGCCCACAAGCAGCCCCACCCAGCCCACAAGCAACCCCACCCAGCCCACAAGCAGCCCCACCCAGCCCACAAGCAGCCCCCCAGCCACAAACAGCCCACCAGCCCACAAGCAGCCCCACCCAGCCCACAAGCAGCCCCACCCAGCCCACAAGCAGCCCCACCCAGCCCACAAGCAGCCCCACCCAGCCCACAAGCAGCCCCTCCCAGCCCACAAGCAGCCCCTCCCAGCCCACAAGCAGCCCTTCCCAGCCCACAAGCAGCCCCTCCCAGCCCACAAGCAGCCCCTCCCAGCCCACAAGCAGCCCCTCCCAGTCCACAAGCAGCCCCTCCCAGCCCACAAGCAGCCCCTCCCAGCCCACAAGTAGCCCTTCCCAGCCCACAAGCAGCCCCACCCTGCCTACAAGCAGCCCTCCCAGCCCACAAGCAGCCCTCTCCCAGCCCAAAAGCAGCCCCTCCCAGCCCACAAGCGGCCCCTCCCAGCCCACAAGCAGCCCCTCCCAGCCCACAAGCAGCCCCCCCACCAGCCCACAAGCAGCCCCTCCCAGCCCACAAGCAGCCCTCCCAGCCACAGCAGCCCCACCACCCACAAGCAGCCCCCCCAGCCCACAAGCAGCCCCTCCCAGCCCACAAGCAGCCCCTCCCAGCCCACAAGCAGCCCCTCCCAGCCCACAAGCAGCCCCTCCCAGCCCACAAGCAGCCCCACCCACCCACAAGCAGCCCCTCCCAGCCCACAAGCAGCCCCTCCCAGCCACAGCAGCCCACCCAGCCCACAAGCAGCCCCTCCCAGCCCACAAGCAGCCCCTCCCAGCCCAACAAGCAGCCCCTCCCACCCACAAGCAGCCCCCCAGCCCACAAGCAGCCCCTCCCAGCCCACAAGCAGCCCCACCCAGCCCACAAGCAGCCCCCCCAGCCCACAAGCAGCCCTCTCCCAGCCCACAAGCAGCCCACCCAGCCCACAAGCAGCCCCTCCCAGCCACAAGCAGCCCTCCCAGCCCACAAGCAGCCCCTCCCACACAAGCAGCCCCTCCCAGCCAAAGCAGCCCCATCCCAAGCCCCACCTAGCCCACAAGCAGCCCCACCCAGCCCACAAGCAGCCCTCCCAGCCCACAAGCAGCCCCCCAGCCCACAAGCAGCCCTCCCAGCCCACAAGCAGCCCTCCCAGCCACAAGCAGCCCTCCCAGGCCACAAAGCAGCCCCTCCCAGGCCAAAAGCAGCCCCATCCAGCCCACTAGCCCACAAGCAGCCCCACCTAGCCCACAAGCAGCCCCTCCCAGCCCACAAGCAGCCCCTCCCAGCCCACAAGCAGCCCCTCCCAGCCCACAAGCAGCCCCACTCAGCCCCAGACCAGAACGGCAGGTGCTCAGCGACTCGCCGGAACTGTGGGCTAAGCGGTGGAGGTTGCGAGGCAGGTCCCAAGGTTTGCTCAAGTGACGGCAGAGGAGATTCAGGATATAAACGCTGAAGGCAATGAAAAAACACCTGACAGCATTGTCGCAGCATTGAACATTGAGGACGAACTAGGGGCAAACAGGCAGCTGGCAGAAACTGTGCTAAATAGAAGAAAAAAAAAGAAAATTGCCACTCAAAATTTTTTGGCACTCAATAAAATTTGCACTCAAAACTTTTGGCACAAACTTTTGGCACTCAAAAAATTTTGGCACTCAAAAATCTTGGGCACAATTTTGACACTCAAAAATTGTTGGCACAGAAATTTTGGGCACAATTTGTTTGGGCACTCAAAATGTTTTGGCACTCAATTTCTTTTGGCACTCAAAAATGTTTGGCACTCAAAATTGTTTGGCACTCAAAAAAAATTGGCACTCAAAAATGTTTGCCACTAATAAAAAAAAATATTTTCAAACATTTTTAGCACTGAAACATTTTTGGCACTCAAAAAGTTTTGGCATTTTATAGCTAGCGAGTGAGAGAGGAGTGACAGCCTGGGGGTACTACGTTGTACCCCCAGGCTGTCACTCCCTCACTCGCTAGCTATTAAATGCCAAAAATGTTTGAGTGCCAAAAATGTAACTTTTGTTTTCTTTTGTATAAATACAGTATGTGTATTAACATACACGGAATAGCTATACATTACTTCATCCTGTGTTGCTTTATCTATGTAGTATGCTGTGTAAAAATATTTCAAGAATGGTTCTATATCTTTTCATAAATATTTTTTTCCCTCTCTTCCCTTTGCTGGCAACAGGAAGCTGGAAGCTGCTGGAAGCTCTTTGCTCGAAGAAATATGTTACTTTTCTGGGAGTTTTCATAATAGGTACACCTTTTCACTCTCAAATTAGAACAACAGAACTTCAAAATAAAATAAATGAATTTCAAAATATAATAGATTATTTTTTTCTTTTAATTTGAAATTAAATTATTTTAATTTGAAGTTCGGTTATTTTCATTTGAAGTTCAGTTATTTTCATTTAAACTTCAGTTGTTTTAATATAAACTTCAATTGTTTTAACTTAAACTTCAGTTGTTCTAATTTAAACTTCAGTTGTTTTCATTTAAACTTCAGTTGTTTTAATTTGAGATTCACTTGTTTTAATTTGAAGTTCAGTTGTTTTAATTTGAGATTCACTTGTTTTAATTTGAAGTTCAGTTGTTTTTATTTGAGTGAAAAGGTGTAGTTAAGTACTATAAGTAGTTATACTTTTTTTAATTAACTGTTATTGTGATTTATGATAATGATATGAATTCATCAATATTCACCTGAAAGCCTTTCATATTCTTTACATTCATCCAAGTTCACAGCCGTGGTCAGGAGTTGTGTGGCCTTGTTCATGCTGTCGGGTCCCGGCTTGTGTTCCAGGTCCATGAACGGGTGACAAAAGAAAGCTTCAAACTCTATCCTCTTGCTGACGTCCCTCTCCAGACACTTGGTTAACAGGTCTCTACACTCAGGCGTTATGTTGGCTCCACTCGGCACTTCAACGGGCTTCTCTCTCTTTATCTTTTCAATCAGTTCGTCCAACGTCCTGGAGGAATACGGAGCCTTTCCGAAGAGGCACTCGTACAGGATGACGCCCACCGACCACAGGTCCACCTTGAGAACATAAGAACGTATTTACATAAGAATACAAGGAAGCTACAAAAGGCCGTGAGACCTACACGAGGTAGTTCCTGTTCACTTAACACTACCTACATCCACTTTTCATCCCATCCATGAAATTGTCGAGCCTTCTTTTAACCCCTTGAGACCCAGAACGTAATTTCCATTGTAATTTGGGTACCATTAGAAGATTTCTAGGGAATATAAGCAATATTTTATAGCTATGACCTGTTTAGTATCCTTGTCCACTAACTGAGTTGGTATATTAAACTACTTTTCGTAATTATATGGCTAACAACAGACAATTTTTTGATAGCAAAGGAAAAATCTGGGCGTGAAGGGGTTAAAGTAATCGTCCAGACCATTTCATCATTCCTGATTTAATGCAATCAAATCATAGCCATTAACGAGTATATCAACAATACGTCGTCACTTTTTGTATCCAGTCAGCCGTTTTTAAATAATCCGCAATCAAAATCTGCAAATTCCTCGAGTTTTCAAATCACACTCAAGGTTTGCAGACGCTCATGCTCAGGCTCGGTGACGTAGCATCAGGGAGGCTCCTCTTCCCGCGCTTGATCAGAGAAGCACGTAAACACAGAGATAAATATAGTACTTGAAGATATTTGGGTGTTTCTGATAGATTTTTTTTGCTATATGCCACATGCATGCATCCTTTATGGGTGCAGCAAGACAGCTGTGCCTTTCGAGAAAAGTTTGCACACGGAAAGGAGTGGCGTGTGTAGGGTGATACATGCCTATAGTGTGTTGGGGCGTGCAGTTGTGTTGAGAAACGGTGTGTAGTGTACACAGCGGGTGAAAGACTGGGTGAGAGTGTGCAGCGCGACTAGTCGCCTGCCCAGTGTGTGGGTTGAGACGACGAGTGTGAGGTGAGCCTGTGTACACGGGTGTGCTGGACAAAGGCGGCGGCCCCCCCGTAAGACAGTGACTCAGTCCAACACCATACCAGACCAGGTGGCCCTGTTAGACAGGGACGCCAGGACTGGCAGCAGCGGTGGACCACCACGACTCTGAGGCTTTGCCTCTTAACAAGACCAAGTAAACCAAGTAAACCAGTTGTGGAGTGGGCGTGCCCTGTGGTGAGAGACCCTGTGGTGGTGTGGCTGTCACACTTTCTGCCTTCCCGCCTGCATATTTTCCAACTCTATGCTGTAGTTAATGCTATAGTATGTGGTTTCCGAGTAATGACGTTTGACTGTAGCTCCAAAACTAACCATAGGATTTTCTCAAAAGTACCTTCATTGTGATTCCCACACACACATGGTTTAACCTTATTTACCAATCCATGTTTTGGAGAAGTGCCAGGGCCTCCTGCTGAACCTCAGGCTCTGCTAACATCTGTTCATCCACCTCGTACTCGGGCTCAAACATATAGGATCCCATGACAATCTGAGGTTCGTTTTCCCCATAGTATACGCGACCAGCGTCATTTCTTTCAGTGTCAGATTGAGCATCGTACTCTAGATCTGTCACAGCGACAGATTCACTGTCTGACACTCGAAGTACAATCGCTCGTCATAACATTTGCCGACAGGTGTCAGACAGAGTGTCTGCGGGCGTCCCTGTTCTGACGTCATCAATAACAGTCGTAGCCGTGTTGGAGGGAAAAAAAAAAAATTCGCGCGCTTTTTACAAAAGTCGTTTTTTTACGGAAATAAGGCCTGGAAATCAATTATTTTTGGTGGATTAGGTGTTTTGAATGTACATTCAACATAATTCGGCAAAAAAAAATTGGGTCTGGACGATTACTTTAAGGCTCCCTAATGACTCCGCACTAACTACCTGTCTACTGAGTCCATTCCAATCATTTACCACCCTATTTGTGAACCAGTTTTTCCCTATTTCTTTTTTAAATCTATGCTTTCCCAGCTTGCCTCGTCACCTTGGCGTCGTAGGTGTGGTTGAGGACGATCTCCGGCGCCATGTAGAGCGGGCTGCCCTTGATAGCGCTGCTCGTGTCATCCTCAGGCATGTGTTGCGCGAGCCCAAAGTCACCAATTTTCAACACATGATTTTTCCTCGACTTCAAGAGTATGTTGGAAGGCTTGAGATCAAAGTGGCTCACGTTTTGTTCCCTCATGTACTGCAGCGCGGCGGCCAGCTGCTGCAGGAACCTCTGACACACATTCTCAGGCAGACGTAGTTTGGACTTCACAAAGGTAGACAGGTCCCCGCCGCTGCAGTACTCCATGATGATGTAAACGTATCTGTCGTCCCACACAAAGTCCAGCATCTGTACGATATGTTCATGCTTCAGCTTCTTCAGTATCTTGATCTCAGATTCCAGGTTATTGAGGGCCGTTCTGGAAAGACTGGACTGCAGGACACACTTCACCGCCACAACCTCACGTGTTTTGCCCTTCTTGTAGGCTTTGTACACATCCGCGTAGTTCCCTGAGCCTATTTTCTCGGCGAATACATAGTCTGGGATCTTAGGGACCACTGAAGCCACAGCCATGGTGAGGTTTTGGGTTATTGGGGCCACATCTGACACTTGCTATGACGCACTGTTTACGTCCATCACTGTTACCAACTACAACCAAAAATAGACCCCTGTAAAATTCACTTTTTTGAGACCTATTTCATTCATTACTTATCTTCCTTCAATTCTTTCTTTCCTTCTTTGGACGCTCCCTCGGCTTCCGGCTTGGCTAGGCCTTCCATACTCCTTCCTTCCTTCCCTTTCTTCCTTCCATCATTATTCGCTTAATTTTTACTTTCCATGCTACGTACCTTTCCCCTTTCCATGGTAAAGAATGACCAATCTCATTATTCTTTTATTATCCTTTTAATTGAAATATTTCTTATATATTTAATACTGCCAAAAGTTGTGTCGTCTTCATCTTTTTCTTTTTTTTTCCACAGCTGTTGGATCAGACTGAAGGAAGGAGGAAACAGACCTGCGTTTCGATCTACAGGAATGACGAAACAAAGTTTCAAATCGTCCGAACCATTCCTTATCCGATGGAATCAGGTCCGGCCAGATGGTCGGAAGTACGTTACTCATATTACTCGGCAAATCTTAAGATTTTTTTTTTTTTTTTTTTTGTTCTTGGCCGCCCCCCTGTGTCCTCCGATGCACTCGCAATCGAAGGTAGAGTTGATGGGCAGGGCATGTGGGTGTTCTTAGGCCACTCGACGGTACAGAAAGGTTTTGGTTTTCTTCGGGGATCGAATTCGGGTCACCGAGAACGCCAGTCGGAGACGCTAAATAACCACTGCTACCGCCTCCCCAAGATAATGTGAGCTGGATTGGCTAATAAACAAGAAATTATCAGTTCAAAACATTTTTATTATACTCGCGTACAAAAAAATAGCCTCTATATTTTGTAAAAAAATAAAATATATAATTAGACCAAATTTATCCAGAATTATGGACAATTGGTTTCCTCTATCTCCCTCAAACAACACACAAATAGTCGTGAAGTGTGCTTCTTGGAACCCCATACTTTTCAGCAGCTTTCCTCATAGAGCTTCCACTTTCCTTTACTTCAGTAAAAGCAGACTGCAGAGCAGCTTCATCTCTCTCCCTGTTCGCTTTCTTCTTATATTTCCTCCCCATGATGGCTGGTGGGTGTCTGAAACAAAGGAAACAAGTTGTTTTAAATGTAGAATCATTAATATGTTATACTCAAATTAGAAATGAACGTGATATTATTAATAATATTTAATATATAAAGACACTATCGCTACCTAGGTACTGTACTACAAAACACATTTAAACATAAAAACGATACTCCCAGGTTAATAACAACCATTCTGTTTCACTTAATCATAACATACACGCTTCAAAGAATAATTTCATAATGTAATTGCTTAGTGATGGTTCGGGCAATGACGAACCATCTTCACATGTCCGAATCATCCCAACACTATAAAACATATAGATGGCTACACTCGACTTCCAAACACGAGAGGTAAGCATTCGTATTTTACGGTAATATCTTCGTTAGGCATCACTGTTTCACCATAATAATACACAATCTGACACTTGTCATATTCATGGAGGTATAGCTTACGACACACATGCAAAATATAACATAGAGGGTGCAAAAAAAACATAAAAACTTACCTGCATCAAAAAGTATGGCGCCAGCGGCTTCGTTGTCCCGCGTGGTCCTGGTAAACAAATTTAAGTCTCGCATTTTCACGCCAGGACCGGCAGACATTCCCTCATAAACAGACACTTGCCCACACGACACCGGTATTACCAAAGAGATCATAGTTAAGAACGTTTATCATAGCTGGACAAAATGGCCCATTTTAGTCACAACTGGCTGGTGGATATCATAAATTGTGGGGGGACTATCACAAACCGCGCGGGAGGCTAAGAGTGGGTTCACCGAGTTCTAGCGCGACTATGATAACGGCTCCGCGGCTATGATAAACTTTCCAGCTGTCAACAGGGCCGAGACACAATAACAGCCTCAGTGAAGGAATATTCGCCCACATAGGGATGTGTTGAGTGAGTTGAGTGATGGACAGCTGATTAGGAAATACCGAGTAGACCGTGTGAGGGCTAAGAGTGGGTTCACCGAGTTCTAGCGCGACTATGATAACGGCCCCGCGACTATGATAAACTTTCTTGCTGTCAACAGGGCCGAGACACAATAACAGCCTCAGTGAAGGAATATTCGCCCACATAGGGATGTGTTGAGTGAGCTGAGTGATGCACAGCTGATTAGGAAATACCGAGTAGACCGTGTGAGGGCATATTGTTCCTCACCAACTTTGTACAAACAGCTTTTAGATCGAAAACATCGCCATCTGGCACTACTGTCCCGTGTTTACACAGATACTGCTCAACGGTACGTACATCTATATGCATTATTTTCGGGAATGAATTACTACATTACTCTCTGTGTCACTCCCCTAAACATGTTATAAACATAAGGGAAGAAGTATCAATCCATAAAACGTGGTCAAAGGATGAATTTACTGATTATATAACCATTTTAAAGAAACAATGACGCTATATTTAGCAGACGCCTATGATAGAAAATTGTGCTAGATTCCAAACTTATGATAAATGGCGTATGATAAAAATTTATGATATTCAAGAGTAATGATACATTTCTGTCATAGCTATGATTAAGTTTTGGTAATACCGGGCAGGCTGATATCATCAGGCTAAAGAGCCAAATGATGAAGGAGCATTTTGAGATAAACAAAATTACACTGCTTCCTAAACTTTTTTTTCTATAAATATTTTTGAAAAAAGTGGCCGAATCATCACCGTTCTCCCCTAATAATGAGACAGTAATAATAGACAGTAAAGTTCACAAAGTTTAACGTTTTCCTGACGCAGTGAGGAAAAGGGGATTATTATAGTGAGAGCAGTGTAAGGGAAGTGAAAGAAGATCGAGGAGGAAAAAAAGCTACGGTAGATCGAAGTAAAACCAAAAGGTAAAACGGTACACGAGTCGCCAAGTGACACTTTTCATTGGCAAAGTTGCCCATTTTTGGCAGGAAAATACCTGTTTGGCAGTGAAAAACTACTAGCTGTCATCTGTCATTCCAGTCACCTTTTCCAGACTGTCATCTGTCATTCCAGTCATATATTCCAGGCTGTCATCTGTCATTCCAGTCATATATTCCAGGCTGTCATCTGTCATTCCAGTCATATATTCCAGACTGTCATCTGTCATTTCAGTCATATATTCCAGGCTGTCATCTGTCATTCCAGTCATATATTCCAGGCTGTCACCTGTCATTCCAGTCATATATTCCAGACTGTCATCTGTCATTCCAGTCATATATTCCAGGCTGTCATCTGTCATTCCAGTCATATATTCCAGGCTGTCATCTGTCATTCCAGTCATATATTCCAAGCTGTCATCTGTCATTCCAGTCATATATTCCAGGCTGTCATCTGTCATTCCAGTCATATATTCCAGGCTGTCATGTCATTCCAGTCACCTTTTCCAGGCTGTTATCTGTCATTCCAGTCACCTTTTCCAGGCTGTCATCTGTCATTCCAGTCATATATTCCAGGCTCTCATCTGTCATTCCAGTCATATATTCCAGGCTCTCATCTGTCATTCCAGTCATATATTCCAGGCTGTCATCTGTCATTCCAGTCATATATTCCAGGCTGTCATCTGTCATTTCAGTCATATATTCCAGGCTCTCATCTGTCATTCCAGTCATATATTCCAGGCTGTCATCTGTCATTCCAGTCATATATTCCAGGCTCTCATCTGTCATTCCAGTCATATATTCCAAGCTGTCATCTGTCATTCCAGTCATATATTCCAGGCTCTCATCTGACATTCCAGTCATATATTCCAGGCTGTCATCTGTCATTCCAGTCATATATTCCAGGCTGTCATCTGTCATTCCAGCCATATATTCCAGGCTGTCATCTGTCATTCCAGTCATATATTCCAGTCTGTCATCTGTCATTCCAGTCATATATTCCAGGCTGTCATTCCAGTCATATATTCCAGACTGTCATCTGTCATTTCAGTCATCTATTCCAGGCTGTCATTCCAGTCATATATTCCAAGCTGTTATCGACATTCCAGTCATCTATTCCAGACTGTCATCTGTCATTCCAGTCACCTTTTCCAGACTCATCTGTCATTCCAGTCATATATTCCAGGCTGTCATCTGTCATTCCAGTCATATATTCCAAGCTGTTATCGACATTCCAGTCATCTATTCCAGACTGTCATCTGTCATTCCAGTCATATATTCCAGACTCATCTGTCATTCCAGTCATATATTCCAGGCTGTCATCTGTCATTCCAGTCATATATTCCAAGCTGTTATCGACATTCCAGTCATCTATTCCAGACTGTCATCTGTCATTCCAGTCATATATTCCAGGCTGTCATCTGTCATTCCAGTCATATATTCCAGGCTGTCATCTGTCATTCCAGTCATATATTCCAAGCTGTTATCGACATTCCAGTCATCTATTCCAGACTGTCATCTGTCATTCTAGTCATATATTCATGGCTGTCATCTGTCATTCCAGTCATATATTCCAGGCTGTGATCTGTCATTCCAGTCATCTTTTCCAGCCTGTCATATGTCATATATTCCAGGCTGTCATCTGTCATCCCAGTCATTTATTCCAGGCTGTCATTTGTCATTCCAGCCATATATATTCCAGGCTGTTATCTGTCATTCCAGCCCTATATTCCAGGCTGTCATATGTCATTCCAGTCATATTCCAGGCTGTCATCTGTCATTCCAGTCATATATTCCAGGCTGTCATGTCATTCCAGTCATATTCCAGGCTGTCATCTGTCATTCCAGCCATATATATTCCAGGCTGTCATCTGTCATTCCAGTCATATATTCCAGACTGTCATCTGTCATTCCAGTCATATATTCCAGGCTGTCATCTGTCATTCCAGTCATCTGTCATTCCAGTCATCTGTCATTCCAGTCATCTGTCATTCTAGTCATCTGTCATTCCAGTCATCTGTCATTCCAGTCATCTGTCATTCTAGTCATCTGTCATTCCAGCCATAATATTCCAGGCTGTCATCTGTCATTCCAGTCATATATTCCAGGCTGTCATCTGTCATTGCAGTCATCTTTTCCAGAGATATGTCATATATCATCTATTGTTATATGTTTTCCGGTCATCTTTTCCAGACTGTCATATATGTCATTCCAGTCATCTTTTCCAGACTTTCATATAGTGGTGTCTATTTTTGGCGACTTTCCGTAGTGTAGTGGTTAGCACGCTCGGCTCACAACCGAGAAGTCCCGGGTTCGATCCCCGGGCGGAGCGAAGATAGATGGGCGGTCTTTCTTAAAACCCGAGCCCCTGTCCACCCAGCAGTGAATGGGTACTGGGTGTTAGCCGGGGGTTTGTGACCCGCCTCCCGGGGTGGTGGCTTCGGCCAACACTAAGCTGCAGCGGTAGATCACTACGGCTCTGAGGAATTATCCTCTAAACAAACAAACAAACAAACAAACATGTCATTCCAGTCAGCTGTCATCTGTCATTTAGTCATCGATATCAAAATCCGCGCTTCTTCTTTGTCGTAAGGAGTCGAAATTATATACTCACTAAACCCTCCACAAACAGCCTTGCAGTATCTTATGACCATTTAAGTGATGCTCTTTTGTTTAAAATCTGGCGTCGTCTGCTGTCAGGAAGCAACCATTGAAAGATCTATTGATTACGACTGTCAGGGTGTTGTTATCCAGGGTGTTTGGACGCCTATATATCCACCCCTGGAGGGACAGAGCCATGGAAAGTGACTGGCAGGGGCTTAGATAAGGTGGAGTGATAACGTGAACTGTGGCAGCAAGATGAAAAGTGTTAAATAAAGACGATAAGGCCAAGGAACATTGTCTTCGCGTAGCCAGGCTGAGCTCGCCATGAATGTGTGTGGACGCGACTGTGTGTATCAATGTACGTGCGTTATTCATGACTTAATGATGATAAGAACTTGAAGTGCTCGTTTTAGTGTATAGTGTGAGGTGAGGTGTCTGTCATGGCTTAGTGTCTGGCGGCTGTGTCCTGTGTGCTGCTGCCCCGCGAGATCCCCTTCCCTGATAACCCCTAAAGACCGAAAACTAATGAAAATGTTTTAGTGTCCCAAGTGAAATAGCCAAGGGAAGAGTTGACTAGGAGACGGAGTTTGAAGAGGACCTATAAAGCTATACTGAGCAACAAAGGTCACAAGAAGAAGAAGAAGAAGGTTTACTCACCTGACAGGACCCCTTGTCTAGAAACACATGGATTACTAGGCACCAAGCGGTCCAAATTAATAAGGTACTCTATTCAAAGCAACATAATAGAGTCTAAGAAAAAGCCTACAAGTTAAGTGGTTACGTGTGCAGTGTTAGTTTTTTTAATTGGAATACTTGTTGATATAAGAGTTGACAAGACTGATAACTAAGGAGACGAAGTTGAGATTGTTAACTAAGGAGACGAAGTTGAGATTGTTAACCAAGGAGACGAAGTTGAGATTGTTAACTAAGGAGACGAAGTTGAGATTGTTAACTAAGGAGACGAAGTTGAGATTGTTAACTAAGGAGACGAAGTTGAAGAGGACCTATGAAGCGATACTAAGCAACGAAGGTCACAAGAAGAAGAAGATTTGCTCAGTGAAGAGGGTAGAGTATATCGCCCTTGTGGTCATGTGAGATAAGAACAATGGGGATAAAAGGAGATTCTATAGTGCAGAATTAAAGGTTTAAAGTTTTAAGCCTGAACTATGAGTGTTAACCTTACTGGAACGCCACAGTGTATTAGCCACAGGATAATTGGCTCGAAGTCTAACCAGTGACATGATTTACTTCTGTACATTAATTATATCAGTGCTCAGTGGTAACAGTAGTGATGTTAAAGAGCTTCGGTGATGACGGTCAGCTCCTGTAATTGTTTAGGTAAGTTTTCATTTATATTATTTAATTCATAAGTTTTCATTTATAGTATTTAATTTTATATTTCTTTTACTCAGTTCAGTTGTGTTGTGGGTCGGGAGTCTGGAGGCTGTTATGTGTCATTCCAGTCATATTCCAGGCTGTTATGTGTCATTCCAGTCATATTCCAGGCTGTTATGTGTCATTCCAGTCATATTCCAGGCTGTTATGTGTCATTCCAGTCATATTCCAGGCTGTTATGTGTCATTCCAGTCATATTCCAGGCTGTTATGTGTCATTCTAGTCATATTCCAGGCTGTTATGTGTCATTCCAGTCATATTCCAGGCTGTTATGTGTCATTCCAGTCATATTCCAGGCTGTTATGTGTCCTTTCAGTCATATTCCAGGCTGTTATGTGTCATTCCAGTCATATTGCAGGCTGTTATGTGTCATTCCAGTCATATTCCAGGCTGTTATGTGTGTCAATTCCAGGCTGTTATGTGTCATTCCAGTCATATTCCAGGCTGTTATGTGTCATTCCAGTCATATTCCAGGCTGTTGTGTCTTCTAGTCATATTCAGGCTGTTATGTGTCATTCCAGTCATATTGCAGGCTGTTATGTGTCATTCAGTCATATTCCAGGCTGTATGTGTCATTCCAGTCATATCAGGTTTATGTGTCATTCCAGTCATATTCCCGGCTGTTATGTGTCATTCAGTCATATTCCAGCTGTTATGTGTCATTCTAGTCATTTTCCAGGCTGTTATGTGTCATTCCAGTCATATTCCAGGCTGTTATGTGTCATTCCAGTCATATTCCAGGCTTTATGTGTCATTCCAGTCATATTCCAGGTGTTATGTGTCATTCCAGTCATATTCCAGGCTGTTATGTGTCATTCAGTCATATTCCAGTCTGTTGTGTCATTCTAGTCATATTTCAGGCTGTTATGTGTCATTCCAGTCATATTCCAGGCTGTTATGTGTCATTCCAGTCATATTCCAGCTTGGTCATTCGTCATTCCAGTGTTATGTGTCATTCCAGTCATATTCCAGGCTGTTATGTGTCATTCCAGTCATATTCCAGCTGTATGTGTCATTCAGTCATATTCCAGGCTGTTATGTGTCATTCCAGTCATATTCCAGGCCTTTGTGTCATTCCAGTCATATTCCAGGTTGTTATGTGTCATTCCAGTCATATTCCAGGCTGTTATGTGTCATTCCAGTCATATTCCAGGCTGTTATGTGTCATTCCAGTCATATTCCAGGCTGTTATGTGTCATTCCAGTCATATTCCAGGTTGTTATGTGTCATTCCAGTCATATTCCAGGCTGTTATGTGTCATTCCAGTCATATTTCAGGCTGTTATGTGTCATTCCAGTCATATTCCAGGCTGTTATGTGTCATTCCAGTCATATTCCGGGCCGTTATGTGTCATTCCAGTCATATTCTAGGCTGTTATGTGTCATTCCAGTCATATTCCAGGCTGTTATGTGTCATTCCAGTCATATTCCAGGCTGTTGTGTGTCATTCCAGTCATACTCCAGGCTGTTATGTGTCATTCTAGTCATATTCCAGGCTGTTATGTGTCATTCCAGTCATATTCCAGGCTGTTGTGTGTCATTCCAGTCATATTCCCGGCTGTTATGTGTCATTCCAGTCATATTCCCGGCTGTTATGTGTCATTCCAGTCATATTCCAGGCTGTTTGTGTCATTCCAGTCATATCCAGGCTGTTATGTGTCATTCAGTCATATTCCAGGCTGTTATGTGTCATTCCAGTCATATTCCAGGCTGTTATGTGTCATTCCAGTCATATTCCAGGCTGTTATGTGTCATTCCAGTCATATTCCCGGCTGTTATGTGTCATTCCAGTCATATTCCAGGCTGTTATGTGTCATTCCAGTCATATTCCAGGCTGTTATGTGTCATTCAGTCATATTCCAGGCTGTTATGTTCATTCCAGTCATATTCCAGGCTGTTATGTGTCATTCCAGTCATATTCCAGGCTGTTATGTGTCATTCCAGTCATATTCCAGGTTGTTATGTGTCATTCCAGTCATATTCCAGGCTGTTATGTGTCATTCCAGTCATATTCCAGGCTGTTATGTGTCATTCCAGTCATATTCCAGGCTGTTATGTGTCATTCCAGTCATATTCCAGGCTGTTATGTGTCATTCCAGTCATATTCCAGGCTGTTATGTGTCAGTCCAGTCATATTCCAGGCTGTTATGTGTCATTCCAGTCATATTCCAGGCTGTTGTGTGTCATTCCAGTCATATTCCAGGCTGTTATGTGTCATTCCAGTCATATTCCAGGCTGTTATGTGTCATTCCAGTCATATTCCAGGCTGTTATGTGTCATTCCAGTCATATTCCAGGCTGTTATGTGTCATTCCAGTCATATTCCAGGCTGTTGTGTGTCATTCCAGTCATATTCCAGGCTGTTAAGTGTCATTCCAGTCATATTCCAGGCTGTTATGTGTCATTCCAGTCATATGCCAGGCTGTTGTGTGTCATTTCAGTCATATTCCAGGCTGTTATGTGTCATTCCAGTCATATTCCAGGCTGTTATGTGTCATTCCAGTCATATTCCAGGCTGTTATGTGTCATTCCAGTCATTTCCACTTATGTTCTAGTCATATTAGTCTGTTATTGTCATTCCATCTTTCCACTTATGTGTCATTCTGTCATTTAGTCTTTATAGTGTCATCATCATATATTCTGTCTTTTGTTATCGTCATCTTTCCACTATTGTCTCTTCTTGTCCTTAAAAAAGTCTGGCTTTTTACGGTTGTTTCTCTTCTTTCTGTCTTTATATATCTCTCTATCTCTCTTCATCTTATTTTCCCTGGTTGTCCAAAAACTGCTGGTTGTTCTTTTTTCTCTCTTCCACATTCCCATCTCCAAACAAATACTGCCCCACAATATCCTCTTCCTCCTCTATGTAAGGTTCACTCCTAGGTGAATGTATTTCTAGATATAACAGGGCAGGTAATTCTAGTAACAGACTAAAAGTACAGGTAATTCTAGATATAACAGTACAGGTAATTCTAGATATAACATGACAGGTAATTCTAGATATAACAGTACAGGTAATTCTAGATATAACAGTACAGGTAATTCTAGATATAGCAGGACAGATAATTCTAGATATAACAGGACAGGTAATTCTAGATATAACAGGACAGGTAATTCTAGATATAACAGGACAGGTAATTCTAGATATAACAGTACAGGTAATTCTAGATATAGGTAACAGACAGGTAATTCTAGATATAACAGACAGGTAATTCTAGATATAACAGTACAGGTAATTCTAGATATAGGTAACAGACAGGTAATTCTAGATATAACAGACAGGTAATTCTAGATATAACAGACAGGTAATTCTAGATATAACAGTACAGGTAATTCTAGATATAACAGGACAGGTAATTCTAGATATAACAGACAGGTAATTCTAGATATAACAGTACAGGTAATTCTAGATATAACAGTACAGGTAATTCTAGATATAACAGTACAGGTAATTCTAGATATAACAGTACAGGTAATTCTAGATATAACAGTACAGGTAATTCTAGATATAGCAGGACAGATAATTCTAGATATAACAGGACAGGTAATTCTAGATATAACAGGACAGGTAATTCTAGATATAACAGGACAGGTAATTCTAGATATAACAGTACAGGTAATTCTAGATATAGGTAACAGACAGGTAATTCTAGATATAACAGTACAGGTAATTCTAGATATAGCAGGACAGGTAATTCTAGATATAACAGTACAGGTAATTCTAGATATAACAGTACAGGTAATTCTAGATATAACAGTACAGGTAATTCTAGATATAGCAGGACAGATAATTCTAGATATAACAGGACAGGTAATTCTAGATATAACAGGACAGGTAATTCTAGATATAACAGGACAGGTAATTCTAGATATAACAGTACAGGTAATTCTAGATATAGGTAACAGACAGGTAATTCTAGATATAACAGACAGGTAATTCTAGATATAACAGTACAGGTAATTCTAGATATAGGTAACAGACAGGTAATTCTAGATATAACAGACAGGTAATTCTAGATATAACAGACAGGTAATTCTAGATATAACAGTACAGGTAATTCTAGATATAACAGTACAGGTAATTCTAGATATAACAGACAGGTAATTCTAGATATAACAGTACAGGTAATTCTAGATATAACAGTACAGGTAATTCTAGATATAACAGTACAGGTAATTCTAGATATAACAGACAGGTAATTCTAGATATAACAGGACAGGTAATTCTAGATATAACAGTACAGGTAATTCTAGATATAACAGACAGGTAATTCTAGATATAACAGGACAGGTAATTCTAGATATAACAGGACAGGTAATTCTAGATATAACAGACAGGTAATTCTAGATATAACAGGACAGGTAATTCTAGATATAACAGGACAGGTAATTCTAGATATAACAGACAGGTAATTCTAGATATAACAGGACAGGTAATTCTAGATATAACAGACAGGTAATTCTAGATATAACAGGACAGGTAATTCTAGATATAACAGGACAGGTAATTCTAGATATAACAGACAGGTAATTCTAGATATAACAGACAGGTAATTCTAGATATAGCAGACAGGTAATTCTAGATATAACAGTACAGGTAATTCTAGATATAACAGACAGGTAATTCTAGATATAACAGACAGGTAATTCTAGATATAACAGTACAGGTAATTCTAGATATAACAGACAGGTAATTCTAGATATAACAGTACAGGTAATTCTAGATATAACAGACAGGTAATTCTAGATATAACAGACAGGTAATTCTAGATATAACAGACAGGTAATTCTAGATATAACAGACAGGTAATTCTAGATATAACAGACAGGTAATTCTAGATATAACAGTACAGGTAATTCTAGATATAACAGACAGGTAATTCTAGATATAACAGTACAGGTAATTCTAGATATAGGTAACAGACAGGTAATTCTAGATATAACAGACAGGTAATTCTAGATATAACAGTACAGGTAATTCTAGATATAACAGTACAGGTAATTCTAGATATAGCAGGACAGATAATTCTAGATATAACAGTACAGGTAATTCTAGATATAGCAGGACAGGTCATTCTAGATATAGCAGGACAGGTAATTCTAGATATAGCAGGACAGGTAATTCTAGATATAACAGACAGGTAATTCTAGATATAG
Organism: Chionoecetes opilio; assembly: GCA_016584305.1. Classification (NCBI taxonomy): domain Eukaryota; kingdom Metazoa; phylum Arthropoda; class Malacostraca; order Decapoda; family Majidae; genus Chionoecetes; species Chionoecetes opilio. The sequence continues at coordinate 475,583 of JACEEZ010001461.1, read as the reverse complement.
CATAACAGGACAGGTCATTCTAGATAAACTAGAAAACCAGAAACCGTACTAAATTGGCCCACCATCCTTTTTATATTCTCTTACTGTCTTCTTTATGGGGACTGCCAATTAAGTGGGTTTGTTGTTACTTTTTTTTTTTTTTTGCCCTTGGCCAGTCCTTTGTGATGTAAAACAAAACAAAAAGATAAAAAAGCTCGGCCAATACCGTGACTCACTACAAGTTTGATCGATATAACTACTATTATAAATATTTTGTTCCCCTCTATTGTATGGGTGCAGTGCTGAGGCGCCTGCCTCAATACCAGACATGGCAGACCTCACCTGTCACAATAACTGTGGCACAAACACACATCATACATGTCTATGTTCTTGGTGTGGTCATAGGAAAGTTTGTACTGCTGGCTTTAAAGCAGATCCCGGCTTGGTTGTGATAAGTATCTGCAATCTTATCATCATGGGTCTTCCTCAAAGTATAAATTTCATAAAACATTGAAAGTTTGACTTTCCTGATGAGAAATTTGTAGTTAAGGACTTGCTGATAGAAATAATTAATAATTTGGCATGTCATCCCTTAATATGAATCAAAAGCATTTTTTTTTTAAATATCCTATCCCTGTAAAGCCACTTGTCACCTCAGATCTCAAAGGTGATTAACTTTAACTTCCAACACTTCCTTTCCTCCTTTGTGTTCCTCAACACTGAGCTAGACATCTAAAGCCGGCCACACACACACCGGCGCGGCCTGTCCGGCCGACAAAAAGTGGCGAGGCATCGTTCGCCGGACGAGACCCACACACACACCGGCCGCCTCATGAAAATATACAGTCCACGTCGGACCACCGTGGTGACAACATGAATCCGCTGTCCGAAAATGACTTGTTGGTGATGGCTGCATGTGCAGCCATATATAATACCTATATATAATACGTCATACTATATATAATACGTCATATATAGTACCTATATTATCATAAATACAATTATAACTGGTACAATTAGTCATTATCTGGCTGAGCGAGGGGCGGGCCGCGCTGGAAGGCACCCACACACACGCAGGCGGCGGGCCGCGCCGGACGGAATTTTCAAGCGCCGACTGATTTTCATCCGGCCGCTGCGACAGGCCCCACCGGATGAAAAGCACCCCCCCACACACACCGGCCGCCTCTAGCCACGCCCCTTTTCGTCGGGCGGACAGGCCGCGCCGGTGTGTGTGTGTGTGGCCGGTTTTTCACATGCTTCCAACACTTCCTTTCCTCCTTTGTGTGCCTCAACACTGAGCCAGACATCTAACACATGCTTCCAACACTTCCTTTCCTCCTTTGTGTTCCTCAACACTGAGCCAGACATCTAACACATGCTTCCAACACTTCCTTTCCTCCTTTGTGTTCCTCAACACTGAGCCAGACATCTAACACATGCTCCTGTGCTCACATCATCACCTCATAACTTTTCCCTGATCATTTGTATTTATGTGAACCAAATATGCAAATGTGAATGACACACAGTATGTGATAACGAAATATGATCATGGATTATGTAGGCTTAGGGAAAAGTGGTGACAGTAGTTATTAATTATTGCAGTGGGCAGGAGAGCAATGCAGGCAGACTTGAGAAGACTGTGACTGCAGATGTGTGCTTGCAGAGGCTCGAGGCAAGCCTAGAGACTGCCCTGGGCACAGAGGAGAATGGGAAGTGCCTCGTCCAAATTCAAGAAATATCTTCAACATGGCGACGAATTTGCAGCAATGCAGGTATGGCTGGCAACTATTCTCTATTTATATTTTTTTCTTTTCTTCTGCACATTTTTTCTCAGTTGATATTTTTATTGCATGTAAACAGTTTTAAGTGAAATATAATCTATGTTCAATTGATGACTGCATGAGATCCCTATTTATTAAAATGCAGGTTTCCTTCTATAGTTTTCTATTATATGTAGCATAGACCACTATATCTCTGGACTGTTCACGCGACAATGTTTTGAAATTGCAAGCTGCATAGCGGCCTGCGCCCGACAAAGAGATATAGTGGTCTATGGACTATCATATAGACTGGTTTATCAGTATATATGATATACTGTAATCTTCGTAAATGTTTGTTCTATAATATTATCAAATAAAAAACGGTAAAATACGCTAAAGAAATGCCATTACGAGACTATGAAGAAATATGCATGAACTTAATATTCACTTCAACTCTTCGCCATTTAAAACTTTGCGAGTCAACTTTTATCATGAAGGGTATCAATAGAAGCGCAATTTTATTAGCTTTCCATTGATATATTTCGTTTTCTGATAAATGAATTAGAACCATGCATAAATTAGCATTAAATAAATAAATAAAATCATCAATCTGGTAATTTTCCCGATTGATGATGTTATTTATTTACTTATATATTTCGTTTTCTGATAAATTAATTAGCACCATGTATAAATTAGCGTTAACTAAATAAATAACCTTATCAATCGGGAAAATTACCCGATCGATGATTTTATTTATTTAGTTAACGCTAATTTATGCATGGTGGTAATTCATTTATCAGAAAACGAAATATAGCAATGGAAAGCTAATAAAATTGCGCTTCTATTGAAACCCTTCATGATAAAAGTTGACTCTCAAAGTTTTAAATGGCGAAGAGTTGAAGTGAGTATTAAGTTCATGCATATTTCTTCATAGTCTCGTAATGGCATTTCTTTAGCGTGTTTTACTGTTTTTTATTTGATAATATTATAGAACAAACATTTACGAAGATTACAGTATATCATATATACTGATAAACCAGTCTATATGATCCGTATACAGGGAGGTCCCGAAGATACGAGCAGTTAGGTTCCACCTGGCACACTCGTAAAGCGAAATCTGGTATAATGAAACATAACCAATGGTAAAATATAGGTTTGGTTCCAGGACCCCATCAATTAAAAAAAAAAAAAACATGTTTTTCAAGCTAAAATAAACTATAGCAAACACAACAAACACACAGCGTCTATATTACCCACACAGTACTACCTATTCTGTAGAAAAAGCATTCTGAAAGAGAAAATAGCACACAAAATAACATAACTGCACATTAATTAAACATAAAACATGCATAACAAGCAAGAAAGACGTTGTAATGTAGGGGACACCGCGTGATACAAGAGAAGGTAGTGTAGTGGTCCCAAGGTTGGGGCCGCACACCTGTTAATTACCCCTAAAGGTCAGGCCGCGCCATATGCTTAATTACCCTTCAGGTCAAGGCTTGCTAGGGGTGACCTCACTGGGGTCAACCAAATCCCCCTTTGTCCAGCCCGGGAGTGGTAGGGCGCGCATTTTGAACTTGATAATTTTACTCACCCTAGTTTGAATGTCTTATCATTGGATTTTCGATCTCGTATATTGAAAATAGACCCTAATTTCCACATCTCGTATCATCGGATTCTCGTATAACGTTGCTCGTTGCGTATATTGCTCGTATAACGGGACCTCCCTGTATATATATATATATGTGAATCCGAGCGGCCCTCCGACTTCAGGCCCTTGTGCAACAGGCCGATATTCCGTGCGCAGTCCAGATTTACAGTGGTCTATGTATGTAGCTATCTACCTATTTATATCTTTGATGAACTCGAGGAAATGGTCATTATGAATGTGAATAGAAATACATACTTGCTCTTGGTAGTCACGAGTTTTCCTCATTGAAAAGTCTTAGAGAGCCTTCACTTTCCTAAGCAGCTGAAAAACGTTTAGGCCGTGTTGAGTCACAACTTGATTTTTCTTTCCTTAGGTGTTCCAAAGCTCTCCTGAACTCCGCTCAAACCTTGATCCCAGTGCAAGCTATGGAGAGTCCCACAGCCACAACACTCCCCTGCATTACGCCGCCAGGCATGGCATGAAGCACTTACTGAGGTCTGGTCACTCGGGATTTGATGCATTATACAGATTTTTAATTCGTGTATGTCCTCAACTCATAGGCACCATCCCAGCAAAGCTAACCTTTATAATTATTAATAATTATTAACTTATAGTTAATCGTTAATTGACTTCCTTTCATATTAACCCCTTCACGCCCAGATATTTCCTTTGCTATAAAAAATTGTGTTAGCCATAAAATTACGAAAAGTAACTGAATATACCAGATTAGTTAGTGGACAAGGATACTAAACAGGTCATATCTATAAAACATTGCTTATATTCACTAAAAATTGTCTCATGGTAGCCAAGATACATTGAAAATTACGTTCTGGGCCTCAAGGGGTTAAGGTCAGACTCCTACATTATCAAATCAAGACCTTTCCTTCCCTTCAGAACTTTTCTCAGTGACCTCGGAGGAAACCCAAACAAGAAGAATGCCGATGATGAGACGGCGGTGCACTGTGTGTGTCGTGTGGGGCAGGCCAAGTCCCCCTCCGCCGAGGACCGGCGGGCGGCCTGCATTGTCATGATCCTGCAGTGGCGGGGACCCTTGCTGCAGGATGGGGAGAAGGAGAGAGTTCAGCTCAATGCCCAGGACAAGGTGGGTGTGTGTGTGGGTGCCTGTATGTGTGTAGGAACGTTTTCATGTGTGAACACATTGTTGTGTGGGTGCATTGATTTTCTGTCTCCAGTATCATATTCTATATAATGATTATATATAATGATAATAATAATTTTATTCTCACCTGAAGGCATGCAGGAAAAAGCAAGAAAAACAGCATAACATATACTATTATATAGATATTAGGGAATGAACTTAAGTACTAAAGCAAATAAAAGATAATATGTACATGTGGGCAACGTAATCCCTGCTGCACATACAAAATATATGTAGACATTAGGGAATGAACTTAAGTACTAAAGCAAATAAAAGATAATATGTACATGTGGGCAACGTAATCCCTGCTGCACATACAAAATATATGTAGACATTAGGGAATGAACTTAAGCACTAAAGCAAATAAAAGATAATATGTACATGTGGGCAACGTAATCCCTGCTGCACATACAAAATATATGTAGACATTAGGGAATGAACTTAAGCACTAAAGCAAATATAAAGATAATATGTACATGTGGGCAACGTAAACCCTGCTGCACATACAAAATATATGTAGACATTAGGGAATGAACTTAAGCACTAAAGCAAATATAAAGATAATATGTACATGTGGGCAACATAAACCCTGCTGCACATACAAAATATATGTAGACATTAGGGAATGAACTTAAGTACTAAAGCAAATATAAAGATAATATATATAAATGTGGGCAATATGTATAGGAAGTGGGATTCTGACGATGATACTAATTCTCTTGTGTCTTGCAGAAGGGAAACACTGCCCTCCACTACTCCTCAGCCTCAGGACTGCAGAAGTGTGTGGAGCTCCTGGTGGCTCAGGGCGCGGGGCTCTTCGTGGAGAACCGCGACCGCCTCACCCCGTGTGACCTGGCGGTGCGCCTCGCCCACCATGACGTGGCCACCTACCTGGAATCATGCATGGTTTTTGTAAGTATTGCACGAGGATTTAAGTCTTAGTGTTTCTGTCGGTCTGCGTTGGCATCAATTTTCTTCGTTTCTCTGCCTGTCTTTGGTTTGGCTACTGCTTGTGCTGTCTGCGTTTATATTTTCCCATCTGAGTGCGGTTAAAGCTAGACACATGATTGTCAGGCACTAGGTACTGCCACTATTCTTTCATATATTTCTTCAAACTGCTCACCCAACAACAAGGCTTTTCTCTCTTTCAATACCATTAGATTATTGTATCCCACTGTAACACATTTGATCCTCCCTCACCAAGGCCGACAGCTGCGACGGCATCAATGAGAGTGAGCTGATCGGCCACGATGGTGAGGCGGACGGGGACAATGAGGTGTACTCGGGGCTGCGCGCTCAGGACCTGCAGGAGGCCAAGGACCAGCTGTTGGTGGAGACGGCGGACATGCTGCACATCCCTCTCTTCACCGCCGAGGCTCTGCTGAGAGACAATGGTGAGTGTTGTACGTGTGAGTGTTGTAGTCAGTGCCGTTTCTAGCCTTTTGGGGCCCTATGCGAAATGCTATTTGGGGGCCCTATTTCTGTAAAACTATGGTAGGGGGGATTCCAAGACCTCTAAGATGGTCCCGGGGGCACGCCTTTAATATTCAAATGCATCAATCTGGAGCACTTTAAAAAGAAGAGAGACTAGATTCTAAATAAAAAGCAAATAATGGCAGCTTGGGGGCCCCTTGGTGGCTTCGGGGGCCCCTTGGTGGCTTCGGGGGCCCCTTGGTGGCTTCGGGGGCCCCTTGGTGGCTTCGGGGGCCCTATGCATTTGCTTTATTTGTGTGTGCTATAATTCCCCATGGTCTGTATCACGTGATGGACTCGTGATCTCTAGCTATTACTCTTTATGTTCCTATGTTAGTCCTTATAAGTGACTGTGTTCCCTCCTCAGAGTGGTCCAAGGCTTTGCTGCTGGAGAAGTGGATGACCAATGCCGTGCAGTGCTGCGAGGAGGCTGGCATTGCCCCCCCTGCCTCTGCCCTACAGCTGGTGGCCTCCTCCCCCCCTCTGCTGTCCCCCTCACCCCCCTGCTCTGTCATCTCTCCCCCTCTTCCCCCTCACATCCCGGCGGGACTGGGGGAGCAGGACGAGGGGGGGAGGGAGGGAAAAAATCTGGTGGGTCTTGTTTATATTCATTCCATAATGTAGATTTAAAAAAGAAATAGGGAGAAACTGGTTCACAAATAGGGTGGTAAATGATTGGCATGGACTCAGTCATCAGGTAGTTAGTGCGCAGTCATTAGGGAGTTTTAAAAGGAGGCTAGATCATTTCATGGATGGGGATGAGAGGTGGATGTAGGTAGTGTTAAGTAACAGGAACTACCTCGTGTAGGTCTCGCGGCTTCTTTAGCTTCCTTATTTTCTTATGTTCTTATGTTCTTATAACCTACGCTCGCTGCCTACCTACTATACTACTACTACTACTACTAGTACACTACTACTACTACTACTACTACTACTACTACTACTACTACACTACTACTACTACTACTACTACTACTACTACTACTACTACTACTACTGTGTTGCCATAAACTGCAGTCTGCAAATTAGATTACTTTACTCCTCCAATGAAACCAGCCGTGTTACGACAACAAGGAATGTATAATATATTATAAGTAAGCTGCCACCAGTTCAAGATTTAGCCTTAAAGTCTAACCTTGAACAGAATTTAAAGTTTATCGCCAAAGAGTAACGTGATTTTATATTTTTTACATGAATATTTTACCGAGTTAACACGTAATTAAGTTCGGAAGACTGTGAGTAAGTATTTCCTTAACACACTTTGCATGTCACCTGGGTTGATTAAACTACATAAGAATCAGTCACCTCAGAATTCAGGTTTATTAATAACAAACACACGTCTCCATGGAGGATGTCACTATATACTAATGGAACATTGGAAAATACTAGGAAGACGTATTATATGAAGGTAAATGGATCTAAATTGCTAACACATTTGGAGCTAATTATTTGGTAATCGGGACGACACGCACACTCGAGAAAGACTATCAACTCCGCCGTTTCAATTGTTTAATGTCCCTTCATAAGACGAGTGGCCGCTGTAGGACACACTGTCATTCTACGAATTAGTTCTGAGTCATACGCGGAGCTACTGGTGGACACAGCGTATCGCCCCAACACACACTATGAGAAATCACTCAACCTATTATGGTGTTCTCCTATCCTTTCTAATTAAACTAACAAAAAAAAAGACACAACAGCATGAATAGTGAGAAAATGGGGAGGGAATGTAAGGGTAGCGTAGGTCTGCGTTTACCATGTGGCAGAAACTAGATGACTTGTAGAGAGTTTCACCTGATTGGGATGGAGACCTGGAGTGGAATCAATTAACACGGCAATGATTGATACGCGAGTATCTTAGTAAAACAAGTCACTGTTCTAGTATTTGAAATTACAACAAATATCTAACGGACGGGTGGGGAGAGAAAAATCTGCACCTACCTGATTGGGATGGAGACCTGGAGTGGAATGAGCCTTGTGGCTTGAGAGTGGCGCGGTGTGGCCCTCCGCGAGCGGGAAAAAGCAAGTGTTCGAAGGATACACTTCATGACTTAATAATATCGACATGGAATGATTACTAACCGAGTGAGATTATGAAGGTAAAAAGTACTTTATGAACAATAGTGTAATAAAGTCTGTCAATCGATGAGAAAATTTCAACAGAAAAGAACAATTTAACTCGTTATTAACTCAAAACCGAATTAAACTTTCGCACTATTTTCCCAGGGTAAAATTGCTTCTAGAACATTCTGCGAAAAATAAGACGCATATAATTTCAACGTTATCGCAGACAATTTCTGATGTCCGGGGCTTACGGAAGATCTGTACTCTGAATCCTCAAATACCCTAAGAATTTAATGTTGTTGATTCCTAGATTAACGTTGTTCTTGAATCTCGTTGTCATTTGTTTTATGAGAAAACACATGCCGCGAATTTAAATGTCCGCAGAGATAACTGTTTTGAGTTGGTTTTACGGGGGGGGGGGGGGAGAATGAATGATGGAAGAGGAAGGAAGGGGGGGAAGGAGAGAAAGAAAATGAAAGATCTGTTACAAGGAACAAAATTCACCATTTACCCACCTGTACATATGCTCACCGAACCTAGAATAAAGAAATAAATTGTTCTTAAGACATTACCCATCTCCAGAATACTGGCATTACACTACTACTACTACTACTACTACTACTACTACTACTACTACTACTACTACTACTACTACTACTACTACTACTACTACTACTACTATACTACTACTACTACTACTACTACTACTACTACTACTACTACTACTACTACTACTACTACTACTACTACTACTACTACTACTACTACTACTACTACTACTACTAGGCTACTACTACTACTACTACTACTACTACTACTACTACTACTACTACTACTACTACTACTACTACTACTACTACTACTACTACTACTACTACTACTACTAACTACTACTACTACTACTACTACTACTACTTACTACTACTACTACTACTACTACTACTATACTACTACTACTTACTACTACTACTACTAGGCTACTACTACTACTACTACTACTACTACTACTACTACTACTACTACTACTACTACTACTACTACTACTATACCTACGCTCGCTGCCCTTGTTTCTTCCATTGTAGCTTTCTAATTTACTTATGTACTTCTTATACTTTATATTCTTGTACTTTCTTGTTCTTATGTTCTTATGTACTTCTCTTCCATATCCTCTCATTAACACCCTCCTTCCTCCTTCTCTCCTTCTCTTCCCAAACCATTCCTTTATCCTTATTCCTTTATTTTATTCTTTATTTTATTCCTTATTTATTTTATTCGTTTATCCTAATGTTCTTCCGTTACCAGTGTGAGATCTGCTACGGGGAGATGCGCTGCTGGGAGCTGCAGGAGCACGGGGGCGCCAGCTGTCAGCACCAGTTCTGTGCCACCTGCTGGGAGAGCTATCTCAGCCTCAAGATCCAGGAGGGCGGCGCGCACCACATCCTCTGCCCGGCCGTGCGATGCAACATTCTGGTGGATGTTGACTTTATTGAGAAGATGGTTAGCCCGGAGATAGCACGGAAGTACCTGCAGTTTGATATCCAGGTGAGAATGTTGTAGAGATGTTATAGAGATTAACGATTAACGGTTAGCCCAGAGATTGCACGAAAGTACCCTGTAGTTCGATATCCAGGTGAGAATGTTATATAGAGGTAATAGAAATGTTATAGAGAGTAACGATTCACAGAGGAATTTTTCTTACTGTTTCGGTGTACGTATAGTATACACATAGTTTTAGTACATATAAAGACTTTGAACCAAGAATTTGATGCTATCCCACTCATCTACTTTTGCCCAGTGTAGACTGAAATCGTGGATGTTTTCTCTATGGCATGTTCTAATTACTGATTCCCTCCCACCCAATAGTCAGTCCCACCACAATGAGGTTTTATTGTATGTAGGCTACCAAGAAATAATGCATAACTGTCTCAATAGTTCAGCCATATAGTACTACAGGTTGAAGTTCCCAAACTCGGCATCCCAAGACTCGGCAACACTCAAAACTCGGCTATGGTTCCGGATTTTCCAAAACACGGCAGAACACCCAAAACCTGGCGCGTAGTTGCCGGGTCGGCCGCTAGGTGCCACCACACTAGGCCGCTTGGTTTCTCCCGCCGATTTGTTAGTTGTTATTGTTCAGTGGTGTTGTGACTGTAGAGTTGTGTACACTGTTATTTTGTGTACTTCTACAGGTCTGTTATTGGTATTATGGCTCCCAAACGTCCAGGAACACCTGATTTGTGATTTTCATGGTTTTTTTCCCCTTAATATATCTACGTTCTAAAAGTCGGAAAATTCCATTGCTCGGCTCGGCGCTGGTCCCGAGGTTGCCGAGTTTGGGAACTTCAACCTGTATTTACTGTTCTGTAGCTAAATTTCCCAGGCTATTATAGTGTTGTCTCTGCAGGCCTTTGTGGACCGGAACAAGACAATCAAGTGGTGCCCGCTGCCAGGCTGTGGCCGCGCCGTCAAATTTCCCGAGGCCGAGCTTGAAACACAACCGTTCTACTTCCCAAACACAAAGCCGCCGCCCAAGACGTCCCACGCTGTCGATTGTGGCAATGGACATTTTTTCTGCTGGTGGGTGCAGAAAGTGTTACTATAGTCTATTTTTATTTACTAGGTGAAAAATCCTGACCCCTTGCTGTTTACTGACTGATATTTGATGCCAGGAGAAGGGAATAGTATGGTTCTTCTAAATTTCAGTTGTATCTTATCATAGTTAACCATATTATCAGGTAAACATAGGCATTATTTTTAGCATGAGACCTTAGAATAGAATGGAATTTTTGCCTCTTTAAAAAAAATAGACTATAGTGTGTGTATAATATATATAATATTATCATGAGGGAGGGATAGCCTCTGCCTGCATGCACCAGGGACTGCCGGGCCGCCTCAGAATCGTGTAAGGAATGTAACAAGGGGGAGAATGCAGTCATTGCAAGATGATGCGTGAATGTTTCAGTTGTTCAGTAAAATTTCTAGCTTTGCAAAATGGTTATGTTTTATAAAATTAGAAGATAATTCATTCCTGCTTTTAAATTCAGAACTGGAATTTTCAGTGTAAGGGGTAACATTAGTATAACATTAGTAAAATTAGTATATATTTTCAGTAGGTATAAGGGTTAAGCATTCTGCCTATTTTCTGGGATGCCACCTCACTTTTTTATGAGAGACAGTCTTTTGTATGAATAACATTGTAGAGGAGGAATGCATTAGCTCAGAATTTTTGGGTAACCTGTGCAAGTCTTAGTCTCCTGTGATTAACTCTGTCTCCACTCTCCTACACTCCACCAGTAACCAGGGTAGAACAAGAAGTAACGGATTCAAGCTGAAAAAGCGTAGATTTAAAAAAAGAAGTAGAAAAACTGGTTCACAAATAGGGCGGTACATGATTGGAATGGACTCGGTCGTCAGGTGGTTAGTGCGGAGTCATTAGGGAGCTTTAAAAGGAGGCTAGATCATTTCATGGATGGGGATGAAAGGTGGATGTAGGTAGTGTTAAGTAACAGGAACTACCACGTGTAGGTCTCGCGGCCTCTTGTAGCTTCCTTATGTTCTTATGTTCTCCAGGGAGTGTCTTGGCGAGGCTCACTCCCCCTCCGGCTGTGAGCAGTGGGTGGAGTGGCAGGGCAAGGTGGCGGAGGTGAAGCCAGAGGAGTTGCGCATCAGCTCAGGGGAGACGGAAGATGCTGCAAACTTCCTGTGGCTGGTGACCAACTCCAAGCCTTGTCCCAACTGCAAGAGTCCCATCCAGAAGAACGAGGGATGCAACCACATGAAGTGTTCCAAGGTAGTACTCGTAAAGAGGAGGAGGAGTGTGATGGTAGTACCAGTGGTATAGTCTATTCACTTAAGCTGGATTCTTGGGAGCTGCTCGATGCCTACCTGAGTATGTAAGGACGTCGCTGATTGGCTGAGGCTACCAAAATACCACCACCATCACCACCCAGCCCGCGTGCATCAGCCAATCAGCGACGTCCTTACATACTCGGGTAGGCATCGAGCAGCTCCCAAGAATCCAGCTTAAGTGAATAGACTATAGTAGGTGTGGAAGTATTAAGAGTTGTTGCAAAAGTAGAGGTAAGGTAAAGATGGAGGCATACTTTCTTTGCAGTGTAAGTTTGACTTTTGCTGGGTGTGCCTGGAGAGCTGGAAGAAACATTCCTCCGCCACGGGGGGATACTTCCGCTGCAACAGATTTGATGCGCAGGGCAAGGCCGATGAGAAGCTGGGCGTGATGCTGTCAGAGGTTAGTGTTGTGCTTGTGCTTGTGCTGCTGGTGGTGCTGGTGCTGCTGCTTCCCCCGCCACTGCTGTGTTATGGCCACAGCTGCTGCTGCTGCTGCTGCTGCTGCCGGTGCCTTGCTGTGACCCGTCCAGTGTTTCTCTCAGTGCTGGTTTACCTTGTCTCCTGTCTGTCCTCTGTAAACTGTCTTTTGTATTTTTTGTGTTTACTTATTTGCTTTTCACTGTTGAGTTTATGAACACAGTGGAGTCTCACAGTTGATGAGAAACTCATGGTGGAGAGTTTGTTAAGTACAAATTTAATTGATTATGGACTACCAGCCTATTGGAGAAAAGTATTAATGATAGACATGATAGACAATTTTCACACACAAAAGACTTTTGCCTTTCCCTCTTCAAAAGGTCTTCATATGCTTCACCCAGGCAAATTTAAATGCCATGCTCAGCTGCAACACATATTTCAAGTACACCTTCAGAACCACACTTGTAGCAATCATCAGGACCTTTGTTCTCCTCTGTGATGGTGTGGAGCAAGTCAGTTTCAGTCTTATTCTTGTATCACTGGAGGATTTCAACATTCCATCAGGTATACATACACTGTGCTGCACACGTTTTGTCTACATGCACACATTCATGCACAAAGGACACAACGCACACAGCTGTAGATGATGCTTCACCACGGACTCGCCATCAGTGTGGTTGCCTCACTTGTTGTGGCTATTGTGCAGCTGGGTAAAGACACACGCAGGAAGGCTGGCTTACTTGTTCTCAGCTTGTGCTAGATAGTGAGGTCAGAACTCCTTGACCTGGGTGTGTAGCTATTCCCTGCTTGGTGAACAGGAGGCTGCAGTGTAGAGGGAGAGCTGCCTGGGTCTGTCTGGCGGGACCTGAGGACTGTAAGCACTACAAAAATAGGACCCCTGAAGAAGTAACTTATGTATAAATATATGAATCAGTCATTAGAAAAAATTTAAAAATTGCAAAATATATAGTAATATGATAAGGAAAGCCTTTATTTAGTTTATGTACAAAAGAGTGTTGCTTTTGCTCTGTAATGGCAGAAAAGAGACTGTGTTAGAAGATCTGTCTTGCATAATTACAGACTGCCGCCACGCCCTGTCATATGCCAAGCAGTGGTGGTAGGTGTGCAGATTGTGTAATAACAAAGCCTGGTGTGCTGTAGCTGCTTGCATTCCGCCTCCCTGAAGAACAAACAGGTACCTATGGATGACTGATGCCAAACTTTGGACTAGACTTCCATGAGGGTTCAGTATAACAAGGTGAAGGAAGTAATGTGAAGAATGATTGGTGTGGGAAGAGCCATAGTCTTTAGCAGAGCCTTCAAGGTGGCACTACTCACACAACCATTTCTACCCACATAGCTGACTTATATTTTGTTTTCTGAACTTTTCTGACTCAGTATTTTTTATATATGACACGTTGAAAACAAAAGACATTCTGTATTTACATTCTGTATTGCCAAATGCACTCATTAGTTCACAGAAATATTTTATAAATGGCAAAGCCGAACCTTGGAACTTTGAGGTTGAGGCAGTGAGCTCAAGAATATTTGTTTGTGTCCTCCCCTTGAAGCAACCTCTGTGTGGCCGAGTTCATTAACACTGAGACTCTACTGTCGGCTAGGTATTTGTTCTGTGTCCTCGTGTTGGAGGTTGTCACTATGGACTCTGACATTTTACAGTATTTTTTTTTCTTCCCTGTGAAATTTTAGTCTGTTTTTTTATTTCCCCCGTGAGAGTTTTTCTTTTTTTTTCTTCCCGTGACTGTCATTGTTGATTTACTCTTCGTTATAACTGTTGTCTAACGTTGATAATGATGTCACTTCATGATGCAGTTAAGCATATCTTGATTTTACCATCAGAGTTTGTAGATGTTAATTAGCAATTAAGAAAATGTAATGATCTTTGCATTAACATAAGGCTGTCAATCTGTGTCAAGTTTTAGATTTCCAGATTCCCGAATGATGGGTATGTCATGTTGCATTCAGAAACTTTGCTTTGCAGTTTATTGATTGCTGATTTTTTTCACACCTTATGATTTCCCAAACACACACACACACACACACACACACACACACACACACACACACACACACACACACACACACACACACACACACCACACACACACACACACACACACACACACACACACACACACTTAATTGCAAGTAATGTCTCTTGCATTACAAACCGTGTTACCTTTTGTCCCTCCCTAGACAGGACTCCTTCTCTGCCGCCCCGTCATGCCTTTGTATACTCACTAATTCCATTATTAATGACATTATAATGATCTTAAAACTTGGAATAACTATGATTCTACATAAGATGGTTTATTTTCTCAGTATGAGTTTCATCATTAATCTGCCCACCTAAAGCCATGATGCTATTTAAAAGTGATGTTAAAGTTAGTTCAATTGCCAGCAAGTAATGAGAGACAGTCTGTGCCTTGATAGGATAACCATACAGTTTGCTGTTGAGTGTCTGGCGCGAACCATGACTGGGAAATGTTCTATAGTATTATGTCAGTGTGTCGCCAGCCTCTGTGATAGCTGCGGCAGGTGTTCACAATCCCTGGGCCTCTGTGCCGCACCTTGTATGTTGAGGCCTTGTCGGTAATGAGTCATTCATAGTGAAGGAGAATTATCAAAGGGTTATTTAATTCTAGCTACATTGTCCACAAATCCATACATGAATAGATAAAGGGAGGTATAAGACATTAGTCTCCTCCTCCTCCTCCTCCTCTTCCTCCTCCTCCTCCTCCTCCTCCTCCTCCTCCTCCTCCTCCTCCTCCTCCTCCTCCCATTCCTCCTCCTCCTACCAATATGTCCACCTACCTCCGACCAATATATCTCCTGGTATCTGTTCTTCCTATGTATTCCTCCTCCTCCTCCCCTCCTCCTCCTCCTCCCTCCTCCTCTCCTCTCCCTCCTCCTCCTCCTCCTCCTCCTCCTTCTCCTCCTTCCTCTCCTGCTTTCCTCCTCCTCCTCCTCTCCTCCTCTCCTCCTTCCTCCTCCTCCTCCTCCTCCTCCTTCTCTCCTCCTGGCACTGTTTCCCTCCTTCTCTTACCCCTGCCTTTCCTCCTCCTCCTCCTCCTCCACCAGCACTTAGCACTCCACTGGTCTTGTTCCAACAGGCCACCATGCGCAACCACCAAATGCAAGAGCTAAATCGCTTCATCCATTATTATACGCGCTTTAAGAACCACCAGAATTCCCTTAAAATGGAGGAACCTCTTCTTAAATCTGCCCGAGACAAGATGGAAGTGTTGGCGACCTCACTGCCCTCTCAGGAGCAGCAAGGACAAGGCAGGTCATGGGAGGTCAAGGTCAAGGGGGGGAGAATGGGAGGGAGGGAGGCAACAGAGAGAGAGAGAGAGTATGATAGTGTTACTAGTGTTGTTTGGGGAAATCTTGGAACAGAACTCATGCAAACCTTTTCATAATAGTGTGTCAGGTAAAATATGTTGAATTATTTGACTAAATATTTAATAAAAGTTATAAAATGTGGTATATAAAATTTCAATCTGACTAAAAGTTTTCTTTGTAATCTAACTTGATCTAATATGTGTTGCTTTGTTAGATTGCTAGCTAGTTTGTAGTAGTCAGAAACCTATGTTTCTCCTAATTGATATTCTGGTTCTCCCTCTTCTTTCAAATGTTGTCCGTTCCTGCTATCCTTTTTACACCTCTCATTGCTCTCTTTAAGTCATCATTTTATTGCTCTCATTGCTCTCTTTAAGTCATCATTTTATTGCTCATTGCTCTCTTTAAGTCATCATTTTATTGCTTTCATTGCTCTCTTTAAGTCACCATTTTATTGCTCTCATTGCTCTCTTTAAGTCATCATTTTATTGCTCTCATTGCTCTCTTTAAGTCATCATTTTATTGCTCTCATTGCTCTCTTTAAGTCATCATTTTATTGCTTTCATTGCTCTCTTTAAGTCACCATTTTATTGCTCTCATTGCTCTCTTTAAGTCATCATTTTATTGCTCTCATTGCTCTCTAAGTCATCATTTTATTGCTCTCATTGCTCTCTTTAAGTCATCATTTTATTGCTCTCATTGCTCTCTTTAAGTCATCATTTTATTGCTCTCATTGCTCTCTCTAAGTCATCATTTTATTGCTTTCATTGCTCTTTAAGTCATCATTTTATTGCTTTCATTGCTCTCTTTAAGTCATCATTTTATTGCTTTCATTGCTCTCTTTAAGTCACCATTTTATTGCTCTCATTGCTCTCTTTAAGTCACCATTTTATTGCTCTCATTGCTCTCTTTAAGTCACCATTTTATTGCTCTCATTGCTCTCTTTAAGTCACCATTTTATTGCTCTCATTGCTCTCTTTAAGTCACCATTTTATTGCTCTCATTGCTCTCTTTAAGTCACCATTTTATTGCTCTCATTGCTCTCTTTAAGTCACCATTTTATTGCTCTCATTGCTCTCTCTAAGTCATCATTTTATTGCTCTCATTGCTCTCTTTAAGTCATCATTTTAGTGCTCTCATTGCTCTCTTTAAGTCATCATTTTATTGCTCTCATTGCTCTCTTTAAGTCATCATTTTATTGCTTTCATTGCTCTCTTTAAGTCATCATTTTATTGCTCTCATTGCTCTCTTTAAGTCATCATTTTATTGCTCTCATTGCTCTCTTTAAGTCATCATTTTATTGCTCTCATTGCTCTCTCTAAGTCATCATTTTATTGCTCTCATTGCTCTCTTTAAGTCATTATTTTAGTGCTCTCATTGCTCTCTTTAAGTCATCATTTTATTGCTCTCATTGCTCTCTTTAAGTCATTATTTTATTGCTCTCATTGCTCTCTTTAAGTCACCATTTTATTGCTTTCATTGCTCTCTTTAAGTCACCATTTTATTGCTCTCATTGCTCTCTTTAAGTCATCATTTTATTGCTCTCATTGCTCTCTTTAAGTCACCATTTTATTGCTTTCATTGCTCTCTTTAAGTCATTATTTTAGTGCTCTCATTGCTCTCTTTAAGCCATAATTTTATTGCTCTCATTGCTCTCTTTAAGTCACCATTTTATTGCTCTCATTGCTCTCTTTAAGTCATCATTTTAGTGCTCTCATTGCTCTCTTTAAGTCATCATTTTATTGCTCTCATTGCTCTCTTTAAGTCATCATTTTATTGCTCTCATTGCTCTCTTTAAGTCATCATTTTATTGCTTTCATTGATCTTTATAACTATAGTCTATTTTATTTATTATGGTCAAAATGCACTAAGGAAGCCACACCCCCTGCCTTTCCTCCTTTTCTACGGGGCAGCTGATTGGTGCATTCCTCGTATCATCACTACCAATCACAATATCTTCACTATTTAACAGCGCATGACCACAGGACAGAGCAATCTTCACTACAGAGGGATTCTTGATTTTGTCACCCTCTGTAGTGAAGAGTGCTCTGTCCAGTGGTCACGCGCTGTTAAATAGTGAAGATACTGTGATTGGTAGTGATGATACCAGGAATGCACCAATCAGCTGCCCCGTAGAATAGAGGGGGAGGCAGGGGGTGTGACTTCCTTACTGCATTTTGACCATAATAAAAAAAATTGACTATAGTATCGCTTACCATTATTCTTTATTTCAACACGCCTTCTAACGCCTATACTTCCCCATCCTTCACATTTAATCGCTGCATGTAGGCAATGATTTCCTCTGATTCTGTGATGCCTTTCCCAGCCTCTCCGGTGTAGCATTCACTCGTGTCTTGTCTTTCAGCCTCCACCGGTACAAACTTGATCACAGACTCAAGCCACTCGCATCATTCTTGACTCCTATTTTGAGTTGATGCTGTCTGTCTTGCATCTTTGGTTATCAACTCTGGTTTTCCTGAAGTGTTAGAGTTGGACACTGATTACTAACCATGTTGAAAAAATGCTTCCCTTTTTTTCCTAGCCTCTCTTTTGTTTAGGTTCGTATACTAAAGGCTGATTCACACTGGCGTTTTTTCGGCCTTTTTATAGGACGAGAAGTCGGTCTCTTGAAAGACCGAACGATCGGCGTGTGATTTTTTTTTTAAACCTATTGCGATCATGACACCAGCCCCAGACCCAGACCCCTTCTCGTCCTATAAAAATGCCAAAAAAACGCCAGTGTGAATCAGCCTTTAGTCCAATGTGTATACTGGACTTGCTACTCAGTTTGGGCTATTTCCAGTAGAGGCCAATGCTGTGATTCCTGACATTTTTTAACATCACTCCCATTTCCCTTCCTATGGTTTATCAGTATAAATGATATACGTACTGTTATCTTCGTAAATGTTAGTCTATAATATTATTAAATAAAAAACATTAAAACACATTAACGTAATGCCATTATGAGACTGAAGAAATATGCATGAACTTAATATTCACTTTAATTCTTTGCCATTTAATATTTTGCGAGACGATTTATAACACGGAACATATCAATAGAAGCGGGATTTTATTAGCTTTTCATTGATATATTTAGTTTTCTGATAAATGAATTAGCACCGTGCATAAATTAGCTTTAACAAAATAAATAACATCATCAATCTGGAAAATTACCCGATTGATGATGTTATTTAACACTTGTTTTTTACCTTGCCGATCAGCCTCCACTAGTCATGGGCGGGTGGGCGCCAGTAACAAGTCCAGTATACCGTAGTCTTTGCCTAGTCCTAAGATTATTATTTTAAAGTTTAGTTTATATTGCCCTGCACTTCAACATTTTCTTTTCGTTTTTATATAGTTTTAATTCTCACTGAATTTGTTTCCTTCCTCATCCCATCCTTCTCACCTCTCCATCACTTCAGTGTTTTCGTCAAATGTAATCCTTTTATGCTTTCTAACTTTTGTGGCTGTTTTCAGATTATTATGGTATTTAGGATACTTTTTATTCATCCTATGGAATACTGGCTCTCTCCTTCCAACCCTGACTTTAACTCTTTCCAAAAGGGGACATCAGCTTCAATGTGTCATGTGTTCTCACAGCCTCAGTGGAGAAGGGAACCCGCTTTGTGGAGGAAGGGGTGAAGGAGCTACTCAAGGCACGCCGGGTTCTCTGTGGCTCCTACGTCTACGGTTACTACTTGGAGGACAATGGCTATAATAAGACAATCTTTGAGTACATGCAGGTAACGTATCAGCAGCCACACTTCCACACAGGTGCAAAGGGAGATAAACTGTAGACCACCACTGAAACACTTTGTAGATTTGCTTTCACCAAATAGTAATGCCATAGATTAACCCCTTCACGCCCAGATCTTTCCTTTGCTATAAAAATTTAATATTGTCGAGACATAGAATTAAGAAAAGTCACTTAATATACCAAAGTAGTTAGTGGACAAGGATACTAAACAGGTCATATCTATAAAATATTGCTTATAGTCACTAAAGATACTCTAATTGCACCCAAATTACAATGGAAGTTACGTTCTGGGCCTCAAGGGGTTAAAGACTTCTCCGTCTGC
Source organism: Chionoecetes opilio (assembly GCA_016584305.1). Taxonomy (NCBI): domain Eukaryota; kingdom Metazoa; phylum Arthropoda; class Malacostraca; order Decapoda; family Majidae; genus Chionoecetes; species Chionoecetes opilio. Next base: position 455,789 of record JACEEZ010001461.1, on the reverse strand, counting down.
CCCTAGAATGAACTGGAGGAGGTGACGGAGAAGCTGTCGGAGATGGTGGCGCGGCAGTACCTCGTGACGCCGCGCCGCCAGATCATCGCTACCACACTGCTGGCGCGGCGGCGGCGGCACAAATTTGTGAGGGCCGTAAGCCGGGGTCTTCTGCCGCCCGAAACCCCGCCTGCCTTGCGCCGGGCTCGAAAGAGACGGCTTCCGGGCTTGGTAGGAATGGATCCACCCGATGACGTGAGTATAGCATTGCTTACCGTATAGTTATGTTAGTTACTATTATTATAGTTACCATATAGTGTATAGTTATGTTACGTAGTTACCATATTTATACCGTAGTTACCATTATTATAGTTACCGTATAAAGTATAGTTATTGTTTTCCATATAGTAATGTTAGTTACCGTTATTATAGTTACCGTATAGTGCATAGTTATGTTAGTTACCGTAGTTACCGTTATTTTAGTTACCGTATAGAGTATACATAGTTATTGTTTTCAGGTTCTATTTCTATTATTACTAGCATGTGGTCCTCATAGTATTGTAAGGTTAAGGAGTAGGACACCAAGCTCGCACAGCCACGTTGAAGCCTGGGACTCTCACTCAAAGATGCGTGTTTTGCGAACTTCAAAGATACGTGTTTTGCGGACTTCAAAGATACGTGTTTTGCAGACTTCAAAGATACACACAAACCTCCATTTCCCGGACTAATAGGGGGGAGCACTGGTCCGGGAATCGCAACAGTCCAGGAATTATCCTCTAAAAAAAATAAAAAAATAAAAAAATAAAAAAAGTCCGATGCCATTACCCACCCCCGGACGTTTATCCTACTCTAGTATTTACTGTCCGGCAACCGCCAATATCAACTACCCCGCCGCGGACTTTTACGTCCGCTGAGCATGCTGCTACCTGGCGGGAGGCAGCAGAAAGTGTTCAATAGTCTCAAGAGATGCTCCTGCCCCAGGGGCAGTCGGGGTCAGGGGACTAACGGAGGCTGTGCAGGTGAACCGTGAGTGTCGTGTGTCCAAATGTAAACAATACGACCGCTGAGCATGCTGCCACCTGGCGGGAGGCAGCAGAAAGTGTTCAATAGTCTCAAGAGACGTTCCTGCACCAGGGGCAGTGGGAGTCAGGGGACTAACGGAGGCAGTGCAGGTGAACCGTGAGTGCCGTGTGTCCAAATGTAAACAATACGACTGCTGAGGATGCTGCCACCTGGCGGGAGGCAGCAGAAAGTGTTCAATAGTCTCAGAGATGTTTCTGCACCAGGGGCAGTGGGAGTCAGGGGAATGACAGAGGCGGTGCAGGTGAACAGTGAGTGTCGTGTGCCCAAATGTAAACAATACAACCGCTGAGCATGCTGCCACCTGGTGGGAGGCGCGGACACTGACCAGGGGTGACAGGAGACGCTCGGACCGCCGGACAACTTCGTCAATTTACGACCAGCACTAGGAATTTCAGCGTATACAAAAACAAAACAAAACAAAACAAAAATAATAATAATATTAGTAATAATAATAATAATAATTCTTGGACTCTGACATATTCCCGGACCTCGGATTTTGTCCGGCAAATCCGATATCCGGGAAATCGAGGTTTGTGTGTACGTGTTTTGCGGACTTCAAAGATACGTGTTTTGCGGACTTCAAAGATACGTGTTTTGCGGACTTCAAAGATACGTGTTTTGCGGACTTCAAAGATACGTATTTTGCGGACTTCAAAGATACGTGTTTTGCGGACTTCAAAGATACGTGTTTTGCGGACTTCAAAGATACGTGTTTTGCGGACTTCAAAGATACGTGTTTTGCGGACTTCAAAGATACGTGTTTTGCGGACTTCAAAGATACGTGTTTTGCGGACTTCGAAGATACGTGTTTTGCGGACTTCAAAGATACGTGTTTTGCGGACTTCAAAGATACGTGTTTTGCGGACTTCAAAGATACGTATTTTGCGGACTTCAAAGATACGTGTTTTGCGGACTTCAAAGATACGTGTTTTGCGGACTTCGAAGATACGTGTTTTGCAGACTTCAAAGATACGTGTTTTGCGGACTTCAAAGATACGTGTTTTGCGGACTTCGAAGATACGTGTTTTGCGGACTTCGAAGATACGTGTTTTGCGGACTTCGAAGATACGTGTTTTGCGGACTTCGAAGATACGTGTTTTGCGGACTTCAAAGATACGTGTTTTGCGGACTTCAAAGATACGTGTTTTGCGGACTTCAAAGATACGTGTTTTGCGGACTTCAAAGATATGTGTTTTGCGGACTTCAAAGATAAGATGCCGTCCTTAGGCAATGACAGTAAGGCATGCATGAAGGTAACATTCCCTCTCAGATCCTCTAATGCTTCTCTAGAAATCACCTCATAGAACTGGAATGTATGTTTGCGTACTTTATTTTTTTCTAACCCACCTTCCTAGAAAAGTGGGACTAACACCTTCAAAACAGAGATATTAGATCACGTAGCCTAAAGAACCTAAATTGATTGACATTTGGATTTTTCAGAATTTTCTTTTTCAAATTGAGTATGATTAAGTATACTTCATTGTTGTGTATGCATCTTTTCCCTTGCTTCCATAGACATACAAGACAAAAATAAACAAAAACTTGATCATAACACCTTTTTGTGTACCAGGTGGAAAGTGTTAATTCAATAATGATGGAAGTTGTTAGTTAATTTTTTTTTTTCTGCCATAGACATATACAGCTAAGTATTAATTATCCGACCATGGGGGGACCGAAGGTAGGTCGGATAATTGGAATAGTCGGATGTTCGGATATCACAGTAACCATAAACGTAAGGACAAAATGGTATATAACATAAAAGATGCAGCTCGTGAAGGCCGATCCAGTGGTATACGCGAAAGTAAAATTCATGCATAAATAAAGCCACAAATCAATGTTTTCTAAAAAAAAAAAAAAAAAAAAAAAAAAAAACGAAGTAAAATAAATGGCCAAAACAAGACACAATGTGGTGGTGAAAAAAGTCGGTTGTTTGGAGGTCGGATGTTTGGAGGTCGGATGTTTGGAGGTCGGATGTTGGGAATTTGGCTGTAAGACACAAAACCAAACAAAAACTAATCATAACACCATTTTGTGTACCAGATGGAAAATGTTGTTGATTCAGAAAAATGTTGTTAATTTAATAATGATGGAAGTGATGTATTTATCTTTTCCTTTTCTTCCATAGACAAAAACTTAATTATAACACCATTTTGTGCAGCAGATGGAGAATGTGGAGGCCATGGGGAGGACGCTGGACCCGTCACAGCCCTGGGTGAAGGACTCCCGGGGCTGCCACACCAACCTGGCGGCGCTCCTCGACTGGCCCGACCTGGACTCTGATGAAGAGGTGTGTGTGCGTACGTGTGTGTGTCTTGATGAAGAGGTGTGTGTGCATGCGTGTGTGTGTCTAGTTGCTAAGTTGTGGTGCACTCACCCAATACATTCTTGTCTACTTTGTTAATTCGTTACTTCTTCTTAACCCTGATTACGGCAAATAACCAGGTAGAACAAGAAGTAACGGATTCAAGCTGGAAAAGCGTAGATTTAAAAAAGAAATAGGGAAAAACTGGCTTACAAATAGGGTGGTAAATGGTGGAATGGACTCAGTCGTCAGGTAGTTAGTGCGGAGTTAATAGGGAGCTTTAAAAGGAGGCTAGATATTTTCATGCATGGATGGGGATGAAAGGTGGATGTAGTGTTAAGTAACAGGAACTACCACGTGTAGGTCTCGCGGCCTCTTGTAGCTTCCTTATTTTCTTATGTTCTTCTTATGTCTTAGGTGTGCATGCGTGTGTGTGTGTACGTAGTTCCTAAGTTGTGGTACACTCACCAACACATTCTTGTCTGTATCCCAGCCACTCCTTGGTGCAAATTCTTCCATGTAATTCATCTGTGCACTCCATCACATTGCTAATTACTTTTCCACTGTATATCTTTGTCACTTTAACGTGGTGTGGCTGCTAATTACTTTTCCACTGTATATCTTTGTCACTCTAACGTGGTGTGGCCTCATAGAAAGAATGGCAGAAACTGAGATGACTAAGTTGCCGCACGTTAAGTTGGCGCAAATCACCCTCACTCCCCCCTTCCGAATGCATGGGATTGGCTGAGGTGTTGGGTGTTAGGCCTTTAGGGCGGAATTTGGAGTAAGGCATTCTCACCCAACACCACACCTCAACCAATCCCCTGCATTAGGAAGGGAGGAGTGAAGGGGGGCCCCATTTTCGCCAACTTAACGTGCGGCAACTGCACGAGAGTATGTATGAGTAGGTGCAGTGGGTTTTTATGTGACTACTGGAGTGGAGTATGTGAAATCAAGGTGGGTGGGTGAGAGGAGAACAAGAGGATCAGAGTATGCAAGGAGGGAATGCAAGCACGGTGCTGAATGGAGACTCTTGTGTCACGGGCATTCTCTTGTGGGAGTTCTCAGGGATGGCCAGCACAGATAGATCCAAGGATCATGGATATATAGAGGTCCCTGGATAGATCCTAGCTGAAATACCCTAAAGACATTGTGATTGAAGGGATTTGTTACAAGATTGGTGTTTGCCAGATGTGTGCATTATACAACTGTAGAAATATAAATCTCTGTCTCTGTCTCTCGTCTGTTTGTCTGTCTGTCTATGTGTGTCACCTTGATACATTCCGTCTGTCTCACACCCTCAGGAGAGCAGCCTCAACCAGGCGCTCACCCTCACACTGTTGGGCAAGTGTAACCGCAAGTCCTGCCCGCGACCCCGGGCACGGAACCCTCGCACGGGCACCATTCATGACTACTGTTCTCTGCACTGTGCCCAGCGTGCCAAGTACCTGCCAGAGCAAGGTAGGCATTACTCAGGCTGTTCTTATCTCTCTATCTCCCTCTTACCCTTTTTTTCCTCATCTCATATACGTACCTTCCTCCTCTCCATGTAGTGTGCTCCCCAAAGCACAGTGCTGGATATTTCCATTCTTCATTCCATCCTTTTCTTCTTCTGCTCTTGCATCCCTCACTCCCTCCCTGTTCCAGTGGTCCCCCCTCTGTCCACCTCCCTGCCCCTGACTACCAGCTCCCTTCCTTACCCGTCACCAGGTGATGGAGAACCTTCATCCTCTTCGTCATGGGAGGTTTGTGACTCCAGCATGGAGCTCCTCATTGCCCTGGAGATGTCCCGCCTGCAGATGATAGAGGACGAGGCGCGGCGGCGCCTCTCTTGGCTGCAGGAGCACTCCAGGGAGCAAGGCTGGGATGGCGCGGGGGATGCCAGGCCCCACCAAGGTACTGTGTCCTCAGTCAAGTAGTAGCCTTCATGTACTCTGAGAAAAGCATGACCCTCCTGTTAGCCCAGCCAGGCAGTCACCCTCCAGTCACCCCTGGCTGCTGTAAGGACTGATTGCTGATGATGATGATGTGAACATTGTATGCTCCCACACAAGGCTGTTTCTCTTATATTTCCTCAACAAAGCTTTGCACCTTTTTGCAAAGTGCTGTTCCTATTTTTGTCACCCCAGTAAGGTAAGGTTCTGTGTAGATGGACAATGTAATGGTGGGGAATATATAGTACAAGTTTACTTGAGCTTGAAGTGATGTGTTATATATTTTTTGACGGCATTTTCATACATCAAAGGACTCAAAAATTTCCTGTGAAAGATTTAGGATGAAAAGATATGCGACACATGTGTTTTGGCTGCCACTGTATATATTGCCTTGCATCTTGCAGGGTGTATTGAGGTGCCTGTGGTGCCGGGGACCAGTGTGGCCGGCAGCAGCATCTTCACCTATGAGGTGGCGTGTGGCAGCAGAGGTCAGGGTGGCGGTGGCGGGGGTCACAGTGAAGCCTCCGCATGGATCCGCCCAGAGCTGGGTGAAGGCGCCATATCATTCCAGCCCTCCAGTGCTGAAATAGCTGTAGATTACTTCTTGAAGAAACTGGCTAACAAAGAGATCAGTCAGAGGTAAGTTATATTCATCCTGATTTGTACCTATGAATGCTAGAATCCCTGGTGTGTTGGTGCCCAGAATGACCTGTGGGGGGTCACAAGATCATTTAGCATCATTTGACATTCTTCCATCTCGGCATCATTTAACTCCAAAAATGTTACGATGTAAAGGATACTCATTTCCTGTACCAATTCAGTGATTTTTTAACTTTTTGGCTGTTTATCTCTCTTTCAAACTACAGGCATGGTTATGAAGGCATGAAGGTTGCATGCCTTCCTGATAGATTAATTAAAGTTTTGTATGATTGGCATAGAAGTTAACATCCATTGCATTTTTCAAAGATCAAATGTTGATGTTCAAAAAGAGTAGTTTGTGAGTTGTTGTGACGGTAAAATGTAACCTGATCCGTGGCTTCCCTGATTTCTGACAGGAATCTCAACGTGGAGAAACACTGGGCGGAAAACAAGAAGGTGGAGAAGGACCTGCTGTGCTTCCCCAATGCCTCCACGCCGGGGGAGATGGAAGACGGACTGTTCCTGTACGGCGACCTGCATGAAAACAGTCGCCTGCTTCCCCCCATTGACTTGAGGCGTGACCTGAGACGCTCGCAGTCCCTGGGTGATCTGAAGAGCTGTGAGGAGTCTCTGTGCCTCTTTGACGCCGACCACGCCCACCTCGACCACCCGGAGGAGACCTTGCGCCGCCAGTTTGCAGCGGCGGCGGCGGCGGCGAGGGCCAGCATGGAGGACGAGGGGACGGAGAGCGGCGGTGACGTGGAGAACACCGACCCGGGCGGGGCGTCGGAGATCATCGGCGACATGGACTCCCCCCTGATGGACCTTGAGGTGAGAGGCATTCTGAGCCACTTGGAAGAGTGCTCTGGAAATGTGGCTGGCGGGGAGGGTAGTGGTGGTGTGGCAGGTCAAGAGCCGTCCTTCCAGTTAGTGGTGGATGAAGGCACAGACAAGGATGAGAGCAACTCCACCGAGCAAAGCAGCAGTGCTCCGGCAGCCAACATCAAAGGCCTGCGCATACACATCTCCCACTCTAACAAGCTGGAGGGCCAGAGTTCTAATGAATATGAGTCAGAGACGGGAATCCCCAATTCTCCAACATTGTACATTAGTGGTGTGTCTATTTGTCGTTCCCCCGAGCCTCGCTCTCCCAAGGTGCACCACCGGGAGGCTCGCTCCCCCAGCCTCACCCTCCCTCTCTGCTGCACCCCTGAACCCCGCCTCAGGCTGGAGGGGCGACTGGACACATCGCCACTCCCTATTTATAGCCGCTCCCGCTCCTCTTCCCTCGTGGTGCCGAGCTCCTCCAATTTTTCTCCCCGAGTGTGTGCACGAGCCAGTGGCACGTCCCTGCACCTCTCCTCCATCTCCCTGCAGGCCACCAGAGCCACATCCCCTTTCCTCACCGGGGAGCTCAGGGTCACCCGCTCGGCCTCGGAGACTGAGAAGGGCCGGCTCGTGTTCCAGTTCCCCAAGTCGCCTACGGACGGAGCCCTGAGCTCGGTGCTTCACGTAGAGGAGTCCAATCTCAGCTCTGATGATTTTCACGAGGCACTATTCTTAGGAAAATCCCCAAAGCCTGTCAAGAAAAAGCGATCCAAGAATGACCGCAAGAAAGGGGCCAAGGAGCGATCCAAGGGGGAAAGGAGGGAAAAGAAAGAGGCAAGGGGAAGGACAAAGGCAAGGACAATGGAAAAGAGGGGAAAGAAAGAAAAGATTGCAAGGAAAAGAGAAAAGGTAAAGAGATCACCTCCGCTGTATGACGCGGAGAACACTGAAGCTTTAAAGTGGTAATTTCTTTGTATATACGTACTTGTTTTCTGGTTCATTCTGTCAGGCTTACCACCTATTGTTTGAGAGAGAAAAAAAAATTATTTATTTTATTCAGTTAAGATTTGAGATACAAGAAGTTTAAGTTACAGATAAAGGGCCTCTTTTACTTTGTTTTTTGTGCTGGTATGCCAAGCTAAAACCTAAACAATGCCTGAAAATGGAAATGCAAAGAGCATGTCCATTGCTCATACATCTAGAGTGTTTGTGTGTTTGTGTGATGTGTATATGTGTGTGTGCATGCACACATTTAATGGGCTATATTCAAGGACTTTGTGCGACTGTATGTACCGAGAGGCGACATTCAAGAATCATCGTGTACAACCGACGCGTCGCGTTGACCTGCACTACGCTCTGCCCTTATTTTCAATCATATTTCTTCCCAGACAATTACAGGTGAGTTTTTAACATAACCTAGAGTAACATATATATTGTGAATGCACACATGTCATATTTAAGATCAAATTTGGTGCAGGAGGCCTTGTATGGGTGTGCTAACAGGTGAGGAGGCCGTGGCGGTGGTGGTCGCCCATTGTCTGGTGGCGGCGACGCGCCAAATGTACTCACAGGCATCACTCAGGCCAATTTGTTTCTAAATCAACACCTAAGACAAGTGGCGAACACTAACAAAGCTATTTTTTTAATGGCAGAAATGATAATTTTGCTGGTAAAAGGAATTAGATAAGTGTGAAATGGTCAAAACACTGATGCCGCCTTGGACTGACTTGTGTTGGCAGGCCGGCATGTCTCTCCACGCGTCGGGCAGTAAACAACGATTGTTGAATGTCCAACGCGTCGGGTTATGATGGTCGGGAAAAACGATGTGCCGTGACTCGACGAGCCTTCTTGAATGTAGCCCATTGTGCACATGCATAGGTATGTGCTTGTATATGTGACACTGGAGTTGTGTTATCACGAATTGAAAGAGGGAATGAAACCTCAGTTTTTTTTCAAAGTTTAATCAAGCTTCTCACCTTATCACCACTGATCACCCTTATCGCCTGCCTCTGGTCATCCCAATATGTTTCTTTGCATACTTATTTCTGTATACATTTGCTCTGTAGACCATTCTTTCACCTCTACACAACATTTATCATGTTCATTTCATTTTCTCTTCCCTTCCTGCCTGTGATATTTAGTTTTATTGTGTTGCTTTAAATGTCCTCATTTCTTTTTTATGTGTGAGTTCATGTAGAGATTGTCTGTGATCATCCCTTGATTGTTGTATTTTGTATATGGCTGCCAGCCTTATCAGAATGTTATGACCACAAGCTATGGCAAAGGAACAACAGAGAGAGAGAGATATTAATGTTCTTTTATAAAGGTATTTTGTAATACTTAAGAGACTAGGGATTTTCCAATTACATGAAATGAAATTATTGACATTTGGATGAAGAGCAGATATTGTGTTAGGCAGCATGTAAGACATTACATTTTCTGCCGTACTTTATCACTGTTTCTGCTGCCCACCTTAGGACAGCCCAAGGCTGGACATAAACACTGTGACCAAAGACCAAATCACCCGTGGGGGAATTTTTTGGATGCACAAACTTAAGTGGCTTAACTCTTTCAATTGCTGCGTTCAATGTGTGTCAAATCTATTGTCTTTGGAAACCAGAACCGCTCAGCAAACACTGTGTTGTGTGATCTTTTAGCTGTGTGTGTGTCAGGTAGGATTACGGACTGCTACACTTCTATGAACTCCTTCAATGCCTCATCTTGGGATCTCAGATTAACTACACATTCCCCTGAAAGTTACATTTCTGGTAGGGAAATTAATTTTTCTTACTACCTTCCTGAGAATGAGTTTGCTGTTCTTCAGGCAAGATCAAGGTACAAGGGCTCAGGATGCATTATTCCCGTGTAAGCACAACCAGGGGGCATTTTTGTGAAGTGTTTTGAGCGGATCTGGCTTGCACTGGCTTGATATCACTGTCTAGTAAGATCTGTTCGCCATGCTACTGAGTGACATGTCCTCAAGCTGTCGGACAGATTATATGTTTAGATTTATAGATGTTGAAATTATGGAACTTTGTTTAGTTTTCCTTATGGAAGGGAGGAAATAATTATAGAAATATGTGTAAAAATTTGTGCTTTCCTTAATTGATATTTTGTTCTTTTTGGGTAGAGCTGCACATTCTGAACTGGATATATTTGCACATTGGACTGGAAGGAGTGGACCATTTTTTTCCTGTGTACACAATATCACTTTTTATCACTATAAAAAAATATGTATATGATTTCTTGGCTGCATTAAGATAGGTACATGAGATTGGAGGAATGCTGTGTTGTCCTATCATGTTTGTGATATCATGACTTTTGCAAATAACGTTTTATGCATTTTTTTACCAAGTTTGGTTAGACATTTTGTGTCAAGGAAACAGTAGTCGAATCCAAGTTGGAGGAGGAAGTGCCTGTGTTAAGGTGAATTCTTCCATTAAAGGAGACAGCAAAGTGTGTTGACTTAGCTCATTTTACTGACTCACACACTTGCCAGTTCCAAGTTTTTTTCTCATTATATGCAGTATTATCACATGCTTCCTCTCGGGTCATCTTTTAAACGGAACAGGTGAGAGGAGGACTTCTAACCAGTTTTAGTGTTGCCAGTTGGTTGAGGTGTATTGTGTCACCTCAATGTTTTCTTACATGAACCATAAATCTTGATGAACTACCACTAGCTTTGTATACCTTAGCCATATCATTGTGTGTGTGGGTACCATTCCTCTGTGCCTGTGTGTATGCATTCTAAGGAGAGGGGGTTTTTCATTTTTTTTTCTTCCCTTTATGGGTATGAGACAAGATTTTTCACGAGGAGGGTGCAGTGTGTTTCTTAATGAATTATTTTATGCTTAACAATTGTCTATTTTTCCCCAGCAGTAGCTACCCATAGATATCGGAAACATCGTTATTAATAATATATATATATAGACTACTACTACTACTCTACTACCTAGCTAGCATAATCATAGTAGGAGGGGAAGGAGGTAGGTAGGTAGGAGGGAGGGGAGGCATAATAATGATAACAATTTAATAGTGTCAGCTCTCATGCCATTCCACCAGGGGACCTTTGGGTACTGGGGAAGGGGGGATAGAAAGGAAGGGATGAGGAATGAGAAGGAAGAAATAAATTAGAAAGAGGTAAATTGTGTTGAAGGGGTAAAGGAAAAGAGAAATGAGAGAAATTGTGTTGAAGGGGTAAAGGAAAAGAGAAATGTGAGTGTATTGAGAAAACAATTGTTGAAGGGGTAAAGGAAGAGAGAGAAATTGTGTTGAAGGGGTAAAGGAAACGAGAAATGAGAGAAACTGTGTTGAAGTGGTAAAAGAAAAGAGAAATGAGAGAAATTGTGTTGAAGGGGTAAAGGAAAAGAGGAATGAGAGAGAAATTGTGTTGAAGGGGTAAAGGAAAAGATAAATGTGAGTGAATGAGAGAGGAAAAAAAATTGTGTTGAAGGGGTAGGAAAAGAGAGAAATTGTGTTGAAGGGGTAGGAAAAGAGAAATCTGAGAGAGAGATACATTTTGTTGAAGGTAAAGGAAAAGAGAAATGAGATGAGAAAAATTGTGTAGAAGGGGTAAAGGAAAAGAGGAATGTTTAGAATGAGGGAGAAAAAAAGTTGAAGGGGTAAAGAAAATAGAGATTCTTCTTCTTCTTCTTGTGACCTTTTCTGCTTATTATCGCTTTGTAGGTTGTCTGTCAAGCTCGAGATCGAACTTGACACATATCTTCCTTCTTTTTTTGCCTCTCTGTAGCCCTTTCTTTCCCTGCCACCTGTGGGGAGAGAAGGGCACAACTGGGCAGTATATACATAGACATAAGTCCCTCCTATACATCTTCCACATTCCCACGCAATCTTTTTTCCCAAGCCTGCTTTAAAAACACCTTAGTTATTTCTACTATTTTCTTTCTCTCTTCATTACTCCCTTACAGTCCTAGCACAGTAAGGATTCCCCCACCCTTCTTCTTCTTCTTCTTCTTGTGACCTTTTTTGCTTATTATCGCTCTGTAGGTCCTCTGTCAAGCTCGAGGTCGAACTTAACATACATCTTCCTTCTTGCCTCTGTGCGTGCCTTTCTTTCTCTGCCACCTGTGGGGAGAGAAGGGCACAACAGGGCAGTATATACATAGATATAAGTCCCTCCTATCACCTACCCTCCTAGACATCTTCTACATTCCCATCATATCCCATTCACCGTGAGTGAATGAGTGAACCACAACTCATGCTCAAGTTCAAGTCTGTGTGTTGAACGGGAGACGGGAGTGTTGTTGTGGCGTGTGTGTGTTGCCGTGGCCGCGCTGCTGTGTTGCTGATTGCCGCGGTGTGTGGGCGCCTTGGGACACGGCAACACTATGAATACAACCGTAAGATACATGTCAATTACTGCACATGGCTATTGCTTCTGTTTTCATCACCAACACCCTGTATGGCCGGTGTACATTAGTGTTCTCAACGAGGAAGGTGGCTCACTGGTCCAGACTTGAGGTTCACGTGTTCTATCCCTGTGTTCGAGCCCCACTCATTGCTGATTCACTTCTTTCTGGTGTGGTTATTTGTATTGGCAATAACCTCGCTGCATGGGTACCTGGAACTCGCCGATAGGAATTCTTGCCGACGTCGACGAGTGTTCCAATTTTCACGTCGGTGAGTGTTCCAATTTTCGACAATAGTTCCAGTTCTTAATCTTGATATTACAGTACCCAATATATACATTTAATAAGCTTTTAGGGTATTATTCCAGATGAACACTGAATTCAGGGTAATAATGGACGAGAGTTTCGCGGTCGTTTCCAGAGACACCGACTATTTTTTCTTGGCCTACAATAGGTGCTTGTTCTGATAGATTGTTTTACTTTGAGCGAAAAAAAAAAAAAAAAAAAAAAAAAAAAAAAGTGAAACCTAACCTAACCTTAAAAGGTTTTAATGAAACCTAACCTAACCTTAACCACAAAGTATACTTTTTTCTTCTTTTTTTTATTGGTTTGCGCAAAATAAAACTATCTCCATTAGAACAAGCACCTATTGTAGGCCAAGAAAAAATAGTCGGTCTCTGAAAACGACCGCGAAACTCTCGTCCTTATAACCGAATTGAGTATGGTCGAACTTTTTTTGAAGTTGAGTTTTTTTTTATCGAGCTTTAGAGTTTTTTTCAAATCTACCTTTTTTGATTTTTTTTTTTTTTTTTTTTATTTTTTTTTTTATATATATAAGTCAATATAGTTAGGCTAGTATAGTTATTATAAGTATGTTAGGTTCAATTAGATTTATTATCATTTATTATAGATATAAAAGTAAAAGAATATAAAAGATTTGTGAAGATAATCGTTCGTTTGTTCAATTATTTTTTTTTATTTTTTTTGTAACATATGAAGTATAAGGTCGATAAGACAATTGGGTTTATCTTGCTAAGTTTTTGATTTTTTTTTTTTTTATCTATAAAAATTTTTTTTTTTCAGAAAGTTAGAAAATTATTAGAATAGTCAGATTAGTACAAATTAATTTTTTCATTTCTCAAGAATTCACTCAACGAAATTTACCGCGAAAGTTCAGCAGATACTTCAACATCAAATTGATAGATAGGAATAAAATAGTTTTCATCACAAAGAGTTTGGCTTGTGTTCATCTGGAGGGAAATTGATCGGGCTTTCTAATTTAGTGGTTTGTACTTGCAAATTGATCATTTGTATAAATTTGTTTCCAATCGTTTGGTTATAAACAGGTGTGGAATGGAACGAACCATGATCTTTTCAAATTTAGATTGTGGCGGCTGTATTATATTTGTGTGTTTTAAGAAGGTGTATCCATCTTACAAATCAAGTAGAATGCGGGATATCCCAAACCTTGTAAATCCTGTCAGAATATGTGGCGGTTAAATCCTGCCGTGGTTAGCTGGTGCTAATCCATTTACACTGCTACATTAGCAGGACCAGACTTGGCAGGTATACTAACACATTAAATCCTCATAGGTCATCACGGCACCACGTTTATCGTTTAAAGATATAACGTTTATTTACAGAAACGCTAACTTCACCTGATAGTAACAAATTTTAAATACAAACACTTCCACCTCAGATTACGATCCCACCAGTTTTCTAATGTACGAACCTTGACACGAAATACCTTTCCACTCATATAATGAACAAAGTTTGTTATATGCAAAAAGTTCGCATCCCTCAGATATTACAGATTTTCACATCACCCCTTTCCCAAATTGGTTTGTTAACCCCTTCACGCCCAGATCTTTCCTTTGCTATAAAAAAAATTGTGTGTTGTTAGCCATGAAATTATGAAAAGTAACTTAATATACCAAATTAGCTAGTGGACAAGGATACTTAACAGGTCATATCTGTTACATATTGCTTATATTCACTAAAAAAAACATCTAATTGTTGCCAAATTACAATGGAAATTACGTTCTGGGTCTGAAGGGGTTAAAGCGAAGGTTTACTGTACTGTGCATATCTGCATTTACAGGCAGGACATGGCAGTGACAAAGGTGCCGTGGAGGAACAGGTTCAAGCCGGGCCCAGTGGCGGCTACCCCTCCGCCGCCGGCCACAAGGGGGAGCCTGGCCAGGATGGGAACCGTGCTGAGGCCACGGCCGCGGGGACCAAGAGGATGCTCAGCTCTGTGGATCCTGACTATGCCCACCCGCCTGATGCCAAGCGCATGAGACAGATGCAGCAGCAAGGTGTGTGTTGCCTAGTTGTATTCATCATTTATATATTTACAGGATTGACTCAAACTCTTTATGTCCCATCTTTTGATATAAGATTATCATAATTGACCTAAAACTGCATCCTACAGAACTGCTGTATTGGTTAATTGATATGTGTCAAGAAACAGTAAGTCTGATATTTTTGCTGTTTACTTGAAGGTTTGGTCCTCTGTATTAGGACCAAAGGATTTGTCTGTTTTAAGAATTTACGACTTGTGCATTAAGCGAGGTATAGGTGTATGCGTATTAGCTTTAGGAGAATGAGAAGCCTTGTTGCAGTATTCTTAGTGCCAGCATGAGTCATGAGCCCTAAACCTGCCTGTTTCAGCCCAGGATGAACTCAGTCAGCGGGTCATCAAAGTAGTGGACAAGGAGGTGCACAAGGCCATCGTGGAGAAGGAGGCTGAGCTGGAGGAGATTGACGGCCGCATCCTGAAGCTGCAGCAGTGCCTTCACACCCTGCGCTACTGTGTCTCCCTCAGCTACTACAACATTAACAAGGTGGGTCAGTGTACCTGCTTAACTTTTAGCCTTGTTAGAATCAGTACAGAGAAGGAGGACCAAAATTATTCATGGGATGCGTAACATTAGTTATGAGAAGAGATTGAAGCTATTAAATTTACACTGACTCGAGGGGCGTAGAGTAATTGGCGATCTGATGGAAGTTTTTAAGTGGTTAAAGGGATACAATAAAGGTGATGTAGGAAAAGTTCTTACGGCTAGTAATCAGGGTAGAACAAGAAGTAACGGATTCAAACTGGAAAAACGTAGATTAAAAAAACCTATCGAGAAACTGGTTCACAAATAGGGTGGTAAATAATTGGAGTGGACTCAGTTGTCAGGTAGTTAGTGCGGAGTCAATAGGGAGTTTTAAAAGGAGGCTGGATAAATTAATGGATGGGGTTGTGTTACTGTGTGTCCCTCAGCTACTACAACATTTACAATGTGATTCAGTGTACCTGCTTAAGTTTTAGCTAACTTAAGCTTTTTCTTTTTCTCTTTTTTTAAATTATTGTTGTATTCTTATAGGTTTTACAGTCAGGAGCTTCAGCTGGACTGCTGAAAACTATCTTTGATTTTACAGGAATGTGTAGATTATTCCTAGCTTAACATGCATACATGGGTTACTATTCAAATTTTATATTTCTCTATTCCTATTTTTCTATTTTACTCTATTCTTTTCTCTACTAATTGAACTTATAATTATATACTTGTACAATATTATGTGTTACTATTCTATTTTACATTTTTTATCATAATCATCATTTTTTATATATTTCACACTTGTGGCTGGTGTGAATGCAGCTCAGTTGGTTGACGTCATGGCCGATTTATGCAATACATAGAGGGCTCTTTCCTTCTGAGGCTGAGGCTTTCTCTCTCTCATTTCTGGACTTCCATCCTATACACTGTTGGAGATTGTACTCAGATCATGGTGATGATGGGAACCTTGTGATCTGGGAAGGAGACTAATAGTGGACACAGAAAACCCTCAATTTAGCAGACCAATAGCCTGAAAGGGGAGTCCGTTGATGCTGAAAGTATCTTTAAGAAAGTGAATAATTCGTTTTTTTATAGATTATGGCTTTCTTATTGATTTTTTTTCCTTCCCCTGTCTCTAATGTTCAAGGTCTAAAGCTGGTATAACGATATGCTATGCCTTTTTTGTTTGTTTATCTCATTTTTCAGTAAATTTTTTAGCTCACTTCCATACTTGTTAAGTAATATCCAATGTTTTATTTTGTATTTTAGGGTCAGTCACAAACAAGTGAGGCAAAAGATCGCAAGCTGACAGGGCTACATCCAGCAGTACAGCGACATCTGGGCAAGGCACCGCCCGCCCCACTGAAAACATCAGAAAACCTGACAGTAGGCCACACCTCTACACCCACAACTTCTGGCATCACCACAGCTCGGAAGGGAATGGAGTCCTCTAAGAAATCTCAAAGCAGTACCATGCCAGTAGATGACAATGATCCCACAACTCAACCAGTTAACACAAGAACTACTGTCACTCACTGCTCATCAGAATCACCTTCACTCACACCACCCTGCTCTCAGGACAGCGTGAAGCCTCAGATCACTCCCAGGCTGGTGCTGCCACTGAAACGCCGTGCTCCCGCCCCCCCAGCCCCAAGCACCTCCCTCCCCTGCCCCCGGACAACCCTGCCACCATCTCTCAGGGGCGGCAGCAGCGGCTCCAGAACAAGAGAAGGTGGGTCATGATGCCTCCCGTGCTGTCTCTATCCCTGATGCCATCCACAATTGTTTTTACTGTGCTTCCTGGTGGACCTGCTCTTGAGTTAATGCCTCATTGTTTTCCGTTCATTTTCTTGAAGTTTTTGATCAGTCTCTGTAACAAAAAGAAACTCACATTTCTCTGAGGAATGATATGAAACTCTTAGGTGATGAAGTGTTGCATTGCTGTACGAGGCATGAAATGACAGGTATAGACAACATTAAGGTCATTGAGCCAACAGATCTCTGTACATGAATATGAAATGACATTTATTTACAAAATTACCAACAAAAATTTGATTTATGTACAAGGGGGCTTAATGTTCTATACAATGTTTCCTTTTCCAGATTGATAGTTGGCAACACGTATCAGTACCTCGCGCCTCTGCCCGGGGAGGAGGCGGCGGACTCCTTCCGGTACAAGTGGCAGGTGTACGTGAGAGCCCCGCCCGGCGACCCCGACACCTCCACCTTCCTGCAGTCTGTGACCTTCATCCTGGACCACAGCTATGCCCCACACCACATGATCACCATCAAGTCAGTAGCCGCCTCATCGCCTCAATTTTTTTTCTGATATTTTTTTTTCCTTCATATTTTTGTTTGTGTATGCCAGATTCTGATGGTTTATGCCTTTTTTCCAAAAAATTTGCTCTTTTTATTTTCGGTTCTAATTTTGATACAATGAGCAATTAACTTTTTCCTGATATTCTTTTTTCCCTTCAAATTATATATTTCTTGTTTTTTATACCAGATTCTGATGGTATATAACTTTTTTTCAACAAGTTTGCTCTTCTTTCTATTTTCGGTTCAATTTTGACTTACAGCACTGATTTGTGCATCCCATGAACAATTGCTGAAACTTTGGGATTTGTGATTGACATAATCAGCACAACAACAGTCTACGTAAAACTTTTAAGCACGAGTGTTCAACACTTTGTAAGCTTTCCTATGGTGTGCATCTCAGCAAGTCATCTGCTGCTCCTTTATGGACATGCAGACATGAACCATTTACTGTAATTGCTGTTATGAAATGGAATGATATCATTACCGTAGATAACACTAAAGTCGCCAGGACAATGTTTTTTTCGATGTACGGACAGACGTCTGGTGGCGTTAATACTTACATTTCTACATCCCTGATTTCAGGAAAGTTAAAAGGGGCTATCTGGAGAGTCTGTGTCATTTTGTGTCTTCATCTGTATCATATTATGGCTATAAATGAACAAATTACCAAAAATATCACCAGACTGGCGACCAACAATAAGGTCGCCAGCTAGTGTTTATTTACTGAGTGTCCTCCCGCCGTCGTCGTCACACGAAAAAAAAAATTGTTGGGAAATTTGAAACCGTTTATACTTGCAGATACAAAGCATAAAGCTATGCTGAAACAGGGTAGATTATACAGGCATGATACAAACTACTGTGTATCATCTTCAGTGGCACATACAAATCAGTAGTGATGCTATAATTCGTAATATATGGCGCCTGGCGACATTAGTGCAGGTGGCGACTATAGTGTTATCTACGGTAGAATGTAAATGTACACAAACCCAGTGGGATGGTGTGTTCTATTCTTTTTATTATGTTTAAAAGAATGAGCTTTAGAATAGATCATTTAACCAGTATTGAGTATTCAAATATATTTAAAAGTATGGTAAGCAGTGCAGATATTCATAACATTGTCTTCCCCAGACAGCCTCCCTTTGTGCTGAGGCGGCGAGGCTGGGGGGAGTTCAAGGTGCAGTTGGTTCTACGCTTTATTGATCAACGTAACAAGTCGGTTCGCCTGGTGCACCCGCTGGTACTGTCCCGCCCCAACGACTCCCTCGCCCTCACTGGCTGTGGAGGTTAGGTAGGTGACATGACCTCATTGACCTTTATAGTAACGTGCTGCTCATCTCTTAATAGTGTATAGACTCATCACATATTATTGTTTTACTATTTGTTTTTACTATTTTTATTTATTTATTTGTTTGTTTTTACTATTTTTACTATTTACGATTTTTATTTATTTATTTATTTATTTTTACAATTTTTACTATTTACGATTTTTATTTATTTATTTGTTTTTACTATTTTTACTATTTGTATTTATTTATTTATTTATTTATTGTTACTATTTTGCTATTCACTATTTTTTATTTATGTATTTGTTTTTACTATTTTTACTATTTACTATTTTTATTTATTTATTTGTTTTTACTATTTTTACTATTATGTTCCTTTACTATTGATATTGTATTGAGCCATCTTATATTACTCTTAGCCAAAGAATGTAGGAAGATATTATAGTTTAGTGTTTCAAGAGTGCATGTGGAAGTGAAGTAAAGGATACAAGTGAGAGAGGAAAACCTATATGTACAGTATTAACCCCTTCACGCCCAGATCTTTCCTTTACTATAAAAAATTGTCTGTTGTCGAGCCATAAAATTACGAAAAGTAACTGAATATACCAAATTAGTTAGTGACAAGAATACTAAACAGGTCATAGTCTATAAAATATTGCTTATAGTCACTAAAAATTGTCTTGTGGTACCCAAATTACAATGGAAATTACGTTCTGGGCCTGAAGAGGTTAAAGGAATGGACGATTATTTCCTAATACGTATCTTTTATGTAAACTGATATATTTATTATAATTCCAAACAGGTCAAGAGAACTGGTATGATCTGTGGGTGTATCTGCCCAACCCAGAAACTAAATCAGATGTCGATGGAAGTGTTGAAGTCACGGGGGAAGATACCTGTCCAGCATCACTAACTCAGGAGCTCCAGACCGGTGTTATCTCCGCCCAAATAGAAGAGAATATAACTGTTGACCATGAAGCTGCATCGAACATTGATATAACCTCAGAGTACTCAGAGGACTGTGCCAAGGCAGATGAGATTGTTAGTGAGGAGAGTGAGAGGGATAGCATGGCAGGGTTTTGGTTATCGAGTGGTTCAAGGACTCATAGTGTGAAGAGGACAGATCCAAAATCCCTCCTGAGTGAGACTGGAGTTAAGGATGAAGAGAAAAGTACCAAGGAGGAAAGTGTCGGGGCGGGCCGGAAGGAAGGTGCTGTCAATGGCAAATTTTGTACCGTGTATGTGCGTCAAGCCGATGGCAGCGTTAAGGTCTGTCTCATCCCCTCACACCTGTATCCATTGGCCCTGCAGATGGCTCAAAATCAACCCAAACAGAATAAACCTAGTTCTGAAATTTGTGGCAATAGTAAACTCCCCCAAGAAGCGATATTAGCACAGGGAGCAGTGCAGCAAGGAGCGGAAGGTCCTGCTCAAGGACAACAAGGAAACAAGCGTCAGCTCAAAGATAAATTGAGCATGTCACCTTGAAGTTAGCCACCCACCAGAGTGCTTCCAGTCCCTCCAATAGTATAGACGGTGTAAATGGAGACGTTGGTGCAGTTTCTAAGAGACTGCCCGAGGCTGGAAGCAGCCTTCTCAAGGTGAGGGTGGTGAAGGCTTCCACAGACACCGCCACCACCACGTGTCCCCAGCACCTGCTGCTGCATTTAGGCCTAAAGGAGAAAAAACAGGCTCTGGTACAGCAGCAACATAACAACAAACTACTGAAACAGGCCTCATCCTCACACAGCCTCCACCTCACTCCGCTACAATGGCCCACGCCACAAACTCCCTTCCATAAAGCATTGACAACCTTGAATCATGTTAATAATGTCCCAGTCATCAGACTTCCAAAGATTATTAATCAAAATCATATAGCAACTGGGAATGTCAGATTTATAGACAATAATGGTCAGCTACTGACAGCAGAGAAGCTGAGAGGCTTGGGGCTGAAGTGTGGTGACGTGACCAGTAGTTTAGCTGCATCAGCAACTACCACGGCCGTTAATGCCACCTCCACCACTATCAACACTACTGCCACCTCTACCACAGGGGCACCGCTGATTCAGGGAGGCCGCGTGGTGGACGGAGCCAACACTTTGCGCTTGATAACAAGTCAAGACAAAATGGCAGTAAAGCAACTCTCTCTACATAATATGCATAGCAATAAAGCATCAAATATACCCGTGCAGCCATTGATAGAGTGCAACAAAGGTAATTTGTTA
>JACEEZ010001461.1:332500-432500 GCA_016584305.1 Chionoecetes opilio | reverse complement strand
TAATTACTGTTAAACCGTAGATAATAGCTCATATTTGTATTTGTTTTTATTTATTTGTAGCAAACTAATCCTTCTCACCCACCCATATATATGTGTTGTCCATATTTTCTTGGTTATTAAGTATCCAGCCTGCAATTACAGTGTTGAAATTTGTATGATGGTAAAATTTATACTAAAATCATAAACAAAATTCAGTATGAAACTTTCTAAATATGAATAACTGACAATTGCAGTGTATTTCACAGGAATTACCTCGTGTAGGTCTCACGGCCTCTTGTAGCTTCCTTATTTTCTTATGTTCTTATGTTCTTATTTATTCTTCCATTATGCCTCACTACTTCCGTTTTCATGATGTCTTTTGGGTGTGAAAGTAACCTGATTATTTGTATTGCTTGTTTAATGAGGGCATGATGAGAATAAACACCTCTAGTAGGCTATAACTATTGGAATTTTGTATGACTATTTTAGTAGTGAGCATTAGGATTTCATGTCTTTAGGGTGTTAAAGTTCCCTGATTATTAGTATTGCTTTAATGAGGGCATGTGATTAGTATTGCTTTAATGAGAATATGTGAAACACCTCTAAATATACTTAATTAACTTCAATAGACTTAAGCTTACTATTTTTTTTATAGCAAGCTTAAGTTTATTTCCTCATGTCTGTTTATTATGTTGTTTTCTTTTTTTTCTGTATGCCTTCGGGTGAAAACCAAATTATTATTATTATTATAACTATTGTAATTTTGTTTATTAAGGTATTATATTAGGGTATCATATGTTTTTTAGGGTCTCCACTTAAGAAGCAATTAAACTACCTTCATTGGGACGACACTGAGAAGAGCAGTGGCTGTGAGTGGGTGGGTCAGCTCACCTCGCAGCTACGGTTCCCCCTCTACTCCGAGGACGTGGGCGAAGGCTATATGGCTGATGCTGCTCGTGCTACTCTCTGGAAGGTATATTTGCAGGTTTTTTTGGACTAATTATGCATGTTAAGAGATTGAATTAGACTACTCTCTGGAAGGTATATTTGCAGAGTTTTTTTTACTAATTATGCATGTTAAGAGATTGAATTAGACTACTCTCTGGAAGGTATATTTGCAAAGAGTTTTTTGACTAATTATGCATGTTAAGAGATTGAATTAGACTACTCTCTGGAAGGTATATTTGCAAAGAGTTTTTTGACTAATTATGCATGTTAGGAAATTGAATTAGACTGCTCTCTGGAAGGTATATTTGCAGAGGTTTTTTTGACTAATTATGCATGTTAGGAAATTGAATTAGACTACTCTCTGGAAGGTATATTTGCAGAGGTTTTTTTGACTAATTATGTAGGCTAATATGCATGTTAGGAAATTGAATTAGACTGCTCTCTGGAAGGTATATTTGCAGAGGTTTTTTTGACTAATTATGCATGTTAGGAAATTGAATTAGACTACTCTCTGGAAGGTATATTTGCAAAGAGTTTTTTGACTAATTATGCATGTTAGGAAATTGAATTAGACTGTTCTCTGGAAGGTATATTTGCAGAGGTTTTTTTGACTAATTATGCATGTTAGGAGATTGAATTAGACTACTCTGTGAAAGGTATATTTGCAGGGTTTTTTTGACTAATTATGCATGTTAAGAGATTGAATTAGACTACTCTCTGGAAAGTATATTTGCAAAGAGTTTTTTGACTAATTATGCATGTTAGGAAATTGAATTAGACTACTCTGTGAAAGGTATATTTGCAGGTTTTTTTTGACTAATTATGCATGTTAAGAGATTGAATTAGACTGCTCTCTGGAAGGTATATTTGCAAAGAGTTTTTTGACTAATTATGCATGTTAGGAAATTGAATTCGACTACTCTCTGGAAGGTATATTTGCAAAGAGTTTTTTGACTAATTATGCATGTTAGGAGATTGAATTAGACTACTCTCTGGAAGGTATATTTGCAGAGTTTTTTGACTAATTATGCATGTTAAGAGATTGAATTAGACTACTCTCTGGAAGGTATATTTGCAGAGTTTTTGACTAATTATGCATGTTAAGAGATTGAATTAGACTACTCTCTGGAAGGTATATTTGCAGGTTTTTTTTTGACTAATTATGCATGTTAAGAGATTGAATTAGACTACTCTCTGGAAGGTATATTTGCAAAGAGTTTTTTGACTAATTATGCATGTTAAGAGATTGAATTAGACTACTCTCTGGAAGGTATATTTGCAGGTTTTTTTTGACTAATTATGCATGTTAAGAGATTGAATTAGACTACTCTCTGGAAGGTATATTTGCAAAGAGTTTTTTGACTAATTATGCATGTTAAGAGATTGAATTAGACTACTCTCTGGAAGGTATATTTGCAAAGAGTTTTTTGACTAATTATGCATGTTAAGAGATTGAATTAGACTACTCTCTGGAAGGTATATTTGCAAAGAGTTTTTTGACTAATTATGCATGTTAAGAGATTGAATTAGACTACTCTCTGGAAGGTATATTTGCAGAGTTTTTTGACTAATTATGCATGTTAGGAAATTGAATTAGACTGCTCTCTGGAAGGTATATTTGCAAAGAGTTTTTTGACTAATTATGCATGTTAGGAAATTGAATTAGACTACTCTCTGGAAGGTATATTTGCAGTTTTTTTTTGACTAATTATGCATGTTAAGAGATTGAATTAGACTGCTCTCTGGAAGGTATATTTGCAGAGGTTTTTTTGACTAATTATGTAATATGCATGTTAGGAAATTGAATTAGACTGCTCTCTGGAAGGTATATTTGCAGAGGTTTTTTTGACTAATTATGCATGTTAGGAAATTGAATTAGACTGCTCTCTGGAAGGTATATTTGCAGAGGTTTTTTTGACTAATTATGCATGTTAGGAAATTGAATTAGACTGCTCTCTGAAAGGTATATTTGCAGAGGTTTTTTTGACTAATTATGCATGTTAGGAAATTGAATTAGACTAATTAGACTACTCTTTGGAAGGTATATTTGCAGAGTTTTTTTTACTTATCATGCATGTTAAGAAATTGAATTAGAAGGATTTGTGACTAAAGTGTGAAAAATTGATACTATACATCTATATAAATATGCTACAGTTTCATGTAATACATTATTTTTCTTTTAAGTGTGTGTGCACAAACGATAAGATGGATGTTAATGCAGTTAGAAAGACTTTTTTTTTTTTTTTTCAAACAGCAGGGAGCAATGATCAGTAGACTAGTGTGTGTCTTGTGTTTACTGGTGTGTTAGAACATAAGAAAATAAGGAAGCTACAAGAGGCCGTGAGAGCTACACGAGGCAGTTCCTGTTACTTAATACTACCTACATCCACCTTCCTTCCCCATCCATGAATTTATCTAGCCTCCCTTTAAAGCTCTCTAATGACTCCGCACTAACTACCTGTCTACTGAGTCCATTCCAATCATTTACCACCCTATTTGTGAACCAGTTTTTCCTTATTTCTTTTTTAAACCTACGCTTTTTCCAATCTTTTCTTTTTCTATAAGAAGAAGAAGAATTGTCAAGTAATATATTGTAGTACACCAGTAGACTAATGTTATTTTAATGTTCTTTAATCTTCTTTTATTATTATTAGTAGTAGTAGTAGTACAGTAGTAGTAGTAATGCGTGCCTTGTGTTTCGTGGTGTGTTGCAGAGTATGCAGTGCCTGATGGAAGACCTGTTACGGGCCTCACACTCCCAGGCGTGGGGTGAAGCCAGCGCCGCGCCGCCCCCCACCCTCACCCTCCCCCACGTCCTGGCCGCCCTCAACACCGCGCGGCCAGAGTTCGACCTGCTCACCGACCATGGCCTTGGCACTCCCAGCGAAGCCATGTGAGGCAGGTCCAGTAGCTTGTTGATGGTGCAGGCAGTCGCATTGATGATGGATGTTATCGCCGTCATTATTGTGCCCAGTAACTTTCTTAATTCATTATAAAAAAAGATTCAATTTTTGTTCAATTATACCAAGCAAGTGGCTAATTATATCTAAACTTGATTGGAGTAAATGTTCATGGCAGCACTTGATTGAGGAACTATAATTAACGTTTTGAAGACAGTATTTAATAGTTCCCCTAACACAATTTTGATTTCAAAAGTTATGAACATTATAGCACCATTATGATAATGGTATTTTTCAATTCATTTTGATATTTTATCGTTATTCTAAAATAGTAGTAGTAGTTGTAGATAATGGCGTAGTAGTAGTAGTAGTAGAAAGTGAGAGGCAAATGAACAATACTACAGTTGCAAGGGCACGCCTACCAAGCCCATTCACAAGACAAAGACAAAAAAAGGAAATACAATCTGTTACTGCGCCACAACATCGCCTAGGTACTGTTACTATTTAGGCCGCTAAGATAACGTACTGTGATATTTCGTATTATGAACCATTTATAAGGCTGAACATAAAAGAAAATCTCAGGGAGGCATTGACATTTTTCCATTCCTTGAAGTAATCGTGTGGTATAGTCCTAGGATATCCTGTGATAAGTGTGGATGGCATCAAGAGGATGAGCTTCCCGGGTATAGATAACACCACTGTGGATAAGACTAAAGGTTATTTAACAGCGTTGACATATTTTTTACTTAAGCACATTAATGATGACATTAATACTATTGTTATTATTACCGTCTTTATTTAAATAGTAATTATTATTATTATTATTATTTATTATTATTATGCAGTGAGTGAGGATTGCGTCAGCAGTGAGTAAGGATTGCGTCAGCAGTGCGTGGCTGTGACTCAGTAGGTGAGTGAGAGTGACCTTCGCACCCATATCCCTCGCCTCCCTCACCCCTACCCCTTGCCCGTTAACCCCTCCCTCCCCTCCACCCATACCCCTCACCATCTTCGCAGTTGATGGTAAAGTTTAATCGATATTAGTAAGATTCTTTGTTGCTGTAGAAAGTGTAGATAAAAAGTGATTTTGATTTGTAGTGGGACAATAGTTAATCTCATCTCTCCCCCCCTTTCTCTCTCTCTCTCTTTCTCTTCTCTTTTCTCTATCTTTTCTCTCTTTCTTTTTCTGCATGCTGTGTCGTCGCAGTATCTAGAATGACCTACATTATTTGCTCGCTTCTCCCCTACCGGTAACAATCCCGCGCCTGTCAACGTGAAACAGTTACGGTACCTATACCTTCACACGCCACATTGTTTACTAATTACTCAAAGCATCGTGTTGGTGGCATTATTTTGATGGCACGAGCACAATATCACTAGTTGACAACCTTCTATGTCCACGAGAGAGTACGTGCACGTCACTAGCCTCGCGCCGCACCCCTGCCTGTCTCGTAGTACTCCTCCCAACACTCCGCCAGGCCATGACTTCCACTCGCTGGGTTGGTAGCAGTATTCAGTAGTTTTCTTTCTATTTATTTATTTATTTATTAACCGTACTATATTATCACAAAGAAACTTGGATTTATTTAAGTTAGAGTATTTGTTTATTGTGACGTATCAAAGGTAGGAGCTCAGAGTTATGTGTTTCCCTCTCTCCCTCCCACCATCCTCTTCCTCCTTCACCCCCCTCTATCCCTCCTCTTCCTCCTTCACCCCCCCCCTCTATCCCTCCTCTTCCTCCTTAACCCTTGCCCCTCCTTCGACACGAGAATCACTTGCCCGTGACGTGAGCACCACCTTGTGACGTCACTCTGTTTACACCTCGTTATTACTGGGGCGTGTTCAAGGTAACATGGGATACCCCTTGGAATAATACCCTTCGGCTCGATGATTTTAGTGGTGAGAAGTTGAAGCCACTCGTCATAGATGATGCAATATTTTGCTGGGCCAGTCTGGGCCATGTGTGTGTGTGTGTGTGCTTGATCTAGAATTATCTTTAAGATTATTTTCAGATTAGGTTGATATTTCTGGATTAAAATGCGCGTTATCTATAAGTCACGTCAGGGACAGCTTTTTTGTGCTGTAATCGCAAAAGTGACACCTGTTATGTAGTAACGTACGTACGTACGTACATTACGTACTCTACATGCATACTTAAATCGCTTTTCTAATTCCAAAATTAGCTACATGTTTGTGTGTAGCCCTATCACGTGTGTTGAGTCAATTGATACCTTGACGAGTCTGAATGGCATCTATTTATTTGTATTTTGTCTTCTTTTTTTTCATTCATATCACGTGTGTGTTTGCGTGCACTCATGTCACTCTTGGCGTGATCACGCGCCAGACATCGCCAGCTGCTACACTACCGGAAAGAGATCAATTAGACCTCATAGCGACCGATCTTTTAAAGTTGCGACGTCACAGACACTGCACATCCCATACTTTTACTCAAGGGGGATAGTAACAGTTCGCGGAAGATTTGGATCTGTGAGCGGAGATGAACCTGCTAGAGCGCGTCACAACATGCGTTGTGTTGTCATTCACCCATGTTCTTGTCCACGCGAGCCGGACTCGCGATTGCCAGTTTCACCTTCCTGGAGCGAGCTTATAACTCATTATTACCGATCTTGTTGGGTAATGCTGGGACTACAATCCAGAGCTGGGCACTAAATAAGGTTCATTGAATGTATTTAAATACTAAATACATGGGAGAAATGTATTTAAATACTAAATACATGGGATAAATGTATTTAAATACTAAATTCATGAATTGTATTTAAATACATTTTAAATATACAAATTTTAACATGTCCGAAAAAAATGGATTTCCTTAAGATTTCCTTAGATTTTGGGTTTCCTTAGAAATTTCCTTTCAGGCCTAAATTTCCTAAAAATAAGGAAATTTCCTTTAAAGTGGAAGCACTGGTTCACTGTAACATCGGGGTTGCCAGATAGTTGGGCGGGTTTATGGCCAAATTAACTGATAAAAAAGTATTTACATATTTATATTATGAGTATTTAAATACAATGTATTTAAATACTCATAAAAGTATTTAAATACTGTATTTAAATACATGACAACCAATGTATTTAGAATTACATTTCTAAATACACAAATGTATTTAAATACGTATTTAAATACAAATGTATTTAAATACTGCCCAGCTCTGGACCACACACACCCATCCCCTTGTTCAAGGGGGTTAGTAACCGCCCGAATTTGTCAGTAAAAAATCCCCGGGAGCGTGTGTGTGTGTGTGTGTGTGTGTACTAGTACGTACGTACTAGCAACTACAGGACTACCACAAATATTTCCAAAACATACACAAATATAGTCAATCCTGCAACAAGGATACATATAATGCTGGATGACGTCTTGACTTTTTTTGCTTGAGTACCGGAGACACTTGTACACAAGCATGTACGCTACAGTACAGGACATGTCTGCTCGACTACTCGTCCTTTTATTTGGATGCTGTATGATGTGAAAAAGAAATATTACAACTAAGAATCCTAGATAAGTAATGATTCACCTGAAAAAAGTGTGCAGGTTTTTATTTTTACAGAGGACATTCTGCACTTTTGTATTTTGCAAAACTTCAATGACGCTGTAGGCTGAGACAACTTCGCCATGCATACCTTTGGCACATACAACACAGGAACCCTGCTGCGTGGTGCTTTATTAGCCTAACAAGCCCTGCACAAATGGGTCAGGACATGATTATTCTAATAGTCATAAAAATTATTAGCTACTCGTTACACGTCGTACGTACATAGTACATTGCGTATACACTGGTAATAGATGAAGTAAATTTACGTAAGTACATTCCTCTTATACAGTATATTTACATTGTGACTAGCTATTAGTATCTTACTGAGTGTACTTCCGGAAGCTACGACATTGATTCTAGTTCCCCAGGGTGACTCACGATGAAGTAAATATCGCTGGTAGATTCACGCGGCAAGTGAGTCATCGCAAACAACTTATATAATACCGTGCTGCGAGACAACAAGTATCGATCTGCATTGTATGTGGAGTGAGTTGCTGTTACGGAGTGAATGTGAAAGAAAAAAAATATATAGTTAACATCCATGTGATTGTTACATAACATAATGAGATGAAATGGTTTGCAGCACACGAACTTCCCTAGTTTATTTCCAAGCCTGGCAATGTCTGATGTCACAGTTGGCCTCACCGGGAAGAAAATGTATGGAATCAATCGAATTCATAAACTGCATCAGTTTAATTAATGTTCAACGTGACTAAAGAAACAGATCTCTAAAGGAGAGAACAGGCAGTCGAACACGGGTGACGTCAGCTGTGGGACACGTGGGGCTCCGTGCGAGGCTAGGATGAGTAACTTCCTGACGCACTTTACGCGATTCTCCTCTTACTCATTCTGCTTCAACAATGCAACATCACATTATAGATACATACATACTAACTACATACAATTCAAGTAACTCCTTGCAACGTCAAAATGTTACTGTAGCTTAATACAGGACAATAATACGCAAGTAATGAAACCTATTGCTTTTCTGGAACTTCATATCCTGCGCCTCTGAGACACGTAAGGTCGAAAATGGCAGCTCTGGCGACCAGACGCCGCCTCTGCCTACTGAATGAATCCCGAGGTCGCGTCAGGCAACTTTGATCTCTAACGGGACTTGATTCACGGCCACGCGGAGACTTTGCGCATGCGCACTATCCCTCCCGCCTAAATTCAAAGGGGCTTATGGGAAGCTGTGATTGGTCTACAGCCCGAGTGTGACGTCATAGAGCCGAAGGTATATATATTGCTACTTTCACCAACCACGTCACAAGCAGACGAGACGCGAGGGGGAACACGTATTAGTCATAGATTGATCCCCAGGTTGTGTTTACTTCTGAAAGCATACAGCTCAAGGCAGCGGAGAATGGCGTGTGATACTCAAGCTGGACTAGAAGCTCAGAAGCTGATAAGCGTCTCCCTGGGCAAGATGGCAGCGTCGCGGATGGGGCGGACGGGCACCTCGCTTCACAAGTCATTGTTAGTGGCTTCGGTTCTGCATCGTGCTCGCCATGTCTTCCTGGAGGAGAGCTACCACGCGCACCGCGCCGCACACCCAGAGGCCTACCTACACGCCCCCCCCACACCCACCGAGGGCGCGCCCCTGGAGGATGTATACACGCCACCCCTACCGTCCTCCCCGCCTGCAGTGCCTGTGGAAGGGCCCACTGAATCAGATACCGAGGATAAGGAGAACCCACCGGCGTCGCCACCACCGCTGCAGGAGCAGAACGTTGAAGCAGTTCGAACGCCCCTTGCTGAGAGTAACAGCAACAGCAGCAAGACCAGATCAGCGTCCCTGAAGAGGCGTCGCTGTGTGAGCCAGCAGGAGACGCAAGAGGCAGTGTGGTCCATCCTTCCCAAGCGTCCCCGCACTTGCTCCACCTCAGAGACCCTGACGGAGCAGCAGCAGCAGAAGATAGACGCCGGCAACAGCATGGAGGTGGAGCACATCACCTCCCTCGTGTCCATATTCAGCTTCGGCGGGCAGCGGGTGGATATGTGCGGGACTGAGGCGGCCCGCGAAGCCGCTCAGTTCCAACCTGTGGCCTTGGCGGTGTGAGCGGCCTTCACGTGGTGACTTTACTGCTGTACCTGATGTGGCTCTGGCCTGCGCCTGCTAGTCATCCCTCCCAGATGGCTGCCTACCCAACGCCCGGCACCAGCGAGATCCCTCCAGAGCAGACAAGGAAAGGGAAGGAAATCGTCGCCAGCCGAGGATTATTTGCTGCCGATGCATGGTGGAGCAGTGATGAGTGACGTGGAGTGTGAGGAGGGTCGGTGCTGTGGTGCGAGGGGCGCCAGGGAGGCGGGCTACCATGACGGTGCCCGCTGTGTGGCTCACTGCCTCACGCTCATGTGATATTTATATTGTACAGTTATGTGTACAAACAAAGGACTATATTTATCACTGGTTTTTTGTACCAGTGGATTATTAGAATATATTTTATATACCCCATGTTGAAAATGAGCATAATAAAAATGCCTAATGATCCACCTTATGTTTTACTATAGACCTCGAGGGATGGTGGGAATAGTGATGATGAGGTTGGTCAGTCTCATGCTGAATTACATGGTGTTTCCCCACGGGAAGGTCTGGAGTAAGGGGAAGCTGCTGGCAGTGGCTGACGTAGAGACTACTGCTGAAATGAAGAACAGGTAATTGTGTATAGGGGAGGCTCACAAGTTTTGTGATGGTATTCATGTTCAATGAGAATTCTCCACGTGCGCGATATTTAGGGAGGGAGGGAGGGTTTAGACTGGCAAAGGTCAATTTCGGTTACATCCATAGCCATAGATAATTGACGTTATGGGTAGTTGGTACTGACCCGCGGTTACGTAACTAGCTATTACTCAGCAGAAGCTGAAATCAATACCCAGTCAGTCTTCAATATAAGATTTCAAGACAAACTAGTTACTAAAAGGAATATTTTAGTCGCAAGGTTTGTTTCTAGTTTAAAACTCATTTTTCCAGAATTTCTTTTTGATTTAGGAGGATTTCGAAATATATAGGTTGAAGAAGTGAGGGGCAAGGACTAACTCCTGAAGGGGGCGTGACTATAAAGTTTTAAGACCCATTGCTGTAGAATTGTTTCAAGGCCACGCACGCATGCTGGCCCGCCACTTGGATGTTGGCCCACCTGGTTAGCCTGGTGGTGCTGCCTGGCACGTTCCTCGCCTGTGCTGTTTACGCATCTACGTGACTATTATTAGCTAGGTGTTACGGCAGGTGAAGATGTACGATAATTCTATTATTATATATATTTTTTTAAATCTTCAAAACTCAAGGAAATAATTTAGAAAGCTGTCTGTCTACCTCTAAGATGTTTAGAAGCAACTGGGGTTTGAAGATTCGTCATTCCCTTGCTCCTCGCACTACTAAGTAAGCTTGGCTATACAAGTAGGAGTTAGACTCATATGAAGAGGACATTGTTTTAATGTTGAGACTATTAAATGTGTCTGACGTGGAAACAATAATTGCCAACATTTTCAGGAGAGACTTTTCTTGGAAGCGTTGAGTGTAATGGCCCGCGGGAGGCAGGACGGTTAGGGGGTTGGGGCTGGGGGTTACCGGATCCTGCTGCCTTGCCGTCATCAGTAATACCCGCACTTTCTCAACCGAGTGTAGTTCCCAATCGCAAACTGAACGCAATCTGTAAAACACTATAACCCCATAAAGTCAATGCTTTAGTAGTCTGGTACAGGTTAGGCGCCGCTTGTGGATATGTGGCACCATTGCATCTCCTTCAAGGCGCCACGGTTGAGTGTCCACTGATAATTTTCTCTAAGCCTTGATACTATAGCCACTTTGGCCTTGATAGCCACCCTCGTCTTTTTCTCGTGAAAGCACACCTTTAATTTCCACGAGTAACAAAGCTAGGGTGAAATTATTGACTATTCATCTTAAATTCATGTAATTTCGTTTGTTGTGGCTATTTTATCATTATTTAAAGGCTAAGTCCTACGAGTAACAAAGCAAAGGTGACAATAGACTATCCATGTCAAATTCATATTTGATTTCATTTGTTGCGGCTATTTCATCCATTATTTGCAGAATTATTTGACGCTTCTGCAGCTTTCACTCGAGGGCAATGCAAAGGTGTGGGAGGGACTGAGGGAGGGGAGACGAGTAACGGTGCGGCGGCGAGAGGTCATGAAAGTACGCGCAGAGGCGGATGTGGGAGGACAGATACATAACAAAACACGTGCGTAGGAGGACCTGGGGCGTGGGTGTGCTAGGGGCATGCGTAAAAAGAACACCCATAGACGATACCATTCTTTCTCCTTCCAGTTTTCATGCGAACTCTTACAGACAAGTAAATTCATGGTGTATATAGACGTGACTCGCATCACCGCCGTTCTCTTTATTTAGTCAAAACCTAGTCACAATGCAAGGATATCCGTCTGCAACTAGGCAAGGATCAATAATTAAGAAGACAAGGGTGGTGATACGACCTGCTTTGTTTACACCATGGACGTCATTGCTTGCAAGCGTTCGGACGAAGCCTGGCGGAAAAGCGTAACCCCTATGTGGCCTCTTTAATGTATGTCACGTTACACACACCACGCACGCACGCAGAGATGGTCGCCTTCATTCAGATAAGATACATACCTACAGGTTACAAATATCCAGGTTTTTACATAACTGGCCTGAAGAAATGTATAATAGACTACTAATTCTTTTTATATATATATATATATATATATATATATATATATATATATATATATATATATATATATATATATATATATGTCAGAGCATGATCGTGGCACCAAGGAATTTGGAAGTCAAACGTATTCGTCACATTCTAATAAAACACCAGCTCTCATTTATGGCAAGCTTTGTTTACCTGGGTTATTTAGTGACATGGAGCAGGTCAGGTAGATGTACAGTAGACTACTATTACAACTGGAAGTTTGCTGGAGAATCACACTGACTCCACCCTCCCCCTCCATGCCATCTCCCACCTGCCTCCTCCCTCCTCCCGCCCTGGCGCCTCTCTCTTCGTCCTCCAGCCTTCTCCACACTCCCTCGCATCACCTAAGTTTATATTTTGCTTGCATTACATTAAGGGACTTATAGTGGGAAACTCATCCGAAAGAATGTCCTTTGTACCCTGGATTAAGATTTTAGTTGTTCAAGAGTTACTAACCCTCTTTATTATATATCGTAATGGTCTGTAGACGAGGTAGTACTGTGTCATATATGGCCAGGCTCAGAATGTGCTATAATGACATCCTCACGAGACTGCTGCGGGTACTGTGCCAAGGTGTGCTGCTCATGGACCTGGGTGCCACAAAGGTCCATGGGGGTGTATATTA
The DNA here is from genome assembly GCA_016584305.1 of Chionoecetes opilio. Classification (NCBI taxonomy): domain Eukaryota; kingdom Metazoa; phylum Arthropoda; class Malacostraca; order Decapoda; family Majidae; genus Chionoecetes; species Chionoecetes opilio. Next base: position 419,797 of record JACEEZ010001461.1, on the reverse strand, counting down.
TGAGGCTGTCCCAAGAGCGTATTATGATACCTTATCATTGGTCAGGATCGCCTTCCCCGGGTGAAGACGCTTGGCTGTAGCGCCGAAACTAACCATAAGATTTTCTCGCAAATACCCTCGCTGTGATTCCTAAAAGGCGGGTTTTTAACGTAACCTAACGTAACCTAACCTGGCGTGTTCAAGAGTGGAGTAGGAAGCGATCCTTACCAGACTTTGCTAATATGCGTCCCTGCATGTTATGAGGAGGAACACCACAGCCAGCCCAAGACTGCGAGTGGAACACAAGCAACTCCATTCTACTACACTTGTTTATAAGAAGTATAGTGCATACACTCTACATGCCAGAGGTGGTTGTAACTTTTAAACATCACAGTAATCATCATTTACGAAAGTTTCTTATGTGATCGTTAATCTCGTTTTATTCTAGATTTAATCTTTAATCAACCTCACAGCTGATCGAGTACTTACCCCTACACATAAGCCACTATATCTCATTTACAGTGAGATATCAGATTGTTTACTAGTAGAGTATTTACTAGTAGTATTTATAGTAGATTTACAGTGAGATATCAGATTTACAGTGGTCTATGGCCCTACAGTAACTTTTTGCATTTCAAAGTATCGCTCGCGTCTGACGAAATGAAATTATTATTATTAATACTAGCATCATTATTTATCATCAATATTATTGTTGTTATTTTGGTATCTTATTGTTACTAACGGTGTTTGTGAGCGAGCTCCTGTGTCGGTAGAATACATAAGAGCATCAGAAAATAAGGAAGGTGTATACGCAGTAGTAGTAATACGTAGGTGCAGACAGACAGTACAATGGCAACAATAACAACAGGTGAGGGTAACGACCTCCAAGGGCGGGCTTATTAATGTGAAAGTTGGCTGGAGAATCACACTGACTCCCCCTCCCCCTCCATGGCATCTCACACACCTGCCTCCTCCCGCCCTGGCGCCTCTCTCTTCGTCTTCCAGCCTTCTCCACACTCCCTCGCATCACCCAAGTTTATATATTTGGTTGCATTACATTATATCGGTTGTCAAGTGTATTTCATTAACTAACACTTTTTTTAACGTAATGTAATAAAATAGTCAGACTCTGACCTTTTTTAATGTAATGTAATAGTCAAATTGTAGTGATAAGGCGCACTTGATAAAACTTTGAAGGCATTACTCGGTGATTTAGGGGAAAATGTGTGTGTGTGTATGTGTGGTTTATGGTTTATATTGACGATGCAACATTAATGGTATGGTGATGGTGAGTTTGAGGCGATGTGATGGTGAATAGAATATATGCAACAACGATCGATAACAATTAGAAGTTTAGCAAAATTACGGCTGGTGTATTGAGTGACAAATGGTACCTAGTGATAATACTGATTGGTGGTCGTCCAGTGTTGTAGGTGATACTGTGGCAGTGATTACCGTCAATAACACTATAGTCGCCACTGCACTGATGTCGCCAGGCACCATATATCACAAATTTTTGCATCACTACAGACTTGTATGTGCCACTGAAGACAGGTTATGTACATAATATAAGCTACTGTGTATGCCTCTTCAGTGGCACATACAAGTCTGTAGTGATGCAAAAATTCGTAATATATGACGCCTGGCGACATTAATGCAGTGGCGACTATAGTGTTGTTGACGGTAGTGTGGTGGTGGATAGGTAGTGTTTTCCTCAGTGATATGCTAACATTGTTAATTATGTGATGATGGTGGTATTGGTGTTCACACTTGGTCACAAAAAGATAAAAGTGATTAGGATAAGATATGTGGTCCTGTTGATAAACTTATCATTGCTATCACCACCACTAACTACTACTGCGACGACGACGGCTACTGTTTACCACTACTACTACAGCTACTACTACTACCGCCACTACTACTATAACTGTATTGCCATATTTCTTTTACTTTTCTATTTGTAGTAGTAGTGTAAGAACTAATGACAGAATCCGTAAAAATAGCTCCGTTGTGGTAGTGGCAGTTAGTTGTAGTAGTAACGGTAGCATCAGTATGGCTATGCTATTAATCATCATATATCATGAACTTCTTGCTTTGTGAAGCGATTGGCGCCTTGGGTGAAGACTCCGCCATTTTGTGTAATAGTCACGTGCACACAGAGGGAAGGAGGAGGGAGGAGAATGGCCTGGGGGAGCGGCGACGGGGTGAGGGAGGGAGGAGAATAGACTTGGGGAGCCGGGAGGGAGGCACCACTCGGAAAGAAAACAGGGAAGGGAAGGAGGGAGAGAGAGGTGACGTGAGGCAATGGGAAAAACCGGAGTGAATCTGTTGTTATGGGCTGACGCACTCGGTGTAAGAGTAAGGTTGATTGTCACACTCGAGTAAGGCTGATTGTCATACGCATATTTTGTAAATAAACGCGTTAAAGAGAAACAGACGAACGGGTAGATATAGGAGTAAGTAAGTAAGGGCGGGCTCCTAGACAGCTACCAGATAGAGAGAGAAAAAAAGTTAAGACGTTCATGGTTAAACATCCTAAGTACGATTAATACACGTAAACTTTACAAGTACAGTACATGTGGTTTGACTCAAACATTTCTATGAATACATGTTTGGTCGTTGTGTGAGATGACGTAACTCTAGCACAGGCTAGTTAGTACATGTCTATATTACTCGGAAGAAATCAAGTCTGATCTTGTATATTCCTGTAACATTATATATTTCTGAGAGAGAGAGAGAGAGAGGAGAGAGAGAGAGAGGTAGAGAGGTTGATTGATTGATTTAATACCTAAAGAAGGGAAATGTACCAGACAGAGAGAGAGAACGCAAGAATCCGCGTACACGAAAAAAAAAAGTTGGTGGCAACTGTTTGACGTAGAATGCCGCGGGATGACGTCAAAGGGGAAGTCTTACGCCACCCACACCCATCACGACGCCCACCCACCGGAGGCTCCCCGTCAGGAGATCCCGGGGATGACTAAAGATAGACTCTGATTTAGACATTCGATTTCGAGGTACACTACCTACGTCAAGATACATGAATGGTGAACGTGTATGACCATATTTGGTGTGCGTGTGTGTGTATGTGTGTGTGCCAAAGCCTGTGAGTGTGAGAGAGAGAGAGAGAGAGAGAGAGAATAAAGAAGGGAGGGAGAGGGAAGGGTGTGGACCAATGACGGCCGACACCCCGTCACCTGCCAGCGCATTCGAACACACGTCGGAATACTTTTAACTTTTAACACACTCTTTAAATGAAGTAGAATATTAATATTTTACAAATTATTAAATATAAAGGTAGATATATACATTTGTTTTAATTTCTTCTGTTTGCAGTGACTTTGTTATTTGTAGGTAACATTTTCTCCGTGGGTAGTGCGGGGTCGAATACGCCTGGTGAAGGTCGCCATACGGGGTGTTGCCACATCCGCCACCCCTGCCTGACTTGTTGCATTCACATCGCGCTCTGCACCCTCTCAATGCAGCATGGTGCATTCTGTTTATATACTCCCTTTAATATGAAGTCATTCCAGTAGCATTTCTCCTTTACGCACCTTGTTCTCACACATCGCGTTGCGGTCATTGTTTTGATGATAATTCATTGCACTCATTAGTTTTTTAAACCAAATAGATTTTGCTAATGTGACGAACATAGTTGATTTGTTTTATCAATTAATTATCCTTTGATTGTGATTTCTAAGGTTTCTACGTTTAAAATAGCTTCTATATTATCCAGTTTAAAGGCAGTTGAAATGATTTAATGTTTTCTAAATTTTTTTCCGAGGTTACTAGAAATTCTCTCTCTCTCTCTCTCTCTCTCTGTTTATTTACATGACTGTTGCAACAAACACACACGCGGATACGACGAGGTGCAACGCACACACGTAATGAGTCATGAAGCATGAAGTGCGTTCCAAACTTCGCCTGGAGAAGGATTTCGTAACATGACCTTACTAATCAAGTGGCGCCGTCATGGAGACTGGCGAGTGGCGACCGCCTGTCTGTAGTAAAATACCCACGCATACACCCACACAAGTAGTAAATAGCTTGTAGAGAAATCGTCATTATTTCCGTTCACGGCTTCCTTCCTCTCCACTCCACGCCGCGGGCAAGTAGGGGGAGAGAGAGTAGCGAGAGGGAGGGAGGGAGGGAGAATTTAGAGTTGGCAACCGCTGCCGTTATTTCCCAGGCCAAACACAAGGTGTGGAACTTTCCCACTCCTCACTCCCTCTCCCTTCCTCCATCGGTCCCTTCTCTCCCTCAGTGCTCCTTCCCGTCCTCCTCTCACTCCCTTTACCCACCTCCCCTTCTTTGACCAGTCTCCCCCCACCTGCCCTCCCGTCCTTCTCCGACCAGTTTCTCGTCCTCTCGACCCTCCTCTGCTCTTCCTCGTCATTCTCTCCTTCCTTCCCAACCACCGTCTCCCTCCCTTCCCCTTAGACACTGTTCCCTCCTCTCCTTCCTCCCTCCTACTGTCTCCCTCTTCACCTCCCTCCCTCCCAGCCGCCCTCCCTAGTCCTTCCCACCTCATACCTCTCTCCCTTCCTCTCCATCCCAGACGCTAGCTCTCCCCCCTCAGTTCTCAGCTCCCTTCCTCTTGCCACCGCACTTTCTTCCCCTCCCTTCCTCTCCATCCTGTCTACCCCCTACTTCCATCCCTCCAAGCGTCTCGCATCCCTCCATTAGTTCTAAGACATCCTTCCTTCCTCCTCATCGTCACTCTTGCCTCCTCTCTTCCTTACTATATTACTATAAGAATAATTCAAGAATATCCTTCTCTCTGCTCTCACATCACATCTCTCATGCTCTAACATTCCTCCTCTTCAGTTCCTCCTATTCCTACTTCATCAGCCCCTCCCTCCTCTCTCTCTCTCTCTCTCTCTCTCTCTCTCTCTCTCTCTCTCTCTCTCTCTCTCTCTCTCTCTCTCTCTCTCCCTCCCATTGATACCCCCCCTCCTCTCTCTTCCCTCCCCCTTCTCTCTGCTCCCTCCCACCACTTCCTCTCGGCTTCCTCTCTCTCTCTTCCTCTCTCAACTTCCCTGTCTCTCCTCTTTCCGTCTCTTGCCCTCCTTCCTTCTTTTTCTCAGTATGATCCATGCGCAGCGACTTCTACAGTTCATACTAGAAGTAAATGTTAAGAGGTTATGTTCTTATTAAGTTTTTTGTCAGACATTAATTATTCATAGCCTCATTAGATGGATATAAAGATAAATAGATCAGCTAATAACACAGATCAACTTAGCTACCTACTGTGTATATCATTGAGAGAGATGGTGAATAATTATGGGTGGATGATGAGAATAGTATAAAATAGATTGCAGACAGACATTCGTTGTATACGTAGTCATCGTCGGATCCGTTAGTAGTTTACACTTTATTGATGTCTAATGAATATCTAATGGTAGTAACGGTTGAAGCAGGAATGCAACAACAACCAACCAACGTGGTAGTAGTTGCAATAGTAGCATAATCAGTGGTGGCGGTAATAGTAATAGTAGCAGCAGTAGAAAGAATAGTAGCAGTCAAGCCAAATATGCAGTAGGGAGGTAGTGATTAGTGGGTGAACAAGGCTATCAGTCACTCAAGGTTATGTTGTCCGTGGCTCGAACGTAAATAATAATAATAATAATTTTATTCTCACCCGAAGCCATACAGAAAAAAAACCCATAAATATAAACATTAGGGAATTAAGTACTAAAATAAATAAAAGAAAATATATACATGTAAGTCTAGCAAAGCCTTTGTCCTTGCTCTCTTCCCAGCCGGACACACCGTTCCTATGCTGATCAGCGACTCATGCAGGCTGATGATGCAGCTGCAACGCTATCTTGAACGCAGCGTGGACAACAGCTTGAGTCGCGGTGCATTCTCTTTCTCTCAGCTCTTAATAAGGGCCAGATTGTCGAGTTTAGTTTTCCTTAAATCAACAACAGTAAGACCAATTACATAGTACTTTTTTTTGCATCCCATTTTTAAGGGGCGTCATATTTTGTTACTTTTTCTTTTGTAAGAGTTTTATGGGGTTAGTTACCTTTGGTCAGTGCATCATCATCACCATCATTGACAGCCGCTACTAATTGCTGCATTACCATGATAGCATCTCAGGGGATTCCATAATAATAGTTAATCAGGTAGTTAGTGCGGAGTCAATAGGGAGTTTTAAAAGGAGGCTGGACAATATCATGGATGGGAATGAAAGGTGGGTGTAGGTAGTTAAAGTAACAGGAACTACCACGTGTAGGTCTCGCGGCTTCTTGTAGCTTCCTTATGTTCTTCTGTTCTTAATCTTTCGTCATTTGTTGAAATTTACCACACATTGTTTCCTTTCTTTCCTATTTATATTGTTTTCTTCCTTTCTTTCCTATTTATAGTGTTTTCTTCCTTTCTTTCCTATTTATAGTGTTTTCTTCCTTTCTTTCCAATTTATAGTGTTTTCTTCCTTTCTTTCCTATTTAGACTATAGTGTTTTCTTCCTTTCTTTCCTATTTATATTGTTTTCTTCCTTTCTTTCCAATTTATAGTGTTTTCTTCCTTTCCTATTTATAGTGTTTTCTTCCTTTCTTTCCTATTTATAGTGTTTTCTTCCTTTCTTTCCAATTTATAGTGTTTTCTTCCTTTCTTTCCTATTTATAGTGTTTTCTTCCTTTCTTTCCTATTTATATTGTTTTCTTCCTTTCTTTCCTATTTATAGTGTTTTCTTCCTTTCTTTCCAATTTATATTGTTTTCTTCCTTTCTTTCCTATTTATAGTGTTTTCTTCCTTTCTTTCCTATTTATATTGTTTTCTTCCTTTCTTTCCATTTTTTATTGTTTTCTTCCTTTCTTTCCAATTTATAGTGTTTTCTTCCTTTCTTTCCTATTTATAGTGTTTTCTTCCTTTCTTTCCTATTTATAGTGTTTTCTTCCTTTCTTTCCAATTTATAGTGTTTTCTTCCTTTCTTTCCTATTTATAGTTTTCTTCCTTTCCTATTTATAGTGTTTTCTTCCTTTCTTTCCTATTTATAGTGTTTTCTTCCTTTCTTTCCTATTTATAGTGTTTTCTTCCTTTCTTTCCAATTTATAGTGTTTTCTTCCTTTCTTTCCTATTTATAGTGTTTTCTTCCTTTCTTTCCAATTTATAGTGTTTTCTTCCTTTCTTTCCTATTTATAGTGTTTTCTTCCTTTCTTTCCTATTTATAGTTTTCTTCCTTTCCTATTTATAGTGTTTTCTTACTTTCTTTCCTATTTATAGTGTTTTCTTACTTTCTTTCCTATTTATATTGTCTTGTTCTTTTCCTTATATATCGTTTTGCTTATATTTTGTTCTTTGCGTTTCTTCCCTTTGTCTTCCATCTCAGAACTGCATTCCCTGATATCATTCATTCACTGTTTACGTCTTGTCATGTTATAATTATGTAATATGAAGTTCTCGAGTTTAGTTTTCCTTAAATGGACAACAGTAAGGCCAATTACGTTGTACTTTTTTCTGATTATCCAGTGTGTGATGCAGACCTCTAGATACTTGCAAAATTATAAGATTATTATAATGATGGTGATATGTGCATGGAAAGAATTGACGAATGCATGTAGGATGATGAAGAGTACCAAGACGGAATGGTTAGTATAGACGATGATAACTAATAATAAGTGAAAAAAAAGTGAGCGGTGCACATACGCCACCTCAAAATATGGCTTAGCTACACACACACACACACACACACACACACACACACACACACACACACACACACACACACACACACACACACACACACACACACACACATACACACACAAGTCACACATACACTCACACAAATTTTGTGAGCACAGTGACACACGCATACAAAGAGAAGGTGGGTTGCCAGCAGGGCAGGTGATGGCAGCCAAGATACACCTGGGCTGGGAACTGGGATAGGTGAATGACGTCAGGACATGATGCGGGAAGTTATGGTGGTGGTGATCTCAAGGGACTGGGAGGGGTGAGCCAGGGACGGAGGGACCTGCAGCTGCGGCCTCAGTCGCTGAGTCTTGCAGGCTGATAACATAAGAAAACTAGGGGTGGGGGGGGGGGGGGCACTCAGTAGAGCGCATACCTCCGCCCGAATATTTCATGAATATTCTTCATGCCATGGCAACAGTTGTTATTCGATTTCATAAAAAAACGAGTAATTTTTTTTTTTAAGTAAAAAAAAAGTATTTTATATATATATATATATATATATATATATATATATATATATATATATATATATATATATATATATATATATATATATATATATATATATATATATATATATATATACAATACTTTTTTTTTACTTAAAAAAAAAAAATTACATATATATATATATATATATATATATATATATATATATATATATGCACTCAGTATGAGCGCATACCTCCGGACGAATATTTCATCAATTGGTTGCCATGGCAACAGTTGTCAATAGATTTCATCCAAAATTAAATCAGTTCTTCCTTATAGAGCTCTTCCTGACTCAAGACCAAGGTCCAGGTGTTTGGAGACTTACTAGATGAAGCAGTACAGTCTGTTCATGCGTGTGGCGAGGACATTGAGATCTTGGAAAGTTTTACATACCTTGGTAGCGCAGTCCATAATGACGGCGGGTCACGTCAAGAAGTCTTACGACGGATTGGTATAGCCCACGGTGTTATGGACTCGCTCAGCGGGAGTATTTGGCGTTGTCGGTACCTGTGCAGAAGGACAAAGATCCGGATCTTCAAGTCGCTTGTGATCCCTGTCTTACTCTATGGTTGTGAGACATGGACACTAAATAGTGACTTGAAGAGACGAATCAATGCCTTTGGTAATAAGTGTCTTCGTAGAATCATGGGGTATCGCTGGGATGATTACGTGTCAAATCAGCGATTGCACCGTGAGACTGAATCGAGGCCTATTACCTGCATAGTCCGTCAGCGCCAACTTCGGCTATATGGGCATGTGGCACGCTACCCTGAAACCGATCCTTCCCATCGGGTTGTATCTGTAAGAGACAATCCGGCGTGGAGGAGGCCAAGGGGGCGCCCACAAGGCTCGTGGCTGGGGCAAGTTGATGTTTCTTGTCAAGAGCTGCTTGGTATGGGAAAGGAGCCTGCATGGGAACTCGCGCGTGGTGACCCCCGGGAGTGGCGTCGTAGGGTGGGCGAGGAGACGCGCCCCCCGGCGTATGCCCCCAATGATTGATTGATTCCTTATACCAAATAGACTTGGTATGCCGAGTTTGGTCCAAATCTATTCGTAACTTTTCGAGAAATCCTGTACACTAACAAACAGACAGACAGACAGACAGATCGGGGTGAAAACATAACCCCTCCAACTTCGTTGGCGGAGGTAATAAGGAAGCTACAAGAGGCCGCGAGACCTACACGTGGTAGTTCCTGTTATTTAATACTATGCCTACATCCACCTTTCGTCCTCATCCATGAAATTGTCTAACCTCTTTTTAAAGCTCCCCACACTAATTAACTGACGACTGAGTCCATTCCAATCATTTACCACCCTATTTCTGAACTAGTTTTTTTTCCTATTTCTTTTTTAAATCTACGCTTTTCCAGTTTGAATCAGTTACTTCTTGTTTCTGATCTGCGTGTGGTGGCGCTGAATGAAGGAATCTTATGGGACCATAATTTATTTTTAATTTAATGACTTGATTTGGAGTATGGTAAGGATTTAGATGATAGTAAGAATGGATATTATGGTAAGTTTTCTGCTGATGATAAGATAGGTCATTATTAGATTAGATTAATGATAGGAGTATTAAATCACATCCTGTTGTAATCGCAGTCGAAGTGCCAAGGTTATTCTAAATCTATAACTGGCTTTAGTTAGTCAGTCCCTGCCTCGACTTAACTGTGCTGTTTTGGTCCCCATGCTGTAAAATGGATACCGTATAGGATTGCAAAAGTCAGTGTGGAGAAGGATGACGAAAATTATACTTGGTATGCGAAACTTCCTTTATGAGAGGATATTATAACCTCTGAATTTACACTCATTCACTGGAAAGCGATGAGTGAAGAAGATATCTGATTGAAATATCTAAGTGACTAATGTAATATGATAACGGAGATGTAGGCAATCTATTTTTAAGGAATAATCAGGATAGAACAAGAAGTAATGGATTCAAACTGGAGATATGTTGATTTCAGTTAAGGTTTAAGATAGAGATAGGAAGATTCTAGTTCACAAGTCAACAAGTAGGGTGGTAGATGATTGGAAGTTATAGTGCAGAGTCGATAAGGAGGTTCAAAAGAAGAACAGACAGTTTCATGGATAGAGATGAAAGGTGGGTCTAGAACTGTAGATAATGTGTATGTATTACAGGAATTACTACGTGTTGGCCTACCGGCATCTTCTAGCTGCCTAATGTTCTCACGTTCATAATATGTTACAGCAGAGAGCTTCCCCGAGAGGTGTCACTCGGGTGATTTAACATGGCGCGCCATTTTGATTTCATGGACGGCAGCGATCCTAGCGGACGGGGGGGCTCTGACAGTCGCCCGTGCAGAAAGAGGGGGAATCTCATCTCCTTTTGGTGATGATGGGGTGACAATGGAAGGTGGGAGAGAGGGAAGGAAAGGAGGAATAAGGAGTAAGGAAGATAGTCAGAGGAGAAACTGACGAGGAAAGAAAGAAGGAATCAAAGAAGGGAGGGAATTCCTCCACTCACCCATTACCCATCACCCCACACCCATTCACTCACCCATTACCCCACACGCGTTACCCATCTTCCCCCACCCACTCACTCACCCACCTATCACCCATCACACCCCACCCATTACCCATCACCCGCCACCCATTACCCATCACCTCCCACCTTTCACCCATCACACCTCACCCATTACCCATCACCCCCCACCCATTACCCGTCACACCCCACCCATCACACCCCACCCATTACCCATCACCCCCCACCCATCACCCATCACCCCCCACCCATCATCCATCACACCCCACCCATCACCTATCACCCCCCACCCATCACCCCCCACCCATCATCCATCACACCCCACCCATCACCTATCACCCCCCACCCATCACCCATCCCCCACCCCCACCCATCACCCATCACCACCCATCACAACCACCCATCACCCATCACCCATCACCCATCACACCCCAACCAACCCTCACCACCCATCACCCATCACCCACCACCCATCACCCATGACCCATCACACCCCACCCATCATCCACATATATTTGCGTCTTGAGGGTAATGAAAAGGCACAACACCGTAACACAGTAATTATATTTTGACATGCTTCCCCCCCGTCCGCTAAGATCGCTGCCGTCCATGAAATCAAAATGGCGCGGCCCGAGTGACACCTCTCGGGGAAGCTCTCTGGTTACAGTACGCAATAATAATTAAGCGTCGACGTGCCATTATCAGAAAAGTATCCATGGGAAAACAACGAACGCCTGAGTTAAGTTTAGTTGTGTTGTATCACTTTATGTCCATCTGTCCAAAATCGCAGGCCATGGCATTAATTAATAATTATATAAGAACATAAGAAAACCAGGAAGCCAAGACATCCCGAGACCTATACACATGGTAGTTCCTCTATAAGGCGTGTTTTAATTAAGGCGTACCAAAATTTGCCATTCTAGTTGAGTGAAATATAGGTGGCCATCTTATCCTTCTTTAGTATATAATTTCGTCTACATACGTATAGTGTCGTGTCTGGTGAAAAAAATAAACTGACTCACTACGAGTATATTGGTGCTTTCTTTGTGTTACACATTATTCATGTATGGGTGTATAAAACAAAAGATCGTGTGTGTGTGTATGTATGTATGTGTGTGTGCGTGTGTCACATGGCACAACAAACAGCCAAGCCAACAAAGCGTGTGTCTGGCTTGGTGCGCCAGCTGATCACTATGGCAACGGCCACATTCCTGGTGACGTCACTGCCCCTGACATAGTTCCAGCACCCACCAGCGGCCCTCCCCTGTCCCTTCCTCAATCGCAACTCCCGCTCCCCTGCACGTGACTCACAGTCACACTGCACACTGCGAGATGCCGCCTGGAAATAATGATTACTCATAGGAGTGTGAGTACTCCGACCTACGCGGCATGACTGTGAGGGGACAACCAATGACCTCCTTGGGGACAACACGCAGCGCCATGAAAAGTTGGTTGTCTCCAATGTATGAACTTGTGAACTTGTGCTGCGAGACAGATCCTGTGTGGTGTTACTATTATCCGGAAGACTATAGATAGCAGCGTACGTGATGAAGACATGGCACATCATGGCGGAGGAAATTGAATAAAAGAGAGCTATACGATTCTTGGATCTGTCAGAACATATTCGTTCATTAGCTGTTGATTATCCCACTGTTTGCGTATATACATATATATATATATATATATATATATATATATATATATATATATATATATATATATATATATATATATATATATATATATTGGTTTGGCAAAGTTGGCAACAATACATGTTTACCCTAAAGAATATTTTTTTTATCATAGTAAATGGATGTGTAGCGTAAATGATAAGTCTGTGTACACATTCGGGAGTTTGCCAGACAACCTTGGTTCATTCATGCTATACGCAGCATACTTTTTTCGGCGTTTCATTTGTGTGTGTAAACGTTTATGTGGTTGTATACAATAATATAGTTACGAAAGAGTGAGTATTTTTGGGGTGCGGGCCCCTAGTCTGTCACCACCGCGCTGCCATGGGGGAACATTATATTTAGCATCTGGTAGTACATACGTGTGCACACAACTCACTTGACGTCATAAGGACACACCACATACTTAAAGGCGTTACTCTTATAAGTATCTACAAGTGACGGGAGTATAACCTACGATGCCTGTATACACCTCGTCAGATGCAGTGCCCTATGTCATCCTTTATAAGGCAGTAGCTTGAGTGTGCTTGGGAAAGTTTACACTGAAATCTTAAAAACTAGTTATGGCAATATTGTTATGAGTCAGACGAACTCCTTGTAGCTGTCGTTCATTCTGTCGTGTTTCTCCTCCTTCCTTCGTAGTTGTAGCGTCTCCTTCGTCTGCGTTATTTTTACTCATCATGTCTTACGTGTTAGGTTTAGAGCTTCCTTCCCCCCTCTAATCCTTCCTTGCACCTGGGAGGGAGGGAAGGTGAGGGAGGAATCTGTGTGTGTGTGTGTGAGGGAGGGTGGAGTAAAGGTAGGGGACGAGTCAGGACGGCTGCGGTGAAAGTTTTACCTCCTTCACCTCCCCCACTCATTTACCGCCATAACATTTAGTTAAGTGATGAACATTATTCTTGATTTTCCTTGTTCTTTCACTAATTTACCTCCATTAAAATTTTGTTAGTGGTGAAGATTAATTTCGATTTGCATTGTTCTTTCCTACCGTCATGTATTCTAGCTTCTTACTTCTCTAGGATTCACGTCATATCTTCCTAACTCAATTGTGTAGCTGCATTATTTGGAACCTAAACTCTTAAACATTTCCTATTTATATTCTTGTTTTCCTATACACACACACACACACACACACACACACACACACCACACACACACACACATTCATTCATATAGTAACTACAAATGTGAAAATATTACTGCCGATAATTTGTTGGTCCATCCTCCATATAGACAGTAGTTATACACTGTTTTGCATACACTGGCTTTTTTCAATGACTGATGTTTATTATAAATCGAGAGGGATGAGCTGAACTAAACAGATGTGCCGCTATTACTGCTAATTCTTTTTAGAATTATTACTGCTACCGCATTCATTACTGCCATTACTGCACCAATAACAGCAATTGCTATACCACCATTACTACTATACTACTACTAATACTGCTACTACTACTATACTACTACTATACCTCTGCTACTACTACTTCTACTACTACTACTACTACTACTACTACTACTTTACCTCTACTACTACTAACTACTACTACTACTACTACTACTACTACTACTACTACTTTACTTCTACTTCTACAGTTCTACTACTATTTCTACTACTACTACTACTTTATCTCTACTACAACTACTACTACTATGCTACTACTATACTTCTACTGTTCCTACTACTACTACTACTACTACTACTACTACTACTACTATTGTCTTTCCTGCTGCCCCTGGTGGTGGTGGTAATTTGTAGACTTCTTCATTGTACTGCAAGACTAGCCATTCGCTGTATGAATATTATTATTTTTTTCTTCACTTTTTTAATATTGTTCATTTGTGTATGAATGATTACTATTATCCCGTATATTACTATATCAGTCATTAATTTAATTGATTTATTCTTGATTTATAATTTATTTATTTTAATCGAATTTTATTTATTTATTTGATTTAATTGGTGTGTTTTGTGTATGTGTCTGTAAACGTGAACATTAGCGTGTGTACGTGCACCTGGTGTGTGTGTGTGTATGTACGTGTATGTGTGTGTGTGTGTGTGTGTGTGTGTGTGTGTGTTGTGTGTGTGTGTGTGTGTGTGTGTGTGTACATACGTGTGCGCAGTACAGTGACCCCTAGACTTTCACTGGTTCACTTTCCATCCCATGGTCTTGTCGCTTTTGTCGTCATTATTATCATCGTATTGTCATCATCAGCCTCATCGTCTCTTTAATTACTATCACCACCATCAATAGCGCCATCGACTTTATCGCATCGTCTACTTTCCTGTTGCTCACTGCTACTACGACTACTACTACTACTCTACAACTTCTACTATTTCTACTACCACCACTTTTACTACAATTTATGCGCTGCTGTTGCTGCTTCTGCTACTTCTGTTTTTATTCACTACTACTACTACTACTACTACTAGTACTACTACTACTACTCACTGTTGCAGCTACGGTGCCACTTTCGCTACTGCGACTATTTCTACTATTATGTTGATTCTTGATGCTTTTTAGTTGGTTATTACTACTACGTATTATCAATACCACTACTACCATAACAATAACACCTAGTATTTCTACTACTACGTACTATTTATTGTTGTTACGGTCCCAATTGCATAATTACATCTACTTCTACAACTACTATAGCTATTCTTACTTTTTTTCAACTGCAAAACCTGTTGCTGCTGCTACTACCACTACCATCACAACATTTACTACTACTACCTGTACTTCTACTACTATTACTTCTATTACTGCTACTACTGTTACTACCAAAGGTGGGTATTCCGCAATTTTAGTCCGCAAATCCGCAATTCCGCAACTTGCGGAATGGTAATTCGGTTGCGGAATTGCGCAATTACGGATGCCTGAAAAAATTGCGGAATTGCGAATTGCGGACCGCCAAAATTTTGAAACGCAATCGCAATAACTTGCGGAATGGGTAATTCGGTTGCGGAATTGTGCAATTACGGATGCCTGAAAAAAGTGCAGAATTGCGGGTTGCGGACCGCCAAAATTTTGAAACTCAATCGCAATAATTGTGACGGTCACCACCTTCAAAGTGGCAAGTGCCCGCGTGAACATAAGTTCCCACCAAATATTGTGGAGACGACACTGCCAACTGCCAACTTGCCAAGTGTAGCACAGTCACTCAGTCAGTGCGTGCTGGAAATTGGGATTGAGAGCGTGTACGCTGGCCGTGTGTGGGATTAGTTGCCAACCTCCACATGCCGAACCAGAAGAAGTGGGAGGAGGAGGAGGAAGAGGAAGATTAGTAGATTACCTAGATTAGTGATTACTAGCCAGTAGACTGTGAAGTGTAAAAGTAAAGAAAAACACTAAAAGAGACAAAGACTTAATTGTGAAGGACAAGTAACAAGTATAGACAAACAGAATAGGAATACAAAAGTATTAAACACTAATAAAGAGTCTAGAGATTTTTTTTTTTAATTGTAGGTGTTTAAGAGTCTAGAGATGTTTAAGAGTCTAGACTTTTTTTTTTAATTGTAGGTGTTTAAGAGTCTAGAGATGTTTAAGAGTCTAGAGACATTTTTTTTTTAATTGTAGGTGTCAAAATTAGTTTGCGGAATTGCGGAATTGCGATTGCGAAAAGGCCCATCTGAAAAAAATTGCGGAATTGCGATTGCGGACTGGTGCAGGTCGGAATTGCGGAATTGCGATTGCGAAATTGGGAAAAAATTGCGATGCCTACCTCTGGTTACTACTACTACTTTTAAATATTTCGGCCTATAGCGCTTGTAGGCAGTGCTCTTCAGGGCTTGGATGGTAGGCCCTGGAGGTTCACTTGAGAGCTATGATGATTGGCCTTCGCCCGTGGTGACGCAGGCAAGATTTTTATAGTAGTGGCGCCTGTGATTAGAGATTCATGCTGATCCTTGTCCCCGATGCACTCGCCGTCGAAGGTAGAGTTCATGGGCATTGGGCAGCAAGCATGTGAGTGTTCTCTGGGTCGATTAAGGGTGTTCTTATAAGCCACTCGACGATTGCCGAAAGATAAAAACAGCATAGCCATGTCATTATATGCAAACAAACAAGATATTTGTTTCTGTAAACTATTTTTCACGATATCCGTAAACACGGTAGCGAATTATCTGACGGCAAGCTCACTAATGATAAAGAAGGGTATGGCTTTGATCTCGGTAAAGGCAAGGGTTCATAATAATGCTTTACACAAATTATAGAACCTACGAAGAGAAATTTTTATCATTGCTATTTTAAATACTCCTTGCAATACTAATACCTATATGGTAATGCACCCACGGTAAGATGTTCTGTTCTGTGAAGCCTTATAAGTAGGTGTGAATGTGCGCGTAGGCATCGTGAGAGGACGCACAGCGAGGGCGTAGAGTCTACGCCCTCTCTCTGCGCCCTTTGACGCTACCTCTACGCCGTAGCCTCGTAGGTAGCGCAGGGTGTGTAGAGTGGTGTGTGGAGGTGGAGGCGGGCTGTGGAAGTGGGTTAGGAGAGAGGCGGGATCCTGGCAGGGGGGGAGGGAGGTGCACTGGAGCCGCCTGGCCGGTCACTCACCCTCCATCAGCCTGCCTCCTATACACCTCATTCACATGTGATAACGCCACAATCTCCCCGCCAACCACACGTCAGGCTACTGTGTGATTCTTAATACCCCTTGATAACAGCATCAGAAAGCTTCAAAATATCTCGTTAACGTGTTAGTGAGGAACTTTCACTATGATTTAGAGAACTTGGTGATGAGCGGCAACGGGGAAGCCTTTGTGCAGGGATACGGTGGCGGGGTTGCGGCGTTCCGGATTTCCAAGTACAGATTTGCCCGGGAAAAGATGTCAGCTGGAGATTTCCCTGCCCTCTGAGGCGCCGTCGCTCCTCAAGGGCTGAAAAGAAATGCTGTGACGAGGAAAATAGGCGACAGGTCAATGCGAAGTCAGGTGCGTTAGGTAATTTTGGTGTTGGTGTAAAGTAAGTAACTGTTGCTTCGAAATTACATTATTATTTTGTTTTCATCATCATTATTATCCTTGTTATCGTTGTGGTCGGGGCTTTACTGAAACTGAGAAATCGCCGATCGAAAAAATAGAAAATCATAATATTTGTTCTTCTCCACTATCACGGTCCTACAGTCCTACTACTACTATTGTTGTTGCTGCTGCTGCTTTTGTCTCCACCACCACCACTACTACTAGTCTACTACTACACTACTACCTGACCCTGTATTCACATGATGTTTACAGCTAGCTAGCACGCCAACATTTTCATAGTGTTGGCAGTGATTTTGATTGGTTTCGTTCCTTCCTACTCCAGTCTCATGCTCTCCGACCTTTTACCTTTTACCAAGTCATTCTAAAGGGCGGGGCGGGTCACAGGGTCTACGTCCTAGTTTCCCTTTGCATTAGAAGTGTTTATTAGTTATGGAGTCTTTAAACTTTTTAAGGCAAGATGTGCTTTTGAGTCACTGTGCACAAACCTCACAGGTATATTATAGTTATCAGTAACAATGTCGTGTTTCATGATAGAAGTGCTGCATGTGCTTCGACGCCCTTTAAAGTGAAAGAAGTGTCACCACAATATTCTGACCCATATAGAGTACGAAATAATGGGGTATGGATACTCCCTTTTTATTATTATTTTTTTTTTTTTTAACACTTGCTAGGCAGAAGTGAGATGCTACATTGTCGTTATATCTTTATCTTATGTTGTCAAGTATTGTGAGCCCCTTTTTTTTGTAACAAAATGCTGATGTCAAGAAAACAATTGATGTGTTTCTAATGCATACATTTATTGATGCAACATACGCCTATAGAAAACGTCATTGTGGTAGACAAGACCTTTAATTATTTGTACTGCCATATATATTGTTTGTTATAGACAATGAATGGGGAATTACTTATAAGCTGAAAAAAGCTGATTAGGACAGTTTTACATTTAGATAAGGGCAGTGTCAAGTTTTTCTCCTTGTTAACGGCAACAGTAGCTACATGCTTGCACAGGATGTCCTGAGGGCTTCCGGCCCTAGCTAGTGGCTGCCAAGTGTTTCCTGTAAATTTTCCATGGCGTAATCTCTTCAGTAAAATGTCAGGTCAGCTCCTTGGTGTCATCATGTTTAAGTTTGTATCTATTAATCATCCACCAGTTATATGATTAGCTAGGGCAGTTAAAGTGTTTGCCGCTCATATATACATGATTTGGGAATAGATTATAGAATTTTGTCCACAGCCAAGTAGCTATAATGTTTACAGAGGCTTATATTTACTACCTACCAATATTTATGTAACTTGGCTGCCTAAACAAGCAGAAAAGCCTCAAGGCAGGCACTTCCATGTACTTTCTGACAGTATATGCCTGAAAAACTCCACCAATATTTCATGTTTATTTGTATGAGAACTCTTTTCAGTGAATGGCAATTCGGCGGCCGATCACCATATTTATTAGTGTTGATAACAAATTTGTCAACATTTTTGTTGATGTACAGACACGTAAATGTTGCATGCTGAGCTTGAAATATTTACCTCTTAGTTTTGATAAGTTAAATACTGCATGCATGGCAGTAGTAGGATTTGTGAGGAGTCAGTCTTGATAGACAGAGCCATCTGTTGGCACGCTGGGAATCTGCTGGTCTGTTGCGTTTTCTTCAAGCGGGGACGGTTTGATCCGCGGAAACACTGCGGCGCGGGTCTTCCTTCACCTGACAAGCCAAGCAAACTCTAGTATGCCAGTATCTATTGCGTATACCTGATAATCGTGATTTTTTTTTCTCCCAGTCCTGACGAGGGTTGGAGTGTACAGAACGTAATGTAGAAGCAGGCTATCATTGCCATATTTTCAGGCGTGAAGGACTGAACTTAGGATCATACGTATGTAGCTAGAACTCAAACCTTTTTTTCATTACTTTCAATAGCATACTCCTCTGTTCATATACCCGTCTACAACCCTCTCTCACCCTGTGTGATACTATTGCATCCTCGGTGTTTCCCACATTAATTAATTTCTAAAGATATCTTATAATCATTTTAATATCATAGATAAATAAATAAAAGAAAAATAACATTCAAATGGTCTCAAATATAATATGTATCTAATTGTGTGAAGTGGTCTTTGCAAACCTGCCGACACCTGAGGACGTGCGCTACACAGGAATGTCTGGAAATGGCACCACCACAAACAACCCTTGAACACTGCAGTGGGGAAATAGCTAAACGTATTACTTATTAGGTTACCAATGATGATGACCGGTGTCTTTGTCTTAGCATTATGTGACTTCTTACCTTGACTTTCTTAGTAAGGAAGAACATTTGGTGATACTTGACAATTAATGATGTATTATGCGGTTTATAAAAATGAGGCTTATCTAACAAGAGCATTCCAAGACCTCATACCTCCGCAAAGGATGAATAGTATTCCACTTCTTATAAAATAGGAGAAAATATATATATTTATAATAATACACATATTTTCTTAATCGCACAAAACTCTTCATTCAGTTTATCTTTTCAATATGTTAATGATATTAGTATTGATGTAGGAGCTTGCCACTGATGATTCTTTATGTACATTGCCTATCTCATACTGAAGTCTTTGTTTACACTATGGGTGTTCCTGGGGAAATGTTGCTTCCTTCACCCTCGGGTTTGGTGGTGGCGCCTTCAGCAGGGGTTGGCGTTGGATTTGCTTCCTTCCTCAGGCGATCTAATAAGCGTTTCTGGGAGGCTAGTTTCTTGGCTGCCTTTTTAGCTTTCTTCTCCTCTTGTTCCTTCTTTAGCAGCGCCTCCTTAAACCTCTCATCTTTGGGGTCAATTTGGAAGCCCAGGATCTGGCGCACTTCTTCAATGAGCCGATCCTTCTTCTCCTGATGGGGGGATGAAAAACAGGAACAGTGTTGAGTATTGCCTTAATTTAATGAGCTTTGAAATTTCACAAACTTAGACTCAATTGCGAGCTTAAGTAGATCAAGTATTAAACAACGTGACTCGTGGATTATGGTATTGAGTTCCATGACACACAATCAATACAAATATTAGGTTATTCCATGCAAAACAGATCACCTGTGATTGATCTAACACATGGACCCACCTTTGCCATATGTGCCTCCTTCTCCTGTTGGTGTATACGCTCTCGCACTTCTCTCTTCCAGCCTTCTAGCTTTGCAACCCTCTTCTTCAATTCTTCTTGCCTAGGACATAAAACATAGTTTGTAAGTCTCATTAATGGAGAGAGAGAGAGAGAGAGAGAGAGAGAGAGAGAGAGAGAGAGAGAGAGAGAGAGAGAGAGAGAGAGAGAGAGAGAGAGAGAGAGAGAGAGAGAGAGAGAGAGAGAGAGAGAGAGAGAGAGAGAGAGAAACTTGGCAAGCACATAAAAGCGACTCTAATGGAAACCTGGTCACTATAAATACATCACAGTGAAAGAAGCTGTAAAAAGGGTCTAGGATATGTCACTAACAGTTGTCCAGGTCAAGACAATACACCAACACCAGGTAATAGCTCACCTCTGCTGTGTAGCCCGCTCCTCATCCTCCTTAGCTTGCCTGGCCATTCTGATCATTTCCTGAGCAGAATGTGGTCTGGATACCTTCTCCCACTCCTTCTCCAGCTCCAGCTCCTCTTTGCTGGGCCATAACTTATCCACACTAATGCCACTGGAAGCACCATAGTGAGCATACAGTTTTCTCTGCTTCGAAAGAGACTCCACAATTTCTTCATCTTCTGAGAGTCTTGTGACCTGAAAGAAAAGTGTTTTTATGTAATTGAATGAAATACTTGTGGAATCTTCTTTAGAATAGAAAATGGAATACTACTTGTATTGCTAATATAATGCAGCTAAGTGACTGATACACTGCTCTATAACTATATGTTGTGACATATTGCAAACTATTTGGAAAGTAGTGAGCACTGGGCTAATATTTAGAACATGACTGCGACTGGATTCAAGTATTTTTCACCTTTCTACTGTTTCTATAGATCAGAACGAGTGTGAAAAAAACAATGAAATATTGTGCAAACATTAACTTTTTCCAAGGCTAGGTTAGGTTAGTTAGAGGGCTACGTTAGGTTAGGTTAGTTTGAGGGAGAAATGTTGCTGAAAAACGTTAATCAGATTAATTCAAAGCACATCAAAATCTACCAGAAAAAAAGGGTATTATTTTACACTAGGACCGAAATTCCCTACACAATTGGGAGTGTAGTTTCTGTTCACCTTATTGGATTCTAGGGTATTATTTTACGATGGCACCAAACTTCCCTACACAATTGGGAGCATGGTTTTTGTTTACCTTATTGTATTCTAAGAGACATTTTCTCTTTGAGCTTTCCGTCGCAAATCAATAGTTTCGGAGATATAGAACAGTTTAGGTGGGGGGAGGAATATATCTCCTTGTTTACAAAATGCCTCCCTCTTCCTCTTCTTGTGA
This sequence comes from Chionoecetes opilio, assembly GCA_016584305.1. Taxonomy (NCBI): domain Eukaryota; kingdom Metazoa; phylum Arthropoda; class Malacostraca; order Decapoda; family Majidae; genus Chionoecetes; species Chionoecetes opilio. Next base: position 398,026 of record JACEEZ010001461.1, on the reverse strand, counting down.
CCTGCATCACTTTTGTTTCGGAGGCGCACCCGTGGCTACCTTACCTAACCTTACCTTACCTAACCTAACCTAACTTAACCTTACCTTACCTTACCTTACCTTACCTTACCTTACCTTACCTAACCTAACCTAACCTAACCTAACCTTACCTAACCTTTAACCTCCTAACTGGGTCCAATAATAAAAACGTTTAATAAAATACCAAACAAAAGCGATGCAGGTCACAAGAAGAGGAAGAGGGAGGCATTTTGTAAATAAGGAGACATATTCCTCCCCCCACATAAAATGTTCTATATCTCCGAAACTATTGATTTGCGACGGAAAGCTCAAAGAGAAAATGTCTCTTACAATACACTAAGGTAAACAAAAACCATGCTCCCAATTGTGTAGGGAAGTTTAGTGCCATCGTAAAAATTTACCGATTCTATGAAACATTCTCTCTATGAGCTTCCGTCGCAAATCATTACTTTTGGAAATAATGACATGTTGTTTATAGGGAGGCGAGAGACTAGTGTTTACGTCTGTCTCACTCTTCTTCCTCTTGTGACCTGCATCGCCTCTGTTCTTCCCTTGCCGCTGACACTTTTTTAATGCAGATTTGGCTTTAGTTAGGACGTTAAAGCGTGGGATTAGGTTAAGTTAGGTTAGTGAGTCAAAAGGTGGGGTTAGGTTAGTTAAATTTTCATTCTCATATACGCTCCTTCCTATTAAAAACATCTTATATCTCAGAAAGTAGTGATTTGCGACGGAAGCTCATAGAGAGAATGTTTCTTAGAATCCAATAAGGTAACCAGAAACCACACTCCCAATTATGTAGGGTCTGGGTGATCTGTTGTGTCTTGAAAATAGCGGGATGAACTAAACCAAAAATGTACCGGGTCGGTGTTATGCACAGCAGTCCTAGTTAACCTAATCCCTTACCTGACGATGGTGTATCCTGTAGTGATTCTCCGTCAGTCTGGATTTATTCCTTTTCTGTTCGATGAGATCCTCTTCTACGGGAGCCTCGTAAATATCACCAGCATTAGCAGCGTGACAGAATGGCCTGAGGCTCCCTGGCCTCACACAGTACCTCCCCAACACACGGTACACGGCCATCCTGGTTCCTTTATCTGAAGTAGCAAATGTTTCAGCAGCTTCTCTGACTTCAAATCAACCGTATATTGTTTTCCTCTCTCCCTCGGTCTCTGTATTCCCTTGTTTTTCTCTTGCTAAAGTTGTTCTGCACGGTTTCCCAGCTGATGGCTACTTTGGTCTTGGCCTTAGTCTAGGAACCTAAACAAATGTGATAAAGTTTATATAAATACGCCGGGATCTTTATATGACGAATGAAAAATAGTGAAAGGTTTATTGTCCATTACTTTGCCTGACAATAACATCATTCAATCAATTCCTCTCTCTCTCTTTCTCAAGGGTGAGTAAAGCAGTAAGGTAGCATACAGTAGATACCCTGCTAAGCGTCCGTTCTCTCTGGTTGCCATTGACTGGGTAAAGTGTGAATAACGGAGGTAAATAGACGCGCGCGGCGGGGAATGTCCGTGTGTTGTGTGTCAAGAAAGCAGCTTACTATTCTTCAAGGCAAGCCATCAGGTCATTCAAGCTGAAGGAAGGCAGTAACAGGTGTGTGCTTGGCCTGTGAATGCCTCGTGGCCTCGGGAAGGGATCGTTGGTGTGGTGTAAATTACGGAAGCGATTGCCGGGTGGTGCAGTGGACCTGGAACTCGTCTCCCGGAATTCTCGTCGCCGTCGATGAGTGCTCCAGTTTTCACGTCGTTCCGGTTGTACTACAATTTAATACAATACAAGCGACATAGTTATAGCTGTCTTCAACTTGTAGATCTGACCATTTGCAGTATTTCAACCCCCACTTGTTATAATCGGTGCAGAGAAGAATGACCAAAATTATTCATGGGATACGTAACTTTAGTTATGAGAGGAGATTGAAGCTACGTAGCCAATGGGTAAATATTCCGCAGCAGTTGGCAGGCTCCACAGGCCATACAGCGTCCAGAACCCCAAAACTTTAGATTCGTGTTCATCATGACATAATTCTTATGGTCCAATACGACCTCTGTATCTCTGGCCGCGGTGAAAAGGGACACAGCAGCAGCATCTCTTGTCCCAGCGTTCAGGGATGGACGTTCTTATCTTTAGCTGTAGCAGATATTGAAGATAACTTGTATTAGCTACGGTGCATGTTTTGTATAAGTTGAAATGCAGAGGTGACAGACATGTTTTGCATGTGAAGCGCAAGCACATGAAAGGTATAACATTTTATTTTACATGGGTATTTTGATTCACTTTGAAAAGGGCAGGAATGATCAACTCATGATTTATTCCATTTTAATTACTTTATTGGTTTTATTTCAGTGTGACTTCTAGATGACGTCCATTGTAAACTTTGAGGGTATTTGGGGTGTGGGGGATGAGACGCCTCACTGCTACCTCCTCACAGTGGACGACTTCACCTTCCTCCTGGACTGTGGGTGGGATGAGAAATTTGACAAAGACTACTTGGATCGCCTGACAAAGTGAGTTGAGTCGAGGATGTCGTATGAGGATGCTCAGTGGATCAGACATGAATGTTGATGCAAAGTTGATGGTGTGATAGAAATGTGCTGTAATGATTTAGCTTTAGCTTCAGAAATCAGGGAAAAAAAAAGAAGAAATTTTCAGTAGGATACATTATAGTACTTGTATATTTATGTAGCTAGGGAGATAATGAGGAAAGGAGAAGAAGCAATTTAAAGTAATCGTCCAGACCATTTCATCATTCCTGATTTAATGCAGTCAAAATATAGCCATGATCGAGTATATCAACAATATGTTGTCACATTTTGCATCCAGTCACCCGTTTTTAAATGATCCGCATTCAAAATCTGTAAATTCCCCGTGCTCTCAAAACACAACTGTTTATCAGCAGACGACGCACCATGGGTCGGCGACGTCACAACAGGGAGTCTCCCAGCACCGCCTGATACATATGCGCGGAGACTCTGAGAAAAATGTAGTGCTTGGGGAATTTTGGGTGTTTCTGATATATTTTTTGTGCGATGTGGCATGTACTTGCATCCTGTGTGGGTGCAGCGTGGGGGCTGTGCCTTTACCGAGAGCTTAGCACCCATTTGCAAACTGTGGGGCGACGATATATGTGTGCAGATGTGTGCAGCGGCGGCAAGCGGCGGGGAGTGGCGGGTAGTAGCAAGGCCACAGAGATGAGAGGGCTCAGTACCCTGGCTAATACCAGCCGCTCCCCGTCGCTCCAAAGGTCTGCACACATATATCGTCGCCGTGTGGGTTGTGAATGGGTGCTAAGCTCTCGGGAATGGCACGGCTTTCTTGCCGTGCCCATGCAGGATGCAAGTATGTGCCGTGTCGCACAAAAAATATAGCAGAAGCACCCAAAATTCCCCAAGTACTACATTTTTCTCAGTCTCCGTGTGTCTGTGTCGGGCGGGGCTGGGAGGCTTACCTCTTGTGTCGTCGCCAGCAAGTTTCGCGCCACGGCTGGAATGTGGCTGTTGTTTTTCCCGCGCTTTTTACAAAAGTCATGTTTATAGGGAAATAAGGCGTGAAAATGAATAATTTTTTGTGGATTAGGTATTTTGAATGAACATTCAACATAATTATGCAAAGAAAAAATGGGTCTGGACGATTACTTTAAATAACTTTTGTACTTAATGGGAACACTTCCTAATGTATTTAATGTGCTTGTTTGTTATGCGTGTGTATACAATACATGACAACATTTTAGTCCCATAGATTTGGTGAAAAAAAGTATGTAGGTATGTAAATACGATAAATTGATGGATTTTTAAGCCAAAAGTTTGAGCTGCATCTCCTGGCCCAGATTCTTGTCCGGTTCTGTATAGTACATGATGTTTGCTTGAGCAGGGAAAGTTCAGAAACTAAGATGCAGGGATGAGGGTGGATTAGATAATGGAGTGAGCATGGGTGTACATAGGGAACGGCCGCATATATAAACAATGTAATCACAGGTTAAACAAGGTTAGGTTAGGTTAGGATAGGTATCCCGCCGCGCCCTGTCGGACATACTAATTACATTGTTTATATATGCGGCCGTTCCCTGGCTGCGGCCGTTACCTATGTAGACCATGAGCATGTATGCACAAAAGAATAATGTGTTCCTTATGTGCCTGAATGGCGAGAGGTCTGTGGCTAAGAAAATTGAAAATGCCTCTCACTGAATTCATACTCTTGCTGCCAGGGTCCTGCCCCGGGTAGACTGTGTCCTCGTCACCTACCCCGACCCGCTACACATGGGGGCACTGCCTTACATGGTGGGGAAGTGCCAACTCAGCTGCCCTGTGTATGCCACTGTCCCGGTGTTCAAAATGGGACAAATGTTCTTGTATGACTGGTATCAGGTAAGTTGTCTGGGCTTATAATTGTACTTTTTATTTTTTTACCTCACAAAGGACTGGCCAAGGGCAAACAAAAAGAAGGTGAGGTGACAGTCCACACAGGTCATCAGATTCCTGGTTCCCACTTGATATAAAATTGTCACAAAAATATGAATGCATTGGTTGATCATTCATTACACATAGAAGGTAGATATTAATGTCTTCATATTATTTTTATATATTTATTATGCAAACCAGCTACTTATGATGTCTTATGTTTGCTGCAGAGTCACCACAATTATGATTTGGTGGAGCATTTTTGTCTTGATGATGTGGATGCTGCCTTCGATCTCATCACCCAAGTCAAGTACAACCAGAGTATACCCATGAGAGGTAAGGCACGCACGCACACATACATGCACACACGATAAAAATGTTGATATGGAGACGGGACCATACGAGCGTTGCTCAGGCCCTGTAAAATACAACTAGATGAATACACACTATACAGTAAAACCCTTATAACTCGGCATTGTATAACTCGGAATTTGATATAACTCGGCAAGGCAAAGACAGTTTTTTATTTTTTTTAAACATTTTTATTTTTATTTTTTTTATTTTTTTATAAACATCTATGCCTATAGCACCTGTAGGCAGTGACCTCCACGGATCAGATGGTAGGCCCTGGAGGCTCACTTGAGGGCTGTGATGGTTGGCCCTTGCCCGTGGTGGCGCAGGCAGGCTTTTTATAGTGACGCCTGTGATTAGAGGCTCATGCCGCCCCCTGTGTCCTCCGGTACACTCGCAGTCGAAGGTAGAGTTAATGGACAGGGAATTTGGGTGTTCTAAGGCCACTCGACGGTGCAGAAAGATTTTAAGTGGATTTATGGGTCTCACTCTGGATCAAACTCGGGTCTTCGAGAACGCCACTCGGTGACGCTAACCACTCTGCTACCGCCTCCCCTAAACTGCATCTCTTGGTTTTCACTCGACATATCATGCCCTCACAACCTCTTGTGTGAACATATAAACAAAGTCGGCAAAAAATAATGTATCTTGGCTTATTGTTGTTATGACTGCATCTCTTTGCTTACACTGCATATCCTCAGTCGCATAAAGTCGTGTTTTTGTCCTTTTGACCTTTTCCTGCAGGCTCAGGCTCTTCAATTTAATTCCCTTTCTGCTGGAGACACCCTTGCGTGATGGAGCTGATATCATGAAATACAGTACTGTATGATGTAATTCCAAAACATTACTGTATTTACATTATTATTATTTTTTTTTTTTACCCATATCAGAGGAGGGCATTTGCATAATTCGGCATATTGAATAACCCGGCAAGGGGCAGAACCCCTATCGTGCCGAGTAATAAGGGTTTTACTGTAGTCTATTTTTTTTAACGAGGCAAATTCCATTCTATCCTAAGGTCTCATGCTTAAAATAATGCCTATGTTTACCTGATAATATGGTTTACTATGATAAAATACAGCTGAAATTTAGAAGAACCGTAGTATTCCCTTCTCCTGGCATCAAATATCAGTCAGTAAGCAGGAAGGGGTCAGGATTTTTCACCTCGTAAAAAACCCAGACTATAGTTAGATAACTACACCCACACCCACAAACACACCTTTGTCATATAAGCACAATTGACCTAGCATGAGGTAGTCCTAAGGTACCATGAGGTCAGGTCTATAAGTCAATAGGGAGTTTTAATAGGAGGCTAGATAATTTGAGGACGCAATGTTCATGCTACCTTATTTAATCAGTCCCAATTTTAATCCCTTAGTCAATAGGGAGTTTTTAGTTAATAGGGTGTTTTTAGTCAATTGGGAGTTTTTAGTCAATAGGGAGTTTTAAGTCAATAGGGAGTTTATCGTTAATAGGGAGTTTTTAGTCAATAGGGAGTTTTTAGTCAATAGGGAGTTTTTAGTCAATAGGGTGCTTTTAGTCAATTGGGAGTTTTTAGTTAATAGGGAGTTTTTAGTCAATAGGGAGTTTTTAGTCAATTGGGAGTTTTTAGTCAGGGAATTTTTAGTCAATAGGAAGTTTTTAGTTAATAGGGAGTTTTTAGTCAATATTGAGTTTTTAGTCAATAGGGAGTTTTAAAGTCAATAGGGAGTTCTTAGTCAATAGGGAGTTTTTAGTCAATAGGGAGTTTTAAAGTCAATAGGGAGTTCTTAGTCAATAGGGAGTTTTTAGATAATAGGGAGTTTTTAGATAATAGGGAGTTTTTAGATAATTATAGGGAGTTTTTAGTCACTAGGGAGTTTTTAGTCACTAGGGAGTTTTAAAGTCAATAGGGAGTTTTAAAGCTATTAGGGAGTTTTAAAGTCAATAGGGAGTTTTAAAGCTATTAGGGAGTTTTAAAGTCAATAGGGAGTTTTAAAGCTATTAGGGAGTTTTAAAGTCAATAGGGAGTTTTAAAGCTATAGGGAGTTTTAAAGTCAATAGGGAGTTTTAAAGTCAATAGGGAGTTTTAAAGCTAATAGGGAGTTTTAAAGCTAATAGGGAGTTTTAAAGCTAATAGGGAGTTTTAAAGTCAATAGGGAGTTTTAAAGTCAATAGGGAGTTTTAAAGCAATAGGGAGTTTTAAAGCTAATAGGGAGTTTTAAAGCTAATAGGGAGGGTCAAGTCAATAGGTCAATAAGTCAATAGGCAGTTTTAAAAGGAGGCTAGACAATTTCATGGATGGGGATGAAAGGTGGATGTAGGTAGTGTTAAGCAACAGGAACTACCACGTGTAGGTCTCGCGTCCTCTTGTAGCTTCCTTATTTTCTTATGTTCTTATAAGATGTACACATAGACTACTATATTGTATTTGATATTGCCTCATACTATACTCTTGCCTTGTGCCTCAGGGAAGGGTATAGGCCTCAGCATCTCGGCCCAGCCTGCCGGACACATGATAGGGGGTGCCATCTGGAGGATTCTGAAGGATGGGGAAGGGGACATTGTGTATGCCGTGGACTTCAACCACAAGAAGGAGCGTCACCTCGGGGGCTGCGAGCTGGACAAGATCTCCAGACCGTCCCTGCTGATCACTGACGCCTTTAACTCATCCTACAGGCAGGAACGACGGAGGCACCGAGACGAGAAGCTTGTGGGTGAGTGGCTGCCTTACTCTCACTTACTTCCTTACTTACTCTACTATACCTACTCTTGTTTCCTAGGTTTTAGCAAATATCCACCGAGAAATTATTACTCTAATATGAAGAATATAATTACTGTGATTTTAGTTTCTATAAAGCAAGATAGAAGCATAGAAAGTCTTCTCACTTTTTATTTTTTATTTTGTTGTTTTCTTGCAGTTTTTTTGAGAAATGCCAATTTGTATTTTTTGTTATGGTAACTTATGACACTTACCAACCAATCAGAAAAATATATAAATACATCATCCAATCACAAGGCAACTGTGTCATAATTTGTTTGCAGACATTATTCCTATGACTTTCTTCACGCTTTTTAGCCATTTTATTGTTTTTAGAATTCCACTCAGAAATGGGGGATCCAGGGATATTTTCAATCTGTTTCTCGACCGAACTCTGCTAAAGTTAACGCTCTATTGCACTAGTTTCCTTGTGTCCATAACCTTATTTCAAACTTCCATCAGAATATATTGCCATGAATGTGTTGTCTGCCTCACATCAGAATGTATTGCCATGAATGTGTTGTCTGCCTCTTCCATCAGAATATATTGCCATGAATGTGTTGTCTCCCTCTTCCATCAGAATGTATTGCCATGAATGTTTTGTCTGCCTCTTCCATCAGAATGTATTGCCATGAATGTGTTGTCTGCCTCTTCCATCAGAATGTATTGCCATGAATGTTTTGTCTCCCTCTTCCATCAGAATGTATTGCCATGAATGTGTTGTCTGCCTCTTCCATCAGAATGTATTGCCATGAATGTGTTGTCTGCCTCTTCCATCAGAATGTATTGCCATGAATGTGTTGTCTGCCTCTTCCATCAGAATGTATTGCCATGAATGTGTTGTCTGCCTCTTCCATCAGAATGTATTGCCATGAATGTTTTGTCTGCCTCTTCCATCAGAATGTATTGCCATGAATGTTTTGTCTCCCTCTTCCATCAGAATGTATTGCCATGAATGTGTTGTCTGCCTCTTCCATCAGAATGTATTGCCATGAATGTGTTGTCTGCCTCTTCCATCAGAATGTATTGCCATGAATGTGTTGTCTCCCTCTTCCATCAGAATGTATTGCCATGAATGTGTTGTCTGCCTCTTCCATCAGAATGTATTGCCATGAATGTTTTGTCTCCCCACCCCCAGCTCAGCTCCAGGAGACGTGTCGTAACGGAGGCAACGTTCTGATAGCCACAGACACGGGCGGCAGGGTGCTGGAGATGACACACATGTTGGAGCAGATGTGGAACACTAAGGAGAGCGGCCTGTCGGCTTACTCCCTCGCCATCCTCTCCAACACTGGCTACCATGTGATTCACTTTGCTAAACAGATGGTGGGTGGCCTCAGACTAATGTTGTGCTTGATTCTATAGTACACAGTATAATATCTCTGTCCGAAGTATATGTATATGTTTGGTAGTGCATTTATGTATTGTTTTAGAACATAAGAAAATAAGGAAGCTACAAGAGGCCGTGAAACCTACACGTGGTAGTTCCTGTTTAGTTTTGTTGCAGTTGTTTTACATAATGCAATTTGCCATACAGTATTGAACATTTGTAGAGTTCTTATTTTGTGGTACTTAGTCTTCCTTTCATGTTCCATCAACTTCATTATAAGTTGTTGCTTATATACTAGGAAATGTGGTTTTCTTTTATTATCTTTATCTTGCTCATCTTCCCTGAGGGAGTCAAAACAGCATCTATGGTGCCCTGTCCTAACTACCATGGACAGTGGTTGGTGGAATACAGAGTGAAGAGGAGCTTAAATATGAGCGGATTTTTTATTTATTTTTATTTTTATTTTTTACGTTGGAGCCTGTAGCGCATGTGGGCTATTTTTTCTTTTCCATTTATCTGTCTACTCTGATATACCTAAAGCATCAAGCAGCCAGTCTCTGCTACCTGGCCTTTTCACAGACCTGAAACAGTTATTTGCTGTTCTGGATATGCCATAGCCTGGTGCACTGAGTCTGTCATGATGTAGGCTGTATATCACAGTCCAAAAGGGGATTATAATGGAATTTACTGATTTGTATTCCTGGTTTATTAAAATCTTGCCATCTATTAATATTGAATATTAATCTGGTCTATTAAAATCTTAGCATCTGCTTTCTCACAGATGCCATGATTTTGATTTTTTTATTATTTTTTTATCAATATATATATTTGTCGTATGATATTGTTGCTAACCAGAGAGGGATATATTACAGATTGAGTGGATGAGTGAAAAACTGACCAAAGCTTTTGACACCCTGAGAACAAATCCATTCAGCTTCAAACACCTCAAGTTTTGTCACAATCTCACGGACCTCAACCGCCTCCCGTCACCCAAGGTATGTAGTGCCGTGCAAGGGTATGTCACAGTCCTCTAAAATATTGCCATCAACCATTTCTCAGATGTCAATGAAAGGTGAATATATATCTCATATTTCATCCTGTGTCACAATTATTATCCCCCATTATCCTGTCAATTACTATCCTCCTATCCTCTATCCTGTCATCAGGTTGTTTTAGCAAGTTTCCCTGACCTTGAAAGTGGATATTCGCGAGAGCTGTTTGTGCAGTGGGCCACCAACCCTAAGAACACCATCATCCTGACATCAAGGTGGGAAAGTATTGGCGTCACATTCACTAAGCACATATTTTTTTTACATCACAAAGGACTGGCCAAGGGCAAAAAAAAAGAGGTAACAAAAAGCCCGTTTAGTTGCCAGTCCCTATATAGAAGACAGTAAGATAATATAAAAAAGGGGGTGGGCCAATTTAGTTCGGGCAATTATTACCTGCTGGCAATATCCTGAAGAACTCCATATAACTGACCTTGAATCAACTATTTATTCTTCAGACTAATTCACCATGTCAACATTTGCTTTTCATATTTATATCTATATACGTAGGAGAACCTCGTTTAACCGGCATTTAAAACAACGGCAGCCTCAAAACAACGGCACTAATCGACCCAGGCTTTTTTTTTTTTTTCTCCCGAACTAAATTGGCTCGCCCCTCTTTTTAATTTTATTCTCTTACTGTCTTCTTTATAGGGACTGGCAACTAAGCGGCCTTTGTGTTACCCATTTTTGTTGTGCCCTTGGCCAGTTCCTTGTGATGGGGGAAAAAAAAAAAAAAAAAAAAAAAAAAAAAAAAAAAAAAAAAAAAGGATTTTGGGCGATTCCATAAGAGTAACTCTCAAAACAACGGCACAATGAGTTATCCGGCATGCGCTCCCCCCCCGAGGGTGCCGGATAAACGAGGTTCTCCTGTATATAGTTTATCTATACCCCGTGTTTAGTTATTTTTGCGTATTATTGAAGTTTGCTGTTTTGTACCCAGGACGGGACCAGACACCCTTGCCAGGCGCCTCATCGACAACCCTCAGATCAGAACCTTCAAGTTGCTGGAGAAACAGAGAGTAAGGTTGGAGGGATCCGAGTTGGATGAACACTTCAGACTGAAGCGGGAGAAGCAGCAGCAGCAGCAGAGGATTAAAGAGGAGTGAGTTGTTTGGTTCATCTATACTTTCCCTCATTGCTATCATTGTTGTTGTCATCATTATGTGTCGTCATGTCAGCTATCATTATTGAAATTTTTACTTTGAATGTTAGTCATGCAGATTACGCAAGGCCTCACACTTAACCTCTTCACACCCAGATATTTCCTTTGCTATAAAAAAATGTATGTTGTCGAATGTCGAGCCATAAAATTACGAAAAGTAACTGAAAATACCAAATGAGTTAGTCGACAAGGATACTAAACAGGTCATATCTATAAAATATTGCTTATATTCACTAAAAATCTTCTAATAGTACCCAAATTACAATGAAATTTACGTTCTGTGTCTCAAGGGGTTAATGATGATGAGTGCTGGTCAGTGAAATTAGCTGTTGGTATAGCTATGCACCATTTGAATAGGCAAGAAAGTCATTTTGTGTAAGAAAATGAGGCCCTGCAGCTGATTCCGGTGATCTGCTTTCAGGGTGGAGAGCTCCAGTGACAGTGAGGATGAGGAGGGGCTGGAGGCAGGGAAGCACGACATTATTGTGCTGCACGAGAAAGCCGGCAACCAGAGCATGTTCCGCAGCCGCAAACACCACCCCATGTTCCCCTACCATGAGGATAAGGTGAGGATATGTGGCTGTCAATAGGAGGCCCTTATTTCAGAAAGTCGATAAGCGCCCCAAACAAAAAACAGAGAAAATGGCTTCCAAGTTTTGCTATGTTCAAAATGTCACATCTTTTAAGGGTTTTAAGGGAAGCGTCACACAAATATTTCCGGAAATATTTGTGTGACGCTCCCCTTCAAAGATATGACATTTTGAACATACAGTAGAAAAACTTTGAAGCAATTTCCTCGGCTTTTTGTTCGTGGCGCTTATCAACTTTTTGAAATAAGCGCCTCATATGTTCTATATAATAAAGGTTAACTGTGGCATTATTGAGTTTCATATTAGTGACTTACAGCAGTTGGACATGACACTGTGATGCCAGGATGACTTTGCTAGGAGTAACATGGCTTGTATTGCAGGTGAGAGGAGATGACTATGGAGAATTCATCAACCTGGACGACTTTGACATCAGCAGCTTGAAGGAGGAAAACAAGGAAAATATGGACCTGCAACAGATTCCCTTTGACAACAATGACATGATGGGTAAGGACGAGCAGAGGGGGTTGTCACACCCACCCACCCACCCACCCACCCACCCACCACCACCACCCACCCACCACCCACCCACCACCACCCACCCACCACCCACCACCCACCCACCCCCCACCCACCCACCCACCCACCCACACCCACCCACCCACCCACCCACCCACCCACCCACCCACCCACCCACCCACCCACCCACCCACCCACCCCACCACCACCACCCACCCACCCACCACACCCACCCCCCCTCCCACCACCCACCCACCCACCCACCCACCCACCCCCCACCCACCCACCCACCCACCCACCCACCCACCCACCCACCCACCCACCCACCCACCCACCCACTAAAATCAGTACAGTTTATATCCCTACTTTTCACCATTTCTCTTTCTTCTCCTTTACTTTGTTTCACTTTATTCCTCCTTTCGTTCCACCTACACCTCTTCACTCATCCTTCTATTTCCTCCTTTCCCTCCATCTTCCACCTTTCGCTTTCTATTTTCATCTCGTAATCCATTGAAAAGCCTGTTATCTTTTCTAAAAAATAAACAAACAATTGGTTCATTGTCCGTCCTTGATATTCCAGAGATGGATGAGACGCCCACCAAGTGTGTGTCCCAGACCGTGACCGTGAGAGTGGCGGCCCAAGTCCTCTTTATTGACTTTGAAGGGCGCAGTGACGGGGAGAGTATACGCAAAATTGTCGAGGTGATCAATCTTGTTTTTTTTGTTAAAGTCATAAGTCATATCATATAAGTTATAGTCTATCACAATATATATATAGGTGATTCATTAGAAAGAAACTAGAAAGAAACTAATAAGATAGAATAAGAGAAGAAAACAAATTAAAGACCCAGACAGCAAGAAGAAACACGTCAGGGAGTGCGTTGAAAAAGGCCTGACTCCCGACCAACGACTGAACTGAACTGAAATTAGCTTTAAAAATATTTGTTGATAATCTTAGATAATATGGATCATACTCTGTTCATTTCCCTTTTCAGCTTCACTTACTTCTCTATAAATCAGATGCATCACACTCCAAACTACGTACATCTACTCTTCCACTAATAGGTATAATGTAGTCACTATACTATTATAATGACTACAATGACTATAAACAATGACAATAATGACTATATATTATACTATTATATCTATTAGTGGAAGAGTAGATGTACGTAGTTTGAGTGAGATGCATTTGATTTATAGAGAATTAGGTAAAGGTGAAAAAGAAAAGGAATAAAGTATTGACATGCTGATATTGCAGGAGAAACTGGTTCACAAATAGGGTGGTAAATGTTTGGAATGGACATAGTCGCCAGGTAGTTAGTGCGGTGTCAATAGGGAGCTTTAAAAGGAGGCTAGACAATTTCATGGATGGGGATGAAAGGTGGATGTAGGTAGTGTTAAGTAACAGGAACTACCACGTGTAGGTCTCACTGCCTCTTGTAGCTTCCTTATTTTCTTATTTTCTTATGTTCTTATATTGATGTCCAGGCCATGCATCCGCTGAGGGTCATCTTGGTGCGAGGGTCTCACACGGACCTCCAGGCCTTCTCAGAGAACATCCGCAGCATGACCAAGGCCAAGGTGTTCACTCCCAACCTGGGCCAGGTGGTGAACGCCTCCATGGAGTCCCACATCTACCAGGTGGGTTTGGCGCTTCATTAACCCCATGAGATCCAGAACGTAATTTCCATTGTAATTTGGCTACCATTAGACAATTTTTAGTGAATAAAAGCAATATTATATAGAAATTACCTGTTTAGTATCTTTGGTCACTAACTAATTTGGTATATTCAGTTCCTTTTCGTAATTGTATGGCTAACAACAGACAATTATATATAGCAAAGGAAAGATCTGGGTGTGAAGGGGTTAAGGAGTGGGGAAAGTGGTACATTTCCAGTTTGACACCGAATTCACTTTGGTGGACGAAATAATTTTTTTCTGGTGAGTTTAGATGTGTTTTGAATTAATCTGCTAACCGTTTCTGTCGCAAATAACTTTTTCTTCTTTTTGTCTTTTTTTTTCGACAAAAATGATTGAAAAACAAATTGAACCTAACCTAACCTTTACCTAATCTAACCTATATCTAACCTAACCTAACCTTTACCAAAACAAAACAACAAAAACAACAAAAAGTGATTTGTGGCAGAAACGGTGACAGATAAATTCAACACATCAAAACTCATCAAAAAAAAATATAATAGTTTCGTCCACCAAAATGAATTCGGTGTCAAATTAGATTAATGCCGGGAAAGCTGCCATTTTTTTTTTTTATCATTGGTTTGAGCAAATAATCGGCTCTAATTTCCTTGTTTAGATTTCTGCTCATGAGAATGTCTGATAAGTTGCTACAATCTCATGTAATTTTCAATGTTTGTATGAAAGCTGAAAATAGAACTGGAAGCGTATCATCGACTGTCTGACCTCATCAGACATCATGGGAAAATGTGACGTTAAACAGAAAGAAGATGATGATTGTGTTTCAGATTAAGCTTGCCGAGTCTCTGGTATCGTCTCTGGTGTTTGTTTGAATTAACCCTTGTGTTTCAGATCAAGCTCTCTGAGTCTCTGGTGTCGTCTCTGGTGTTTGTTTGAATTAACCCTTGTGTTTCAGATCAAGCTCTCTGAGTCTCTGGTGTCGTCTCTGGTGTTTGTTTGAATTAACCCTTGTGTTTCAGATCAAGCTCTCTGAGTCTCTGGTATCGTCTCTGGTGTTTGTTTGAATTAACCCTTGTGTTTCAGATCAAGCTCTCTGAGTCTCTGGTATCGTCTCTGGTGTTTGTTTGAATTAACCCTTGTGTTTCAGATCAAGCTCTCTGAGTCTCTGGTGTCGTCTCTGGCCCTACAACCAGCTGGCAGGGAGATGGAGGTGGCCTGGGTGGACGGCTGCGTCACCTTCCCCACTATTGAGGGAACACCGGAAGAGGCAGAAGACAGACAAGGTGGTCTTATTGACATTTCTCTTTATTTTTTCATATACAGTATTTCTTAACATTTTACTTTCTTAACATTTTACTTTCTGTTCATATATTTCTTAACATTTTCTTTTCTTTTCTTCATATATTTCTGGACATTTTACTTTCTTTTCCTATATTTCTGGACATTTTACTTTCTTTTCATATATTTCTGGACATTTTACTTTCTTTTCATATATTTCTGGACATTTTACTTTCTTTTCCCATATTTCTGGACATTTTACTTTCTTTTCCTATATTTCTCGACATTTTACTTTTCCTATATTTCTGGACATTTTACTTTTCCTATATTTCTGGACATTTTACTTTCTTTTCATATATTTCTGGACATTTTACTTTCTTTTCCTATATTTCTGGACATTTTACTTTTCATATATTTCTGGACATTTTACTTTCTTTTCATATATTTCTGTACATTTTACTTTCTTTTCATATATTTCTGTACATTTTACTTTCTTTTCCTATATTTCTGTACATTTTACTTTCTTTTCCTATATTTCTGTACATTTTACTTTCTTTTCCTATATTTCTGGACATTTTACTTTGTTTTCCTATATTTCTGGACATTTTACTTTCTTTTCATATATTTCTGGACATTTTACTTTCTTTTCATATATTTCTTTACATTTTACTTTCTTCACATTTTACTTTCTTTTTCATATATTTCAACAATCATGGCAGTTCGCTTTGAGATTTCACCAAGTTATTTGTTTTTAGGTCAACAATCCTTTTTTGTAGCAGCTTAATGAAATATGTCTTTTGTATCATTTCAAAGCATGATTAACAGTTCTTAATCTTCTCAAAATGTGTCTATTGAGGAAAAGTCCTTCGTGAATATAGGTAATAAGATTTGAACATTAATTAAGTGTGTATTATTGTTGCAGTGATATCGACTGAGAATCAGAGGGAGAAAGCCATGGCCACGCTCACCCTCATTACCAGAGAACAGGTGAGAAAGGCTCCATAGGCTTGATTCCCATAGTTGTAGGTAGTTTTAAGTAACAGGAACTACCACGTGTAGCTCTCACGGCCTCTTGTAGCTTCCTCATTTTCTTATGTTCTTATGTTCTTATATGATTCATTGCAAATTTTCTGCTTTCATTAATGTAGTATGAATGATAGCCGCGGCTTGGTTTCTGGGTGTGTTTTCTGCATTTAATTGAAAATCGTGACATTAATTATACTTTAGATGCTACCAAGTTATTCCTGGTGAATGTGAGGGTAGATTTTCCCCTAAGCTTTTTCTACAGGAACTACCACGTGTAAGTCTCGCGGCCTCTTGTAGCTTCCTTATTTTCTTATTTTCTTATGTTCTTATTACCACAGGCTCCTCCTCACAACCCAGTCTTCATTAATGACATACGCCTGAGTGAGTTCAAGCAGGTGCTGAGCAGGGCCGGCATCAGCTCAGAGTTCAACGCCGGCATCCTGTGGTGCGCCAGTGGAACTCTGGCTCTCAAGAAGGTAAGGCTCTTGTGTATCAGTCATTTTTGTCATACTTTAAACTCGAGGAATTTAATTTTTTCATGTGTCAGTATCAAAAAGTACATGATAACACCTTTGTGGTGTTCTCTCTGTGTGGGTCTTGACGGATTTGGAGTAGACTGCATGACAGGTGTTCATCATCAGTCATGGTCAGTATTTAGATACTTCGTAGAAACCTGTGGAATATATATACAGGTAACCTAGATGTCACAGTTAAGCCAAAGATCTGAAGGACAAGTACAGATGTGTACCATGGTGAACTGTGGCTTGATATGTGTGCCATGCCTTTACTTTTACCATTAGGCTTATGTTGTTAGTTACTCAATGGGAGGTGAAATTGATTGCATTTCAAGAGGATGGTAATCAATCCCACTAACAATGTAACAAATACCAAACAGCTGAAGTCTTCATCCTTGCTTAAGATTGTAGTTGCCTGTAAAATTGTGAATAGAAGTCGGTGTCAGAAAATAATTACCAGCGAATCATGAAGCACGGATGCCCCATGATGGTGATACAATTGGCAGTAAGCTAATGGCATGTGCTTGTGCATGATAATCATTACCTTATAAGGCTGCCGAAGTAACCTGATGTTGTCCTTGCAGCAAGACTCTGGAAGCGTGTCCCTGGAAGGACCTCTCAGCCCCGACTATTTTGAGATACGTGAGCTTCTCTATTCTCAGTATGCCATATTATAGTGGTGGTGAGACAATACAGCCAGGGTGAAGCCTGGGAGGTGGGGGAGGGTCACAAGGGCCTTCCTGGTTGAGGCGGTGGGTGATGAAAACACCTGCTCGAGGGTAACACTTGGACAAGAATAACACTTTGACTTTTAATTTGGAAGTCACACCGTACGATACACATGTACACGCACACACACACACACACAAATATCTTTAAATAAAACATGAAAGATGACAACTTTTTCATTGAAACTGACAGGCCAGTTTATTGAATACATATATTGAAAGTGTTTTGTTATTGTGGGTCACTGATGTGCTCTCCTAAATCTAGGGGTGGCAGTGCAAATAGTGCCAGTGTTTGCTTCACAGAAGCTGGTGGAGGTAGAGAAGAGTAAGTGTATCTTGCTGCCCGAACACTTGCCTAAGGTGTTGGCAGGCGGTGGATCTTGGATGCCAAAGTGGCATTCTTGTAATTTTAATCCCATGGATCAAAAGATCCATCCAAACGATTATTCTGTCCAATCAGTGTCCATCTCATCTTAACCCGTTACATTTGCTGCAGAGCGCCATTGTGATAACAGATGAGATCAGACTGGGACGGGAGTGAGTGGTGCCAGGAGGGAGTGATGGGAACAGAAACAAAGACAGACTAATGCCATGGCCGTCCACTGAAGGCCGATGCATGATAGAGCTATAAGAACAGTGGGATAACATGTGCTCAGTGTACTGGAGATACTGCCTGGCTGCTGCTTTGCATTGCATAGTATAGTTTGTTGCCGGAAATACAGTGGGCAGGACGAGCCCCAAAGGGTAACAGAGAGTGATGGTTGAAGAACCATTGTATATACCTTCTATATGCATACATAGAATGAAGTGTCTGTGTGTTCGCCATGCACGATCAAACGCTTTGGCCAACCAAGATGAAATTTTGTATAGGGTGACTAACTCAGCAAGTTACTGCAAGTTGTCTGCTAGTTACATACAGTAGAAGCTCAATACAACAGAATAATTCAGCCAAGACCGATTCCGGTAAATATTTTTTTTCGCTAAGTTGAACTCCCGTTATGGTCTCCCATTACAGCTCGATATAACAGAATTTTCCGTAAAATCGAGAGCGTTTCAGATAAATCCTGTTTCTGCAGTGGTCTGTATCTCCCCCCAAGCCTACCCAAACGCGTGGGTCGGCAGCTGTTAGCAGAACCGCACCAAATATTGTTACATTTAGAGGGAAATTTCTGCTATATCAAGCATTGGAAAATAGAATAACGGAATTATAAAATTTTCTGCTAAATCGAGCTGTCCGGTAAATCATGTTCCTTTAAATTGAGCATCTACTGTATGATGAAAACTATTGGTGACACGTATATTCTGCGATATATATGCGGGCTTTTTGTTACTTTTATTTTTTTGCCCTTGACCAGTCCTTTGTGACAAAAAAAAAAAAAAAAAAAAAATCGCAGGTAAATAGGGCAGGTGCGCATCACTTAGAAAATCAGCTTTATAACAGCTTGGCAGATCATTTCTAGCACCTCCACCAAGACAATGAGGGAGAGGCCGAGGTAGGCGCCACAGATGCCCCCGATGTTGCTCACCAGCGTGGAGACATCCTGCAACATAAGAATAGGGTGAAAATAATAAACAAATAAATAATAATAATAATAATAAACAAATAATAAACAAATAGGGTGGTGAATGATTGGAATGGACTCAGTCGTCAGGTGGTCAATGCGGAGTCTATAGGAGTCTTTAAAAGGAGTCTGGATAAATTCATGGATAGGGAAGAGAGGTGGATGTAGGTAGAGTTAAGTAACAGGAACTACCACGTGTAGGTCTCATGGCCTCTTGTAGCTTTCTTATTTTTTTATGTTCTTAACCCCTTGAGCCCCAGAATGTAATTTCCATTCTAATTTGGCTACCATTAGACGATTTTTAGTTAATATAAGCAATATTTAATAGATTATGACCTGTTTAGTATCCTTGTCGACTAACTAATTTGGTATATTAAGTTACTTTTCGTAATTTTATGGCTTACAACAGACAATTTTTTTTATAGCCAAGGGAAGATCTGGACATGAAGGGGTTAAGGAGGCTTACGTTATCGTAGGTAGAGATAAAGCCATGCCATCAAACCAGGCACACCATTCAAAAGTCACATCATAGAGTTTTGTTTTTTACGCCCATATACATTTTCATTATATCACTTCTCTCTGACAACTTTAAGGGTCCCGTATTCACTTTTACATCAAAATAATTAGTTTTGAGCCGAATGCAATGAAAGTTTTACTGAACATTACCTACAGTAAAACATTGATGATGTCCAAATTTGAATTTATTTGAAAAACATTAGTACTTTTTAAAGTATTTTTTGGCCGAAATAGCCGAAATATGCCCTCAGTAAAATCATTAGCTACTGCAAAATAACTATTAACTGTATTGACAGGAGCTCCTAAACGGTAATGCTGAGGTAGTTACTGAACAGCTTAAATGAGACAGTTTTCCTTTAAAGATTTTAGTGTCTGATATACGTCGCAGTGAAATACCTGTAAATGTTACATACCGAAAATTCCTATAAAATAAAATAAGTCAATTACTAAAAATAAATGTTAAAGAGGAACTGATCTATCCATGCTGTAGAGCATTAAGTGATAGTAAAATAAGACCAGAATGACAAATATCGAATAAGAAATAACAGGACAATAATACTTTAAACATAAAAAACTCACTTTTGAGAAAAACGCCTTCAAATGTGGGTCTGTGGGAATGGGCCTCCGAATGTGGGAATGTGGGTTATACTGCACTGGCCACTGGCCACTGTGAGCGTCATGTTGCTAATTGACTTATTTATGAGCTGCCATTCAAGACCTAAAAATATTCGTAAAAAAATAACAGGCCTACAAAATAAGTGAGCCTACCATCGGACAGCGCGTCACGTCCCTTACGCACGTGTTGTCCAAGTGGAGCGGTGCGGCATTTAAATTGGTTTAAATGGCCCGGGAATGGGAATATGAAATAAAAAATTCCTGAGAGTGTTGCCATATGATGTAGGCACCGGGTAGTGGTGATAACTCAAGAGATTTTTTTTCATTTTGTATCAAAAAGTGGTACCACGTCCCTTAATCAACAGATTGTCTCCTGTAAGTCTTGTGGAACTAAAGTATTCATGCATAATATGAAAAAGTAACATGTATGTAATACTTTCATGTGCAAGTATTTACTTTTGGTATTATTCGGAAAGAACCACAATATGTATCATGCTGCTTTCAATAGACTTCTGGATGACATTTTCACACACACACACACACACACACACACACACACACACACACACACACACACACCAGATAAACTTGATTTTTGTAAGATGCCAAGAAAAGTTAAATTAATGTAAAAATTGTATGAAATCCCCATATAACCATCACAGCACACAAAGAATATAACATGGTACGAATGTCGTGTTTGGGGTCATATTTCATTGTATTTTCCTTATTCTGCCTTCCATTTACCTCATACTTGGGAATTTCAGCAATGACTTGCTTTTCCAGTGAGGTGTAGAAAACTTGTAACACTGCCACTCCAGTACTGGGCTTCAGGTTGTAAAGCTTGTAAAAGTTTTTCTGAAATAACAAAACTTTCTATGACAGGAAAGGTAGACGCATTCTTTTACCATGCTGGAACAAGACATGGATTCAGTGTCTAGCAAAATGACGATCATTCAATACATTGTACGTTGGCAAATTGATTGATTGATTGTTTTATTAGGCTTAACATAACATAGATAAAGTTAAATATACATTGTACTTATATACAAGCCGCGGTCCATTGAGCCGAGACTCTTTTATGGACCTGATGCCTGAATTTTTTTTAATTACAACAAAATGAACCGAAATGAACCAAAATGAACCTACAACATGCATGATCGGCATTATATAGCACGAGGCACGAGGATATCAATAAATAGCCACGAGGATATCAATAGATAGCCACGGGGATATCAATAAATAGCCACGAGGATGTCAATAGATAGCCACGAGGATGTCAATAGATAGCCACGAGGATGTCAATAGATAGCCACGAGGATATCAATAAATAGCCACGAGGATATCAATAGATAGCCACGAGGACATCAATAGATAGCCACGAGGATGTCAATAGATAGCCACGAGGACATCAATAGATAGCCACGAGGACATCAATAGATAGCCACGAGGATATCAATAGATAGCCACGAGGATATCAATAGATAGCCACGAGGACATCAATAGATAGCCACGAGGATGTCAATAGATAGCCACGAGGACATCAATAGATAGCCACGAGGACATCAATAGATAGCCACGAGGATGTCAATAGATAGCCACGAGGATATCAATAGATAGCCACGAGGACATCAATAGATAGCCACGAGGATATCAATAGATAGCCACGAGGATATCAATAGATAGCCACGAGGATGTCAATAGATAGCCACGAGGATGTCAATAGGTAGCCACGAGGATATCAATAGATAGCCACGAGGATATCAATAGATAGCCACGAGGATATCAATAGATAGCCACGAGGATATCAATAGATAGCCACGAGGATATCAATAGATAGCCACGAGGATATCAATAGATAGCCACGAGGATGTCAATAGATAGCCACGAGGATATCAATAGATAGCCACGAGGATGTCAATAGATAGCCACGAGGATATCAATAGATAGCCACGAGGATATCAATAGATAGCCACGAGGATATTAATAGATAGCCACGAGGATATCAATAGATAGCCACGAGGATATTAATAGATAGCCACGAGGATATCAATAGATAGCCACGAGGATATCAATAGATAGCCACGAGGATGTCAATGATAGCCACGAGGATATCAATAGATAGCCACGAGGATATCAATAGATAGCCACGAGGATATTAATAGATAGCCACGAGGATATTAATAGATAGCCACGAGGATATTAATAGATAGCCACGAGGATATCAATAGATAGCCACGAGGATATCAATAGATAGCCACGAGGACATCAATAGATAGCCACGAGGATATCAATAGATAGCCACGAGGATGTCAATAGATAGCCACGAGGACATCAATAGATAGCCACGAGGACATCAATAGATAGCCACGAGGATGTCAATAGATAGCCACGAGGATGTCAATAGATAGCCACGAGGATATCAATAGATAGCCACGAGGACATCAATAGATAGCCACGAGGATATCAATAGATAGCCACGAGGACATCAATAGATAGCCACGAGGATATCAATAGATAGCCACGAGGACATCAATAGATAGCCACGAGGACATCAATAGATAGCCACGAGGATGTCAATAGATAGCCACGAGGATATCAATAGATAGCCACGAGGACATCAATAGATAGCCACGAGGATATCAATAGATAGCCACGAGGATATCAATAGATAGCCACGAGGATGTCAATAGATAGCCACGAGGATGTCAATAGGTAGCCACGAGGATATCAATAGATAGCCACGAGGATATCAATAGATAGCCACGAGGATATCAATAGATAGCCACGAGGATATCAATAGATAGCCACGAGGATATCAATAGATAGCCACGAGGATATCAATAGATAGCCACGAGGATGTCAATAGATAGCCACGAGGATATCAATAGATAGCCACGAGGATGTCAATAGATAGCCACGAGGATATCAATAGATAGCCACGAGGATATCAATAGATAGCCACGAGGATATTAATAGATAGCCACGAGGATATCAATAGATAGCCACGAGGATATTAATAGATAGCCACGAGGATATCAATAGATAGCCACGAGGATATCAATAGATAGCCACGAGGATGTCAATAGATAGCCACGAGGATATCAATAGATAGCCACGAGGATATCAATAGATAGCCACGAGGATATTAATAGATAGCCACGAGGATATTAATAGATAGCCACGAGGATATTAATAGATAGCCACGAGGATATCAATAGATAGCCACGAGGATATCAATAGATAGCCACGAGGATGTCAATAGATAGCCACGAGGATATCAATAGATAGCCACGAGGATATCAATAGATAGCCACGAGGATGTCAATAGATAGCCACGAGGATATCAATAGATAGCCACGAGGATATCAATAGATAGCCACGAGGATATCAATAGATAGCCACGAGGATATCAATAGATAGCCACGAGGATATCAATAGATAGCCACGAGGATGTCAATAGATAGCCACGAGGATATCAATAGATAGCCACGAGGATGTCAATAGATAGCCACGAGGATATCAATAGATAGCCACGAGGATATCAATAGATAGCCACGAGGATGTCAATAGATAGCCACGAGGATATCAATAGATAACCACGAGGATATCAATAGATAGCCACGAGGATATCAATAGATAGCCACGAGGATATTAATAGATAGTCACGAGTATATCAATAGATAGTCACGAGGATATCAATAGATAGCCACGAGGATATCAATAGATAGCCACGAGGATATCAATAGATAGCCACGAGGATATCAATAGATAGCCACGAGGATATCAATAGATAGCCACGAGGATATCAATAGATAGCCACGAGGATATTAATAGATAGCCACGAGGATATTAATAGATAGCCACGAGGATATTAATAGATAGCCACGAGGATATCAATAGATAGCCACGAGGATATCAATAGATAGCCACGAGGATATCAATAGATAGCCACGAGGATATTAATAGATAGCCACGAGGATATTAATAGGTAGCCACGAGGATATCAATAGATAGCCACGAGGATATTAATAGATAGCCACGAGGATATTAATAGGTAGCCACGAGGATATCAATAGATAGCCACGAGGATATTAATAGATAGCCACGAGGATATTAATAGATAGCCACGAGGATATTAATAGATAGCCACGAGGATATTAATAGATAGCCACAAGGATATTAACAGATAACCACGAGGATATTAATAGATAACCACGAGGATATTAATAGATAGCCACGAGGATATTAATAGATAGCCAGGAGGATATTAATAGATAGCCACGAGGATATTAATAGATAGCCACGAGGATATTAATAGATAGCCACGAGGATATCAATAGATAGCCACGAGGATATTAACAGATAGCCACGAGGATATTAATAGATAGCCACGAGGATATCCATAGATAGCCACGAGGATATCAATAGATAGCCACGAGGATATTAACAGATAGCCACGAGGATATTAATAGATAGCCACGAGTATATTAATAGATAGCCACGAGGATATTAATAGATAGCCACGAGGATATTAATAGATAGCCACGAGGATATTAATAGATAGCCACGAGGATATTAATAGATAGCCACGAGGATATTAATAGATAGCCACGAGGATATCAATAGATAGCCACGAGGATATCAATAGATAGCCCCGAGGATATCAATAGATAGCCACGAGGATATCAATAGATAGTCACGAGACTATCAATAGATAGCCACGAGGATATCAATAGATAGCCACGAGGATATCAATAGATAGCCACGAGGATATCAATAGATAGCCACGAGGATATCAATAGATAGCCACGAGGATATCAATAGATAACCACGAGGATATCAATAGATAGCCACGAGGATATCAATAGATAGCCACGAGGATGTCAATAGATAGCCACGAGGATATCAATAGATAGCCACGAGGATATCAATAGGTAGCCACGAGGATATCAATAGATAGCCACGAGGATATCAATAGATAGCCACGAGGATATTAATAGATAGCCACGAGGATATCAATAGATAGCCACCAGGATATCAATACACACCTTGTAATTGGGCGTCGGGAATGCAGCCGAGGTCACTGCCAGGTCGTGGACGTTTGCTCTAAGGAAAATATGGCCATCTATTACTGACCACGTGAAGAGGATGCATGTATGTATGTATCATTATTTTTTATCAGTCTCTACAACACTTTTCATGTGACAGCAAGAGTTGAAGAGTGAAGTTCGGTTGAAGAGTGCGATATGCAACTTAAGAACATAAGAACATAAGGAAGCTACAAGAGGCCGTGATACCTACACGGGGTAGTTCCTGTTACTTAACTCTACCTACATCCACCTCTCTTCCCCATCCATGAATTTATCCAGACTCCTTTTAAAGTAAATAATTAACTTATGAAAAGTAAGCCGATCTCTGCCAATGGGTGGAAGAAAAAAATTAAGAAAACCTACACAAAGCAGGATACATTCAGAAAACAATGGTGCCCTGCTGCAAGGCTTGAGTATGAAGAACATAGGTGATTACGAGATGTGGCGAAGGATGGGTGGAAGGGGAGGCTGGATGGGGAATTTTGGCCACAACAGAAACATTACTACGAGATCAGAACAAAAAGGTCATAGCGATAAAAAAAGAAATAGATCACAAGGAAATAAGTATTGAGTGGATAACGAAAAAAAGTGGAAAAATGACAGAAGAAACCAAATAAAGGAAGAAGAAAACCTAGGAAAATGTTAACAGAAATGGATAGTAACGATTTCTGCACTATAGTCAATTTTTTTTATTATGGTCAAAATGCACTAAGGAAGCCACGCTCCCTGCCTCCCCTTCTATTCTACGGGGCAGCTGATTGGTGTATTCCTCGTATCATCACTACCAATCACAATATCTCCACTACTTAACAGCGCGTGACCACTGGACAGAGCACTCTTCACTACAGAGGGTGACAAAATCAGAAATCCCTTTGTAGTGAAGATTGCTCAGTCCAGTGGTCACGCCGTTGTTTTAAGTAGTGAAGATATTGTGATTGGTAGTGATGACTGATGATACGAGGAATGCACTAATCAGCTGCCCCGTATAGTAGAATAGAAGGGGAGGCAGGGGGCGTGGCTTCCTTAGTGCATTTTGACCATAATAAAAAAACTAGACTATAAATGTTGTGTCACTGACTTGCATTCCAGGTTACAGGGGCAGCCCGAGTGATCCGTGGCGTAAACTTGAGCCAAGTACTGCTTCAAGCACTGTGATTCGGAGCTTCCGCATTTCTTCAGGTTCGGCAGCTGTGATGGTAGAGAGAGAGTCTTGTGAATTGTTTTACTGCCGAGTTTTAAAAATTGTATGGAACTGCATGATGAAAACTGACTGTCAACTATAAGGAGTATTTCTTTAGTTCAGAATAATCAGTGGCTAAGGTTGACTGATTCATGAAGATAAGAACATAAGAAAATAAGGAAGCTACAAGAGGCCGCGAGACCTACACGTAATAGTTCCTGTAAAGATAACGGATAATAAGGTGGTAAATGTGTCATCTATAGACTTGTTCAAAAGTATACAAGGAAGCTAAAGAAGAGGAATGATGGTAGAATGTACATACATACCATATCATACACCGGTTCTGTAACATTTCCTTTGGAGATGGCAAAACTAATACGGAACTCGACATTAAAGCAGCCACACTGGGTGATCAGGAGCCACTGGTAGCACATGCTGTAACACTCCTGGCGGAAGGTACAAACAAACTCAGATAAATGCATGATGAAATATTCCTTTTAACCCCTTCACGCCAGCAGATCTTTCCTTTGCTATAAAAAATATATGTTGTCGAGCCATAAAAATAAGAAAGTCACTTAATATTAGTTAGTGGACAAAGATACTAAGTAGGTTATATATATTAACTATTGCTTATATTCATTAGAAATCATCTAATGGCCTACCTGAATTACAATAAAAATTACGTTCTGGGCCTCAAGGGGTTAAAGTCATTGTCATATCAATATTTGGAAATATGAACACACTACTTCATGTGTTTGGGATGAAGACTTACGAAAATTGAATATGTTTCTTTGGATTCTGTGAAGTTTTCTCCTCGCCACACCAAGGGCTTGAAGAAAGATTCCTTCCACTCACTCATACACCTTGACGGATACGGGGCTGTCAGGCGCGTCTCCCTTTTCTGAGGCCACGATGGCATGACAGGTGAGAGTAAATGTCAATCAAGATACTTCAGGAAATATCTCATGATTTTGAAAGAAAATAAAGTTACCCGCCCACTTGAGATGACTTACATAGGTGACGGCGACCTTGTGATGGTCCCGGCAGACACCAGGAAGCCAAACTCGTCGACGCTGGGCTGTTTATACTTCCTGTGTAGCTGCACGAAGAAGCCTGAGCTCTCTGCCAGGCCTGAGGAAGGGTAGTCGTCCAGGTCTGTCCGCAGCAGCACCGTCACGCCTGCAGGGGAGGAACCACGCCGAAAACACTTGGCTTGTGGGTGTATCGCAGATTAAAAAAACAAAACAATTTCATGGATGGGGATGGAAGGTGGATGTAGGTAGTATTAAGTAATATAACAGGATCTACCACGTGTAGGTCTCGCGGCCTCTTGTAGCTTCCATATTTTCTTATATTTACCTCCGCCAACGAAGTTGGAGGGGTTATGTTTTCACCCCGATCTGTCTGTCTGTCTGTCTGTCTGTCTGTCTGTCTGTTTGTTAGTGTACAGGATTTCTCGAAAAGTTACGAATAGATTTGGATCAAACTCGGTATACCAAGTCTATTTGGTATAAGGAAGAACTGATTTAATTTTGGATGAAATCTATTGACAACTGTTGCCATGGCAACCAATTGATGAAATATTCGGCCGGAGGTATGCGCTCATACTGAGTGCATAATGCATATATATATATTATATATATATATATATATATATATATATATATTATATATATATATATATATATATATATATCAAGTATAGACGTCCAGCCTCTGGCCCCTTTGCTTTTGGCTCAGTTCTTGTGGCTGGAACGTGACAGCGAGCCACGTTCCAGCCAATTAACTCTTTACGTGAATTACTCATTAAGGGTTTGTTTTACGCAAAAAGTTTGTTTCACAGACCCCCATTGATTTTGACAGCACTACTTGGATGTCGAATATCAGCTCAATCCGACAATAATTAGGAGTAGTTTAGGCTAATTACTCATTAAGGACTTGTTTTACGCAAAAAAATTCTTCAGACGACCCCCATTGATTTTGACAGCACTACTTGCATGTCAAATTTCAGCTCAATTTGACAATATTTAGGAGTAGTTATACACTTTTTGGCGGAAACTTGGTTTCACGGGTCTTATGGTAAGCGACAGCGAGCTTTGGGAGCTGTCAATAATTGATGAAATATTCGGGCGGAGGTATGCGCTCTACTGAGTGCCCCCCCCACCCCCCTAGCATTATATGTTCTTATCACACAAGACTGGTAAAATATTGCTTCCTCCGACGGGAAATATCAGTTGATGGGGATGAGAGGAAATGAGTTGAGTGTTAAGGTGTTTCCTTTAGATAAATATGGCTGCTTTGCAAGAGTTATTGTGCACGTGTGAGGTAACTGTGGGCATTCAGGTACCAAAGCTCAGCCTCATGACCCAAGCACACTACAAGTTAGGCTACTACTGATCCACTGCATAGATGTGGTGGTGAAACTTTCCCACGCACTCAATCAACAAACTGCACACAGACAGGGGAACAGATTTTACTGTATTGAAGAGCTTAGGTAAGGAGTTAGGAAGTGAGAGAGTGAGTGGCTCAGCTGGCACCGCCGTGACCCCTTGGAGGGTGCATGAGGGTGAAGGTGTGGTGATCGCGGCACACGTTCTCACCACTGGAAGTGCCGGGGCTGGGCACACTGACGTTCATGCCTCTGTTTCTCGCTAGACTCCCGAAGATGGTGAAGCAGCCCTGAGACACCAGAGTGCTGGGCGGCGTGCGATGAATTTCCCTGTAGCAGACCGTATCTAAATTAACTAATATTCACAATTGATGAAAATGTGGACATGCCTCGTCATATGAACAACAATTTGACAAACGTACGGACAAGTGTTAGGTTTCTAGCTCCAGGCTAATACTCTTACATCTGTCTACTTACCCCATACAGTTGCTGCCAGCCAGGCTGCAGCTCATGATGGTTTGGTTGAGCTGCAAGAAGAATTTCTCGCGTTCTTGGAAGCTTATCTTGCTAAGCAGGGTGTGATATTCTTCAAAGACAACGGTGGAGGCTACTAGCCTTCCTTCTTTTGGAATCTAGAAATGTGTAATTTAGCTATTAGTCAAGAGGAAAGACGACTCTCTCTCTCTCTCTCTCTCTCTCTCTCTCTCTCTCTCTCTCTCTCTCTCTCTCTCTCTCTCTCTCTCTCTCTCTCTCTCTCTCTCTCTCTCTCTCTCTCTCTCTCTCTTCTCTCTTCTCTCTCTCTTTCTCTCTCTCTGCTTCATCTCTCTCTCTCTCTCTCTCTCTCTCTCATCTACTCTCTCTCTCTCTCTCATACTCTCTCTCTCTCTCTCTCTCTCTCTCTCTCTCTCTCTCTCTCTCTCTCTCTCTCTCTCTCTCTCTCTCTCTCTCTCTCTCTCTCTCTCTCTCTCTCTCTCTCTCTCTTCAATTGTACTTTCTTTTTGTCAATTCGCATTTATTGTTCAAGGGACAAGATATTCAGAACATTTAGACATGCTGCATCAAACGTCAAAGCAATTCAAGTTACGAAATCTAAAAGCTTAGTAGTAAAAGGTGAAAGGAAGGAAAGATCTTCGCGAAATCCGAAAAAAAGCAAATTTGCCAGATCAAAAGGTAGGAAGGAATTCTCCATGTAAGATGGTAATAATGATAAAAATGGTAAGTAACAAAAGAAAGAGCAAGTTAAAGCATATCAAAAACTCACGAATGAATTTGTGCTTTCGCAATTCAGCAAGATAAGGTTTTCCTTCGACAGCGTGCGCTCGAGTGCCTTGCAGCAGCCAGTGACCTGGAAGAGCTGATAGAGGTGAGACTCTGTAGGATCCGAGTTCATTGTCTCATTCCACCTTGCATCGTTTGCGGGAGGGAAGATGCTAGGATCACGTGAGGACCGGGAAGAACTGAGGTGGTCCATGGCCTCCTTGAGCTCCTGGAGGGTGGCGGAGGCGAGGCGGCGGCAGGAGAGACGCGAGGCAGGACAGATGGTGATGGCGGGAGACAAGAGGATGGAGTTGGAGGGGCTGCTGATGCTGACGGTGACCGGATATCTGTGCCAGAAATACACACCTTATACTCTCTAATTTTCTCTCTCCCTCCTCTCTCTCTCTTAGAACAAGAAGTAACGGATTCAAGCTGGAAAAGCGTAGATTTAAAAAGGAAATAGGGAAAAACTGGTTCACAAATAGGTGGTAAATGATTGGAATGGACTCAGTCGTCAGGTAGTCAGTGCCGAGTCAACAGGGAGTTTTAAAAGGAGGTTACGTAGATAAAGTCATGGACGGGGATGAAAGGTGGTAGGTAGTGTTAAGTAACAGGAACTACCACGTGTAGGTCTCACGGCCTCTTGTAGCTTCCTTATGTTCTTGTGTTCTCTCTCTCTCTCTCTTTCTCTCTCTCTCTCTCTCTCTCTCTCTCTCTCTCTCTCTCCTCTCTTCTCTCCTCTCTCTCTCTCTCTCTCTCTCTCTCTCTGCATAAACGGATCAGATGCTAATTTCGGCGAGGCTTCAAACACGTCACTTCGGTAAACACTACCGTAAGCATCACGGTGAAAGAAATGGCTCCTGAGAAAATGCGTTTACCAATAATATTAAGTTATCTGCGTCTAGAATATAAAGTTGAGGACCACATGCCAAGGCGTTGTGAAGGTCAAGTAAAAATAAGGTCAAACTAGCAAATACGTATCCCCAAAAGATTGAGGTCATTGTGGTGTGCTTATGACAGAACGTATGTATGATCATAATCCCCTTTGATGGCTGAGGCGGGCACGTACTCCAAAGGGGTTCGATGGGAAGCAGAAAAATAGTAATCTATACCATAGTTATTTAACCTCAGATATTTTATGCTCTGCCAATGAATGAAGGCAGACAATATATCTTTAAGGAAACGCTACGTACATTGCTTGTCGTTAGAGGTAGAAATATCATAATCCCATAACAATCAATAAACGATAATAATAATAATGATGTTGAATGTGGCTAAGTATAGTTAGTGATAAGTGATATTGATAATACTAATGGATATACTATTATGTACTAAGTCACTTTATATCCGTTATGAGGCTAAGGACAGCTTTTTTTTTTCTCTCTCTCTCTTGTCCATTATCTCTCTCTCTCTCTCTCTCTCTCTCTCTCTCTCTCTCTCTCCTCTCTCTCTCTCTCTCTCTCTCTCCTCTCTCTCTCTCTCTCTCTCTCTCTTCCTTATCCGTTCGTCTGACTATGAGATGTGTGTGTGTGTGTGTGCGTTTCCCTTCTGCTATCTAGTGACCTTCGATAAGGCATTTAAAAAGATAAGAAGTTGACACGCCAAGAAGTTTGGGTTGAGTTTTTCAGTGATATTTTTCGCGCAGAATTGGTCGTGAGTGTATCGACATAGGAAGAGTCAATAAAGGTGGCTGGCATGGAATTCACGGCCAAGGAGTAGCCTGTTGTTGAGGGACCCGCCACTACCACATCCTCCCTCAATCGATGTCTATGTACGATGTCCTCCCTGTACCTCATGTTTTTATGTTCTGTTGACTCCTAACTCATTGGGATTAAATTGCGTCACCTTGCTTGACCCGCCTCTTTGGTACACTCCCATTATAGATTATAACACTGGCAACAGTAATCTATCAAATCGAACACCTTGTCATGTTGCTGTGAAAAAAACGATTCACGAAAAAAGAACAAAGAAAAAAAAGTATTCGTTATTCTTGCTCCCTGAGTGAATAATCTTTGAAGCCCATTACCATAACCATTACCATTTTGATCCATTACCATAACCTGACGTGATATCTTTGAAGCTTAACCATAACCTGACGTGATCATCTTTGAAGCTTAACCATAACCTGACGTGATCATCTTTGACGCTTAACCATAACCTGACGTGATCATCTTTGAAGCTTAACCATAACCTGACGTGATCATCTTTGAAGCTTAATCATAACCTGACGTGATCATCTTTGAAGCTTAACCATAACCTGACGTGATCATCTTTGAAGCTTAACCATAACCTGACGTGATCATCTTTGAAGCTTAACCATAACCTGGCGTGATCATCTTTGAAGCTTAACCATAACCTGACGTGATCATCTTTGAAGCTTAACCATAACCTAACGTGATCATCTTTGAAGCTTAACCATAACCTGACGTGATCATCTTTGAAGCTTAACCATAACCTGACGTGATCATCTTTGAAGCTTAACCATAACCTAACGTGATCATCTTTGAAGCTTAATCATAACCTGACGTGATCATCTTTGAAGCTTAACCATAACCTGACGTGATCATCTTTGAAGCTTAACCAAAACCTGACGTGATCATCTTTGAAGCTTAACCATAACCTGACGTGATCATCTTTGAAGCTTAACCATAACCTGACGTGATCATCTTTGAAGCTTAACCATAACCTGACGTGATCATCTTTGAAGCTTAACCATAACCTGACGTGATCATCTGTGAAGCTTAACCATAACCTGACGTGATCATCTTTGAAGCTTAACCATAACCTGACGTGATCATCTTTGAAGCTTAACCATAACCTGACGTGATCATCTTTGAAGCTTAACCATAACCTGACGTGATCATCTTTGAAGCTTAACCATAACCTGACTGATCATCTTGAAGCTTAACCATAACCTGACGTGATCATCTGTGAAGCTTAACCATAACCTGACGTGATCATCTTTGAAGCTTAACCATAACCTGACGATCATCTTTGAAGCTTAACCATAACCTGACGTGATCATCTTTGAAGCTTAACCATAACCTGACGTCATCATCTGTGAAGCTTAACCATAACCTGACGTGATCATCTGTGAAGCTTAACCATAACCTGACGTGATCATCTGTGAAGCTTAACCATAACCTGAGGTGATCATCTTTGAAGCTTAACCATAACCTGACGTGATCATCTTTGAAGCTTTGAACCCCACAATAACCTGACGTGATCATCTTTGAAGCTTTGAACCCCACCATAACCTGACGTAACTTGACCCCGCAGTGCTTTGTTACTTACTGAAAAGATGGCATGATTCACGAAGTACAGAAAAAGAAGAACCAAAACTACGTTATTTTGACTCCAACGAGGTGATCATCTTTGAAGCTTCGGGTATCCATTAACCATAAACAGGGACACTTTGACTTCATCTGGGTGTTATCTTACCGTAAATACCTGAGGTGATCATTTGACTACCATAACTGACGTGATCATTGAACGAACCCCACATAACCAGTATCATTCGAAGCTTGAACCCCACCATAACCTGGACGTAACACCCGGTCTTGGTTATCGAAAGAGGCAGATTCTCAGAAAAAACAATTCTTTTTTGCTCCCCGTTCACGAAGCTGCCCTGCCATTACCCAAAAACAGGGAACGAGGGTTGACTTAGAATTCATTGAGGATCGTTATGCAGACCCAGTAAACACACAAACGAAAAAGTCTGAAGATTTCCGGTTGACTCTTTCTCAGTTAACCCTTGAGGCCCACCTAACTCCCATGTGTCTTTGGTACCATGCTTTCTGCGTGCAATCAAGCAGAAGATACTTTATAGATAGGTCCTGTTTAATATCCTGTATCCACTAAGCTAAGTTGGTTATTTTTATTATTTGGCCCAAAGTTTTGTATTGGTACAAGACAATTTTTGTGAAAAGAATCTTGGTGATAGGCGTTTAAGTATGTGTACTGCTACGTTATATATTCTTAACACATTTTTTTACGCTGGCCGTGAAGGTTAGGAGTGTGGGACGTTTATATTAACTTTTCGCTGCCTGTGGTGAGTTATAATAGATAGTTCTGGTAGTTATGCAGATCAGTATTATCCGAGCGTTCGACTCATGGTGGTTTATCAGGAGAGGAGAGACAAGGGAAATAGCCAAGGGAAAAGTTGACAAGATTGTTAACTAAGGAGACGAATTGTTGAAGAGGATCTATGAAACGATACTAAAGCGTCAAAGGTCACAAGAAGAAGAAGAATGGAACGCCTGGTAAGTTTTGATTTTTTATCCCTATTTTAAGACGTGCATGGATAAGTGAATGAATGACTTGTCGTGTTTACAATGACTTCGCTCCAGATTTCCTTCCTTATGTTACTTTTTTTGCGACTCTGTGATAACGTTTAAGTGTGCCTGTGCTAGTATTCTTTAAGTATTCTTTAACATATTTCTTTGCCAATGACGAGAAAACAGAAAAAAGACAAAAAATTCCCAGTCTAATGTGAATCCAGGTTACGAAAAACATCTTGGACATTTATTCCTGTCGGCCAAGAACAAAAAGTCTATAGTCTATTTTTTTTATTATGGTCAAAATGCAGTAAGGAAGCCACGCCCCCTGCCTCCCCTTCTATTCTACGGGGCAGCTGATTGGTGCATTCCTCGTATCATCACCACCAATCACAATATCTTCACTACTTAACAGCGGCGTGACCACTGGACAGAGCAATCTTCACTACAAAGGGATTTTTGATTTTGTCATCCTCTGTAGTGAAGAGTGCTCTGTCCAGTGGTCACGCGCTGTTAAGTAGTGAAGATATTGTGATTGGTAGTGATGATACGAGGAGTGCACCAATCAGCTGCCCCGTAGACTAGAAGGGGAGGCAGGGGGCGTGGCTTCCTTACTGCATTTTAACCATTATAAAAAAAATAGAGTATAGTAGAGAACTTACCTGTCAGGGGACTCAATACTCAATGTACTCAGGATATCGTGAAAAACATAATATCGTATTTGTTTGTGTTATGTCACATGATGTAGTGCTCTGATTATGGTTGTTGTACTTTCTCATTATTTCCATTCCATTAGTTCATCATCATCATCATCGATCATGTGGCGGGGGAAGCCATGTATTATCTTTCAATTATTTCATCACCGTCCCCTTCATCGATCGTTCTGGCATATATGGATAAGAGAAGGAAAGCCACACATGATTAATTATGTTATTAGTTGACGATTGCCCCTACGCCATTAAGCAGCTGTGTGTGTGACTGTGTGTGTGTGTGTGTGTGTGTGTGTGTTCCTGTCACAATACGACTCCTTTATATAACTACGTAAAAATGTTCCTTTTCTGCTGTTTGATGGTTTTTCAGTTACCTAATATCTGATTCGTTAGCTATGTGGATGGAGGGTTTATAGAGGAGAGAAGTGGAGTAGAGAAAGTGGATAGTGGTGGTACAGCTATACATGGGTGTCCTACTGCGTGTTCTATTGTATCCACATTAAGAATTTTGTTGTCCAATACGAATATCTGGAAGTACACGCAATTAAGTCGATTATTTAATTCAACACATTCTTAGTGCTTTTGAATGTTTCTACCACATTATTTCTTATCGCTAGAGTGTGATTTTGTAGGAAATAGAATGTTGTGTATAGAAGGAAAAAGAGGTGGGGAGTTAAACTTAAGGTTGTGGATTCGATGGGTACACTCTCAGAAATGGGGGGTACATTAAGGGTAGAATTGTTACATCGCACCATCTCTACTCTTTTTAAACCCTATGTCCAGCTGGAGAGTAGATGCTGCCGATTATACCCTTCATCTACCCTTTATCTACCCTTTTTAGACGAGAGGGTTGAAAAAGGGTATATTTGCGTCGATCCGAAAGGGTAAATTTGTAAGGGTAGAAAAAGGGTAGCAGTATTTCATCACTACAAACATCCTTTTCCTACCCTTCTTTTCTAAGAGTGTAGAGTGTGATTTTATAGGAATTATAATGTTGTGTATAGAGGGAAGAAGAGATGGCGAGTTTAATTTAAATTGTGGATTCGTAGAGTGGTGGTAGAGCTAGAAGGAAGAACATTAAGAGGTGGAGAGTTTTAAGTTAGGGTGATGGATTGGACGGGTTACCAGGCTGGGGGAGCGAGGCAGGGGTCAGCGGGCTACCCTCCACCCAGCCCTTGGTGTCGATCGCCTCCTCCAGCCACATCGCGTCCCTGCAACACGGCAAAAGCATCATTAATATCCTCTTTGACCTCGTATTCTGGTGGAAATGACCTCGCATAAATTTTTGTGACAAGTCCAGTGCGAGACATATTGACCCTTGTATCTAACATATTTCTTTGTCAATGACGAGAAAGCAGAAAAAAAAGTGAAAATTTCTAATCTAACGTGATTCAAGGTTACGATAAACTTCCTTGACATTTATTCCTGTCGGCCAAGAACATAAATATATACGTGGGACATTTTCGAAGTGGCTTCTGTTATGTAGTTCAGTGGGTAGTTCCAAGCATTAACCCCTTGAGGCCCAGAATGTAATTTCCATTGTAATTTGGCTACCATTAGACAATTTTTAGTGACTATAAGCAATATTTTATAGATATGACCTGTTTAATATCCTTGTCCACTAGCTAATTTGGTATATTAAATTACTTTTTGTAATTTTATGGCTAACAACAGACGATTTTTTTTTATAGCAAAGGAAAGATCTGGGTGTGAAGGGGTTAATGACTGTTGGGCTGTTTGGGTGCATAATGACTGTCGGGCTGTTTGGGTGCATAATGACTGTTGGGCTGTTTGGGTGCATAATGACTGTTGGGCTGTTTGGGTGCATAATGACTGTTGGGCTGTTTGGGTGCATAATGACTGTTGGGCTGTTTGGGTGCATAATGACTGTTGGGCTTGTTTGGGGTGCATAATGACTGTTGGGTGTTTGGGTGCATAATGACTGTTGGGCTGTTTGGGTGCATAATGACTGTTGGGCTGTTTGGGTGCATAATGACTGTTGGGCTGTTTGGGTGCATAATGACTGTTGGGCTGTTTGGGTGCATAATGACTGTTGGGCTGTTTGGGTGCATAATGACTGTTGGGCTGTTTGGGTGCATAATGACTGTTGGGCTGTTTGGGTGCATAATGACTGTTGGGCTGTTTGGGTGCATAATGACTGTTGGGCTGTTTGGGTGCATAATGACTGTTGGGCTGTTTGGGTGCATAATGACTGTTGGGCTGTTTGGGTGCATAATGACTGTTGGGCTGTTTGGGTGCATAATGACTGTTGGGCTGTTTGGGTGCATAATGACTGTTGGGCTGTTTGGGTGCATAATGACTGTTGGGCTGTTTGGGTGCATAATGACTGTTGGGCTGTTTGGGTGCATAATGACTGTTGGGCTGTTTGGGTGCATAATGACTGTTGGGCTGTTTGGGTGCATAATGACTGTTGGGCTGTTTGGGTGCATAATGACTGTTGGGCTGTTTGGGTGCATAATGACTGTTGGCTGTTTGGGTGCATAATGACTGTTGGGCTGTTTGGGTGCATAATGACTGTTGGGCTGTTTGGGTGCATAATGACTGTTGGGCTGTTTGGGTGCATAATGACTGTTGGGCTGTTTGGGTGCATAATGACTGTTGGGTTGTTTGGGTGCATAATGACTGTTGGGCTGTTTGGGTGCATAATGACTGTTGGGCTGTTTGGGTGCATAATGACTGTTGGGTGTTTGGGTGCATAATGACTGTTGGGTGTTTGGGTGCATAATGACTGTTGGGTGTTTGGGTGCATAATGACTGTTGGGTTGTTTGGGTGCATAATGACTGTTGGGCTGTTTGGGTGCATAATGACTGTTGGGTGTTTGGGTGCATAATGACTGTTGGGTGTGGCTAATGATTGTGTTGGGTGCATAATGACTGTTGGGTGTTTGGGTGCATAATGACTGTTGGGCTGTTTGGGTGCATAATGACTGTTGGTGTTTGGTGCATATGACTGTTGGGTGTTTGGGTGCATAATGACTGTTGGGTGTTTGGGTGCATAATGACTGTTGGGCTGTTTGGGTGCATAATGACTGTTGGGCTGTTTGGGTGCATAATGACTGTTGGGCTGTTTGGGTGCATAATGACTGTTGGTTGTTTGGGTGCATAATGACTGTCGTTGGGCTTGTTTGGGTGCATAATGACTGTTGGGTTGTTTGGGTGCATAATGACTGTTGGGTGTTTGGGTGCATAATGACTGTTGGGCTGTTTGGGTGCATAATGACTGTTGGGTTGTTTGGGTGCATAATGACTGTTGGGTTGTTTGGGTGCATAATGACTGTTGGGCTGTTTGGGTGCATAATGACTGTTGGGCTGTTTGGGTGCATAATGACTGTTGGGTTGTTTGGGTGCATAATGACTGTTGGGCTGTTTGGGTGCATAATGACTGTTGGGCTGTTTGGGTGCATAATGACTGTTGGGCTGTTTGGGTGCATAATGACTGTTGGGCTGTTTGGGTGCATAATGACTGTTGGGCTGTTTGGGTGCATAATGACTGTTGGGTTGTTTGGGTGCATAATGACTGTTGGGTGTTTGGGTGCATAATGACTGTTGGGTGTTTGGGTGCATAATGACTGTTGGGTTGTTTGGGTGCATAATGGACTGTTGGGCTGTTTGGGTGCATAATGACTGTTGGGTGTTTGGGTGCATAATGACTGTTGGGCTGTTTGGGTGCATAATGACTGTTGGGTGTTTGGGTGCATAATGACTGTTGGGCTGTTTGGGTGCATAATGACTGTTGGGCTGTTTGGGTGCATAATGACTGTTGGGTTGTTTTGGGTGCATAATGACTGTCGGGCTGTTTGGGTGCATAATGACTGTCGGGCTGTTTGGGTGCATAATGACTGTTGGGTTGTTTGGGTGCATAATGACTGTCGGGCTGTTTGGGTGCATAATGACTGTTGGGTTGTTTGGGTGCATAATGACTGTCGGGCTGTTTGGGTGCATAATGACTGTTGGGTTGTTTGGGTGCATAATGACTGTTGGGCTGTTTGGGTGCATAATGACTGTCGGGCTGTTTGGGTGCATACATTATTTGCATTAATTCAGCGATATTTATACCTTCCATTGCCTTTAGTAGTGTAAAATAAAACCTTGTATATGATGACTGTTGGGCTATTTAAAAAGAACGCAAGTGATGCTTATAATTCCTGCCACATGATACTGAACTGATGACGATATACACGACTAAAACAACAGTATTTAACTCAAAATGTGCAGCACGTTGAAGCCATGTCACTGATGGAGTGCTTGGTAATCTCCTGAAGCACCGTGGGAAGCCTTGTTGTCTTTAACTGGAGACAAATTAAATGCAAATACGTCTCACCGTCCTTCTACCTTGCCCATTTACAGGATAACTTACACACCCTCCACTTCTCATGTCATCTAAACAGCAAGAGTATTTAATATCCATGTATAACACAATCGCATATTTGTCCACGCACTCGTTAGCGTTTTGTCTCGAATTGGCAGCCTCTTCATCTATACTGGTTTGCACCCTGATTGAGAAACACTAATACTAAATAAGAACATAAGAACATAAGAAAAAAGGAAGTTACAAGAGGCTGGGAGACCTACACGAGGTAGTTCCTGTTACTTAACACTACCTACATCCACCTTTCATCCCCATCCATGAAATTGTCTATATAGCCTCCTTTTAAAGCTCCCTAATGACTCCGCACTAACTACCTGTCTACTGAGTCTATTCCAATTATTTACCACCCTATTAGTAAATACCATGCGCGGGTTTAGTTTGGGCGTTTAAAGAATCCGATCGCGTTGTTTGGGAACCTGCCCCTTGCCTCGTGGTTACTGTTTGGGTGTAGTATTACAAAGTTTAAAAAATCGGGCCATTGACTCCTGGAAAAGTTTCTGAATGACACAATTTAATGAGAACTCCGAAGCGTATGATCCACAGGAACTACCACGTGTAGGTCTCTCTCCCGGCCTGTTGTAGCTTCCTTATTTTCTTATATTCTTTTGATAACAATGGATCGGAAACGTCGTACCTGCCGTGGTGGTGTGTCTGGTCCTGGCGTGAAGAGAGGCGGGAGATGGCGAAAGGGCTGTAAGGATGAGAAGAGAGGCTGAGGGGTATGGAGAGAGGGAGAGAGGGTTGTGTGTCCGTGCATGATACTCTCCAGGCAGGTCACTGATGCTCCTTGGCCTCGCAACGCCCGACCACCTGTTAGCGTGATCGATCCTTGTCATCCAGGGATACGGCCGCGGCAATCATGAAGGATAAACTCTGGGTCCATTCTTGGTTCCTTAATCGACCAAGGATAAACTATGATATTGCGAGTAGGGTTCAGAGGGTAGTGTAAATTGTTATAAACATCGAGTATATACTTTTCCCTTTATACATCCTTACGCCTCGCTTCTAGCGACGCGAGGCGACGCGCCCCCCGGCGTATGCTCCCAATGATTGATGATTGATTATCCATCCATCTATATAGTTGCATGGCTACGAGTACGTACTCATCTTTATTTCAGACACCTCTTGCCCTCCCATCATTTTCTTGAAATTGGTGATGGCGGAAAAAAAGGATAAATTGCACTCTTGCTCGGCACTCAGTCCTCCTCACGCCATGCGCTCGTTTGTCCCCGCCTCTTTACCCTCACACAGGCCTCGCCACTCTCTCCTTGCTACATTTCATACAATTAATTTCTCCTTTATCCTTTGCTACAAGTTAATGGCTTTACTCGCCAAACAGCTACAGTGACGGGCGAGCATTCGTAGCGATCCTGTGGTAGCCCGTCAGGGTGGCAAGGTTGGTAGAGACGTGAGTTCCCAATGTGCAGCGTCCCTGTGCATTCGGTCAGCGGTTCGAGTCCGCCTAGTTCATGCTGACGTGGCGGCGCTTTGTATAGTCAATAACCTTGTAGTTGGTACTTGCAAAGTGTCTAGATAGGATGAAAATCTTATCTTATCTGATCCTGTGGTAATGAAGCGACTATGCAAGACTGAAAAGCACACAAAATACTATAGAAATAACACACTTTTGTGAGAGACCGAGCAACCACGCCTATCAACAACAACGAAACAACATTGATCATTTGCGCTTCCTGCTCTCTTGATGGATTTCGCCTCGTAACTGCGATTTGCCGCTGGACGAGCCTTTTATGAGTAGAAGAACTTTTGTGCTGCAATATGAACGCTGTATCCAGGGCTGTTTCTTACTAATGCGAACTACGCGGTTGCATAGGGCCCCCGAGCCACCAAGGGGCCCCCATTTAAAAAAAAAAAAAAATTAGTCTTTTTACCTCTTAAAGTGCACCCGATTGATGCATTTAGATACTTAAGGCGTGCCCCCGGACCACCTTAGAGGGCTTGGAATCCCCCCACCATAGTTTTACAAAATAGGGCCCTCAAACAGCATTTCGCATAATTCGAAAAGGCAGTGGCAAACCATATTTCAAAGTGCTTTTATCCATACAAAGAAACAATTTACTTCAACTTACTGTTCATAACTTACTATATCGATGAAGGTTAATGATAGTACTTATGAATCGAGTATTTCTTAGAAAGGCTTGAAACGGCACTGACTGGAGCAGTAGGACGACAAAGACGGCTGTTCAGGGTGTCATGTATATAATATATTCGTGAGCAAAATCAGTGTCATGAATAATTCTAGTGGTGGCTCCTTTAACCCCTTCACGCCCAGATCTTTCCTTTGCTACATCAAATCGTCTATTTTTAGCCATAGGATTACGAATAGTAACTTAATGTACCAAATTAGCTGGTGGAAAAGGATACTAAACTTGTCATATCTATAAATATTGCTAAATTAATTAAGATCGTCTAATGGAAGCCACATTATAATATAAATTATGTTCTGAGCCGCAAGTTGTAAGTGTCTGAAACCTGTCTTGCCGC
This sequence comes from Chionoecetes opilio, assembly GCA_016584305.1. Taxonomy (NCBI): domain Eukaryota; kingdom Metazoa; phylum Arthropoda; class Malacostraca; order Decapoda; family Majidae; genus Chionoecetes; species Chionoecetes opilio. The sequence continues at coordinate 356,170 of JACEEZ010001461.1, read as the reverse complement.
ACAGCTATTTTTACTTCTTTTCCATTTCCTCATGCTCCTCCAGTGTCGCGTGACGAGGTTATTTTTTGTTTTCTTTCCTACCACCTTCCTCCTCTCTCACTGAAGACGATCACGTGGATATGAAAGTGCTCTGCTTTTACCTATTCATGTAGTCTTTTAGCTCTTTGTAGCCCTTTCACCTTATTGTTACCGGGGAGGCGGTAGCAGAGTGGTTAGCGTCTCCGACTGGCGTTCTCGGAGACCCGAGTTCGATCCCCGAAGAAAACTAAAACCTTTCTGCACCATCGAGTGGCCTAAGAACACCCACATGCCCTGCCCATCAACACTACCTTCGATTGCGAGTGCATCGGAGGACACAGGGACAGCAACAGCAACAGCTTGGACAATGAGTTAAGAGACGAAATATAACTTTCGGTGCCAAATTTCTTCCTTTGCGCCTGTATCTTTCTTGCCCACAACGGTCACAAGAAGAAGAAGAAGAAGAATTCGTGGAAACATTTTACAAGCCTATATGACACCTGATTTCGGCTGAAATAGGTGACAAAAAGTCACCTACATTTTGACGCTTAATTGAATCACCTGCTTACGTGGCTGGTTATCTATTCATATATCTATTCTTAATATAAAAACAGTCTTAGGAGCACAGATGGACAGCAAACAGCAGCAATGCTAACAACAGAGAGAGAGAGAGAGAGAGAGAGAGAGAGAGAGAGAGAGAGAGAGAGAGAGAGAGAGAGAGAGGAGAGAATTAAAAAGTCATAAAAGTCACCTGAATTGAGACGATTAATTGAATCAATTGCTTGCGTGTGTGGGAGGAGCGGCCAATTTAAAAGCTTGTCGGGTCTCGTCGGAGTGGCTACCGTGTCCAGGAGGAAGTGTAGGAACATAAGAAAATAATGAAGTTACAAGAGGCCGTTACTTAACACTACCTACATCCACCTTTCATTCCTATCCATAAAATTATCTAGCCTCCTTTTAAAACTATCTATTGACTCCGCACTAACTACCTGACGACCATTCCACTACCATTCCACGACCTGAGTTCATTCCAATTAATCATTTATCACCCTATTTGTGTAAGATGAAGGCTTCGATTAGTTACAAAAATCACAAATGGAGGGAAACGACAACGTGCACAGTGATTTATGAACTACTTACTCTCTCGGCGACCTATAAAGAGTCAAATTAAAGCCCACGTATTCCTGGAACTCGAGAATAAAGAGAGAATAAGTGCCGACCATTACCTCACACGCGCCAGTTTTTTCAGGGCACAGCACAATATTAAGCTGGCGTGAGTCTTAGTAACCCCCTTAATGGCACACCAATACACTGGCTACTCACCTTACCTTACTAATATACCACTACTATAATACCTTACTTACTTACCACCATTATAATATTACCATAACGCCACCACCACCACCACTACCATATACCATCCACCACTACCATATACCATCCACCACTACCATATACTATCCACCACTACCATATACCATCCATCCACCACTACCATATACCATCACTTTTACTACCACTACTACAACTACTATATACCATAACGCCACCACCACCACCACTACCATATACCATCCACCACTACCATATACCATCCACCACTACCATATACCATCACTTTTACTACCACTACTACAACTACCATATACCATAACGCCACCACCACTACCATCTACCACTACCACTACCACTACCATCCACCACTATCATATACCACCACCACTACTACTACCATCCGCCACTACCACCCACCACTACCACCACCACCACTGCCACATACCACCACTACCACATACCACCACTACCACCACTACCACTACCATCCACCACTACCATATACCACCACCACTACCATATACTATAGTCAATTTTTTTAACAAGGCGAAAATTCCATTCTATCATAAGGTCTCATGCTTAAAATGATGCCTATATTTACCTGATAATATGGTTAACTATGATAAAATACAGTTAAAATTAAGAAGAAGCGTAGTATTCCCTTCTCCTGGTATCAAATATCAGTCAGTAAGCAGCAAGGGGGCAGGATTTTTCGCCTCTTTAAATAAAGCAGAGTATACCACCACTACCATAACGCGACCCCGTCTCGTCAACCCTTACAATACACGGCAGGGAACGTCTTGTCTCCTCCTCTTATATCTGTTGATTTAGTAATATTTCCTCCTCCTCCGGAGACGTGAGGCGGCGAAGCAATTACTTGAGCTCTTGTCCTGGGAAGCGATGCAAAAGTTGAAAGATTTCTTATTATTGCGCTGTGTATATACTTTAATTTATCGTTACCAAGTGATAATTATTGTCTGAATGGTGGTAGTGGTGGTAGTGGTGGATGGTAGTTGTGGTGGATGGTGGTAGTGGTGGTAGTGGTGGATGGTAGTGGTGGTATTGGTGGCATGTGGTAGTGGTGGTAGTGGTGGATGGTAGTGGTGGTATTGGTGGTATGTGGTAGTGGTGGTAGTGGCGGATGGTAGTTGTGGTGGATGGTGGTAGTGGTGGTAGTGGTGGATGGTAGTGGTGGTATTGGTGGCATGTGGTAGTGGTGGTAGTGGTGGATGGTAGTGGTGGTATTGGTGGTATGTGGTAGTGGTAGTGGTGGTAGTGGTAGTGGTGGTAGTGGTGGATGGTAGTGGTGGTATTGATGGTATGTGGTAGTGGTGGTAGTGGTGGATGGTAGTGGTGGTATTGATGGTATGTGGTAGTGGTAGTGGTGGTAGTGGTAGTGGTGGTAGTGGTGGATGGTAGTAGTGTGGTATGGGTAGTGGTGGTAGTGGTGGATGGTAGTGGTGGTATTGATGGTATGTGGTAGTGGTGGTAGTGGTGATGTAGTGGTGGTATTGGTGGTATGTGGTATTGGTAGTGGTGGTAGTGGTAGTGGTGGTAGTGGTGGATGGTAGTGGTGGTATTGGTGGTATGTGGTAGTAGTAGTGGTGGTAGTGGTATGGTGGTAGTGGTGGATGTAGTGGGTATTGGTGGTATGTGGTAGTGGTAGTGGTGGTAGTGGTAGTGGTGGGTTGGTAGTGGTGGATGGTAATGGTGGTATTGGTGGTATGTGGTAGTGGTGGTAGTGGTAGTGGTGGTGGTGGTAGTGGTGGATAGTATGGTGGTGGTAGTGGTGGTAGTGGTGGTGGTAGTGGTGTATTGTGTATGTGGTTAGTGGTGGTAGTGGTAGTGGTCGATGGTAGTGGTGGTGGTAGTGGTGGATGGTAGTGTGGATGGTATGGTGGTGGTGGTGGTGGTATATGGTAGGGGTGGTGGTGGTATGTGGTAGTGGTGGTGGTGGTAGTGTGGTGGTGGTATTGGTAGTGGTAGTGGTGGTGGTGTAGTGGTAGTGGTGGTGGTGGTATATGGTAGTGGTGGTGGTGGTATGAGGTAGTGGTGGTGGTGGTATGTGGTAGTGGTAGTGGTGGTGGTGGTAGTGGTAGTGGTGTGGTGGTAGTGGTAGTGGTGGTGGTGGTAGTGGTGGTGGTGGTATGTGGTAGTGGTAGTGGAGGTGGTGGTAGTGGTAGTGGTGGTGGTGGTAGTGTAGTGGTGGTAGTGGTAGTGGTGGTGGTGGTAGTGGTGGTGGTGGTATGTGTAGTGGTAGTGGTGGTGGTGGTAGTGGTAGTGGTAGTGGTGGTAGTGGTAGTGGTAGTGGTGGTAGTGGTGGGGTGTGTGGTGGTAGTAGTGGTAGTGGTGGTAGTGGTAGTGTGGTGGTGGTAGTGGTGGTGGTGGTATGTGGTAGTGGTAGTGGGGTGGTGGTATATGGTAGTGGTAGTGGTAGTGGTGGTGGTGGTATATGGTAGTGGTGGTGGTAGTGGTGGTGGTGGTAGTGGTAGTGGTAGTGGTAGTGGTGGTATATGGTAGTGGTGGTGGTGGTATGTGGTAGTGGTAGTGGGGATGGTAGTGGTAGTGGTGGTGGTGGTGGTATGTGGTAGTGGTGGTGTGGTATGTGGTAGTGGTGGTGGTGTATGTGGTAGTGGTAGTGGTGGATGGTAGTGGTGGATGGTAGTGGTGGATGGTAGTAGTGGTAGGGTGGTATGTGGTAGTGGTAGTGGTGGTAGTGGTAGTGGTGGTAGTGGTGGTATGTGGTAGTGGTAGTGGTGGTAGTGGTAGTGGTGGTAGTGGTGGATGGTAGTGGTGGATGGTAGTGATGAATGGTAGTGGTGGTAGTGGTGGTATGTGGTAGTGGTAGTGGTGGTAGTGGTAGTGGTGGATGGTAGTGGTGGTGGTATATGGTAGTGGTGGTGGTAGTGGTGGTGTGTGGTACTAGTGGTAGTGGTGGTGGTAGTGGTTGATGGTGGTAGTGGTGGATGGTAGTGGTGGTGGTATATGGTAGTGGTGGTGGTAGTGGTGGTAGTGGTGGATGGTGGTAGTGGTGGTGGTGGTAGTGGTGGTGTGTGGTACTAGTGGTAGTGGTGGATGGTGGTAGTGGTGGATGGTAGGGGTGGTGGTAGTGGTGGTAGTGGTGGATGGTGGTAGTGGTGAATGGTATATGGTAGTGGTAGGGGTGGTGGTATATGGTAGTGGTAGGGGTGATGGTATATGGGAGACTTGGTAGTGGTAGATGGAAGTGGTAGTGAAGCTATGTTTTTCTTATCATTTGTAGTTTGAAAGTATAATTTTGTTATAAGATGTAAAGTGATTATATTCCGGCAGATTATGTAGTGGAATTTAAATCATAGAGTTTCGCAATCATATTCGCCAAATGTGATTAGATTAAACTCTTTATTGCTCTCTTGTCAATTAGTTTGATCATATTAAAAAATCTCAGACGTTGGATTACTTCTTTACGCATTCAGGAGGAGAGTAGGAGTAAACTTACGGATATATTAACTTCTTTCAGCTTGTATTCAATTGCGACCGAATTCGCAGCTTATTTAACGCATACTAAGCGTTCTAAACTGATAAAATAACTGACAATGATAATAATAATAGTCTTGTGACGAGAGAGAGAGAGAGAGAGAGAGAGAGAGAGAGAGAGAGAGAGAGAGAGAGAGAGAGAGAGAGAGAGAGAGAGAGAGAGAGAGAGAGAGAGAGAGAGAGAGCGTGCGTGCGTGCGTGCGTGCGTGCGTGCGTGCGTGGGTGGGTGGGTGGGTGGGTGTGGGTGTGGGTGTGGGTGTGGGTGTGAAACAGAGGACCTTATAATGGGTGGTGTACTCCTTGAATGGTTATACAAGGATCGTATTGTTGGTCGAAACTTGAGACCTGACGCAGGAAACACAAGCATATACTTCACCCGTCGTGCTATATATAAGTAACTAGCCGCAAAGCCGCCCTCCGGGCGGACTTTTTGGCTAGCTCCTGCGGAGGGCTATTGGTGGGCCGCACCTGTGTTTGGTGGGCCTTCGGCCCACCAAACATGGACTCTCCAGATAGCCCCTTCTAACTTTCCTGAAATCATGGATGTAGAAATGTATGTATTCCCCCCACCCATTCTCTCACCCATTACCCATCACCCCCCACCCATTCACTCACCCATTACCCATCACCCCCCACCCATTCACTCACCCATTACCCATCACCCCCCCCATTCACTCACCCATTACCCATCACCCCCCACCCATTCACTCACCCATTACCCATCACCCTCCACCCATTCACTCACCCATTACCATCACCCCCACCATTCACTCACCCATTACCCATCACCACACACCCATTCACTCACCCATTACCCATCACCCCCACCCATTCACTCACCCATTACCCATCACCCCCCACCCATTCACTCACCCATTACCCATCACCCACCACCATTCACTCACCCATACCCATCACCCCCACCTATTCCCTCACCTCACCCATCCCCCACCCATTCACTCACCCATCACCACACCATTACCTATCACCCCACCCATTCACTCACCCATTACCCATCACCCTACATCAAGGCTTCCTCAATTCTCGCAACCCACTTTTGTTTTCACAATTCTCGCTAATAGGCTGCTAAAAAAAAGAAAAAAAAGTGATCGGATCATCTCATAAGTGGGCTTATGACCTTCCCCTGGTCAACCTGATTCCAAAAATGTGCCATATGAGGTGTTTGCGCCACGGGGGCGGAACCTATACCACACACACACACAGACAGACACACTTTCGCTTATATTATTATAGATAAGCTGTACCTTGAGGGGCTTTGTCATGCTGTATTTGCTGCGTCAACAGGATGAGTGAAGGCTTAGTACACAGGCAGTAATAGGCGTATGGCGTAATAGGATGCCATACAATTCAAGATGATCATTGCAATTGAAAAAAAATCGAATTATCGAATGAAGCACATTATTATTTTTTTGTCATTGATAAATACCATTGTATGTTCCACTTTACAGAATATCATTTTATAGAACATTTTAATGGGTTAAGAATCAAGAGTCATGAGTATTAGCAATTAATCAGTTCTCGTATATCTATTGGCTGTCAGGAGTAACCAATAGCTACATCACCATCACATTTCCGACCAATCACCGACGACGTAGCAATTCCTGCGTGTTTCTGGGTTGGCTGGTGTCTTCGTTGCCGCCTTCCCTGCGCAGTCCGCAGTCCAGGCAAATCCGTTGTTGTGTCCAGAAGGTCAATCTTGGAGCCACGCTGATCCACTCTCACAGGGCATAAGAAAATAAGAAAATAAGAAAGCTACAAGAGGCCGTGAGACCTATACACGTGGTAGTTCCTGTTACCTAACACTACCTACATCCACTTTTCATCCCTATCCATGAAATGATCTAGCCTCCTTTTAAAGCTCCCTAATGACTCCGCACTAACTACCTGTCTACTGAGTTCATTCCAATCATTTACCACCCTATTTGTGAACCAGTTTTTCCCTATTTCTATTTTAAATCTACGCTTTTCCAGCTTGTATCCGTTACTTCTTGTTCTACCCTGGTTACTAGCCGTATAAGATCTTTTGCTACATCGCCTCGAACAGGTGTCAAACAAGTCGGTGTAAGGTTGTACTATGCAGGTATTAGAAATGTATTCATATAGAGACAAGAACTCGTCATTTTTTATATATCTACTTTCTTACGTGAGTATTTATTGTTGAAATATTTAATATCTATCATCATTACTTTCTTGATTGTCTTTACGTTCTCTCTCTCTTATTTTCTCTTTCTCTTTCTTTTTGTCTATGACTCTCTCTCTCTCTCTCTCTCTCTCTCTCTCTCTCTCTCTCTCTCTCCTCTCATGTCTCTTCCTCTCCTCTTCTTCGTCCGTTCTCTCTCTTTCTTCTCTCCTCTTCTATCTCTCTCTTGTGTGCTTGTCTGGGTCTGTCTGTTCTGTCTCTCTCTCTCTCTCTCTCTCTCTCTCTCTCTCTCTCTCTCTCTCTCTCTCTCTCCCGTCAGGGTGGCAAGGTTGGTAGAGACGTGAGTTCCCAATGTGCAGCGTCCCTGTGCATTCGGTCAGCGGTTCGAGTCCGCCTAGTTCGTGTTGACGTGGCGGCGCTTTGTATAGTCAATAACCTTGTAGTTGGTACTTGCAAAGTGTCTAGATAGGATGAAAATCTTATCTTATCTTATCTCTCTCTCTCTCTCTTCTCTCTCTCTCTCTCTGCTGCATCGTCTTTTCAGTGCACGAACATAAGAACATAAGAAAATAAGGAAGCTACAAGAGGCCGTGAGACCAACACGTGGTGGTTCCTGTTACTTAATACTACCTACGAGGAGGCAGGATGGTGACAGCAGCAGGTCGTGGCTTCAGGGCGTGGAGGTCATGGGCGGCGTGGGCGGGCGTGTGTGTGGTCCTGTGGGCGGTGCTTCCTGTGGTGGTGACCCGCACTTACTACAAGGTGGGCGTGAGTGTGTGTGTGTGTAGGTGTGTGTGTGTGCGTGTGTCTGTGTGTGTGTGTCTGTGTGTGTGTGTGTGTGTGTGTGTATGTGTGTAGGTGTAGGTGTGTCTGTGTGTGTGTGTGTAAGTGTGTGTGTGTACCCCATCCGGCCATCCCCCATCATAAAGAAAAGAACCCCATCATAAAGAAAAGAACCCCATCATAAAGAAAAGAACCCCATCATAAAGAAAAGAACCCCATCATAAAAAAAACTCATAAACCAAAAAAAAACCATCATAAAAAAGAACCCCATCATAAAAAACATCATAAAAAAGAACCCCATCATAAAAAAACCCCACTATAAAAAAGAACTCCATCATAAAAAAAGAACCCCATCATAAAAAAAGAACCCCATCATAAAAAAAACCCACCATAAAAAAGAACCCCATCATAAAAAAAGAACCCTATCATAAAAAAAGAACCCCAACATAAAAAAAGAACCCCATCATAAAAAAAGAACCCCATCATAAAAAATACCCCGCATAACAAAAGAACCCCCTCATAAAAAAAGAACCCCATCATAAAAAATACCCCGCATAACAAAAGAACCCCATCATAAAAAAAGAACCCCATCATAAAAAATACCCCGCATAACAAAAGAACCCCCTCATAAAAAAAGAACCCCCTCATAAAAAAAGAACCCCCTCATACAAAAAGAACCCCCGCATAACAAAAGAACCCCATCATAAAAAAAACCCACCATAAAAAAAGAACCCCATCATAAAAAGAAAACCCCGCATAACAAAAGAACCCCATCATAACAAAAGAACCCCATCATAAAAAAAAACCCGCATAACAAAAGAACCCCATCATAACAAAAGAACCCCGCATAACAAAAGAACCCCATCATAACAAAAGAACCCCATCATAAAAAAAGAACCCCCGCATAACAAAAAACCCCCATCATAACAAAAGAACCCCATCATAAAAAAAGAACCCCCGCATAACAAAAGAACCCCATCATAACAAAAGAACCCCATCATAAAAAAAACCCCGCATAACAAAAGAACCCCATCATAAAAAAGAACCCCCGCATAACAAAAGAACCCCATCATAACAAAAGAACCCCATCATAAAAAAAACCCGCATAACAAAAGAACCCCATCATAAAAAAGAACCTCCGCATAACAAAAGAACCCCATCATAACAAAAGAACCCCATCATAAAAAAAACCCGCATAACAAAAGAACCCCATCATAAAAAAAGAACCCCCGCATAACAAAAGAACCCCATCATAAAAAAAACCCCGCATAACAAAAGAACCCCATCATAAAAAAAAACCCGCATAACAAAAGAACCCCATCATAAAAAAAGAACCCCCGCATAACAAAAGAACCCCCTCATAAAAAAAGTACCCCTCAGCTATCACTTTTCCGGTGGTCAGGTATACTTGGACAGCACCGGCGCCATCTCTCTGTGCGATCGAAACCCCCTTCACCTGCCCGACACCCACCTCAGGCTGCCCATCACCTACTGTGCCTACCTATGCGACGATACCTCCTTCTGCAGAGGCTTTCGCAACAACGGTGAGACATGGATACTAAACTACTAACTAACTAAATAACTAACTAACTAACTAACTAACTAACTAATTAACCAACAAACAAACTAACTAATTAACCAACAAACTAACTAACTAATTAACCAACAAACAAACTAACTAATTAACCAACAAACAAACTAACTAATTAACCAACTAACCAACTAACTAATTAACCAACAAACAAACTAACAAATTAACCAACTAAAAAACAAACTAATTAACTAACAAACTAACTAACTAATTAACCACCAAACTAACTAACTAACAAACAAACAAACTAATTAACCAACTAACTAACTAACTAACTAACCAACTAACTAACTAACAAATTAACCAACAGACAAACTAACTAATTAACCAACTAACAAACTAACTAATTAACCAACAAACAAACTAACTAATTAACCAACAAACAAACTAACTAATTAACCAACAAACAAACTAACTAATTAACCAACAAACAAACTAACTAATTAACCAACAAACAAACTAACTAATTAACTAACTAACTAATTAACCAACCAACTAACTAACTAATTAACCAACAAACTAACTAACTAACAAACAAACTAACTAATTAACCAACTAACTAACTAACTAACTAACTAACTAACTAACTAATTAACCAACTAACTAACTAACAAATTAACCAACTAACAAACTAACTAATTAACCAACTAACCAACAAACAAACTAACTAATTAACCAACAAACAAACTAACTAATTAACCAACTAACAAACTAACAAATTAACCAACAAACAAACTAACTAATTAACCAACTAACAAACTACAAATTAACCAACAAACAAACTAACTAATTAACCAACTAACAAACTAACTAATTAACCAACTAACAAACTACAAATTAACCAACAAACAAACTAACTAATTAATCAACAAACAAACAAACTAATTAACTAACAAACTAACTAACTAATTAACCAACAAACTAACTAACTAACAAACAAACTAACTAATTAACCAAATAACTAATTAACCAACTAACAAACTAACAAATTAACCAACTAACAAACTAACAAATTAACCAACCAACAAACTAACAAATTAACCAACCAACAAACTAACAAATTAACCAACTAACAAACTAAAAAATTAACCAACTAACAAACTAACAAATTAACCAACTAACAAACTAACAAATTAACCAACTAACAAACTAACAAATTAACCAACTAACTAATTAACCAACTAACAAACTAACTAACTAACCAACTAACAAACTAACAAATTAACAAACTAACAAACTAACAAATTAACCAACCAACAAACTAACAAATTAACCAACCAACAAACTAACTAATTAACCAACTAACTAATTAACCAACAAACAAACTAACTAATTAACTAACAAACTAACTAACTAATTAACCAACAACCTAACTAACTAATTAACCAACTAACTAATTAACAACTAACTAATTGACTAACTAACTAACACAGATTATCTTGTTTATTTATGTATTATCATTATTAATTCTTCTTTTTTTTGCCTCGCTTTCGTGATCGTCTGCGGTGTTAGCAAAGCCTTTAGAATTAGGGCTTTAGAACTTAACTTAACCTAACCTAATTCTAAAGGCTTTGGGTGTTAGGTGACTGGCACGGATGAAAGACGTATTTTTTTCGCTTTTACGTGGGAATAGAAAGATGATTAAATGCTGTGAAATTAATGAGAGAAAATCATTTTATTAACGGCGTCTCTTCTGCTTAATCATATACGTAAAGGAATAGAAAGGAAGGTTTGAATAGTGCAAGTTTTTTTAATGTCTTTTTTTATCACCGCGTTTCACCATTTCACACAGATAGATAGATAGATAGATAGATAGATAAATATTTTATTGATAACAACATTCTGTACTATAGTCTATTTTTTTAATGAGGCGAAAATTCCATTCTATCTTAAAGGTCTCATGCTTAAAAATATGCCTGTTTACCTGATAATATGGTTAACTATGATAAAATACAACTGCAATTTAGAAGAAGCGTAGTATTCCCTTCTCCTGGCATCAGATATCAGTCAGTAAGCAGCAAGGGGGCAGGATTTTTCACCTCGTTAAAAAGAACAGTATAGGATAATCGAAATAGTTGTAATATATGGTCCAACAAGCACATAACCTTGAAATATAACTGACACTGCCCATATTAAAAACCATAGCATATTATAAGAACATAAGAAAATAAGGAAACTACAAGAGGCCGCGAGACCTACACGAGGTAGTTTCTGTTACTTATGTAACACTACCTACATCCACCTTCCATCCTCATCCATGAAATTATCTAGACTCCATTTAAAGCTCCCTAATGACTCCACACTAACTGCGGAGTCTACTGAGCCCATTCCAATTATTTACCACCCTATTTGTGAACCAATTTTGATCTATTTCTTTTTTGAATCTACGCCTTTCCAGCTTGAATCACACTATAGAACAGCATACTATAGCACAACCTCCAGCATATTATAAGACACATGAAAACGCACAACCTTCGCAGGTAGTGAATGCCATCTGTACAGCCTTATTGTTGCCTCTGGATACTCGAAGACGAGCGAAGACCCGAACTCACAGGCTTTTTATCACGACCTGAAATACAAGAGCACCTACCCAGGCTACCCTAACCCCGACCTTATCCTTCAGGCTACTGTCAAGGCCACTTCCAATTACTGGGCCAAGCCTACCTTCGAAAAACACCTGGTAAGAAGGTTGTGTGTGCAGTGCCGTTTCTGGCCTTTTGGGGCCCTATATATGCGAAATGCTGTTTGGGGGCCCTATTTTGTAAAACTATGGTGGGGGGATTCCAAGCCCTCTAAGGTGGTCCGGGGGGAGGAGGGAACTTGGAGTAAGGCATTCTCACCCAACACCGCAGCCAATCCCGTGCGTTCGGAAGGGAGGAGTGCAAGGGCCTAATTTACGCCAACTTAACGTGTGGCGAGTAGCTATAGTTCCCCGGCAGGTGAGGTGTCTCCAACAACCTTTAATTAAGTAGTAATTAAGTAGCTAATAAAGAGTTATATATCATCTTCCAACAAGTAGGGCCTACGATTAACCCTGTATTCTAAGTGACAAATTATTTAACCTATACTCGGAAACGTGATTTACTTATCTATTTTTTCTACCACAACCTTTTTTATAGTGTACGTGTCTCTGTCTATCTATGTGTTTGCCTTTCCCGCAGACCGATGGCATCCTCTGTACGCAACATTTGTGTCCCTGCACGAAATCCAGTGGCCATAACGTAACCATAGACCTGGGCGTCCCTCGCTACGTGGAGCTAGTACTCGTCTTTACCACCTACCCGCCGCAGATCTACTCGCAGAACTTTCTTGGCTACGTGAGTGTTGCGCCTCGAGTGATGGTTAAGGGATGGTGGCTGTGTGTGTGGTGGTGGTGGTCAGTGTTTGCACAGTAGTAGTGGAAGTAACTAAGTAAGTAAGTAAGTAAATATTTATTGCTATATAAACATACAATAGCACAGAATTTTAATAATAGCATAATAGCAAGTGTCTGTCGAGCCGAAGCTCCCTGACAGGCAGATATCATTTACCCTAGAACGCTAAACATGGGTACGAGGAACCCGTCGCTAATGTCATCATTAGTATCCCGTGATGTTCTGATGGATCCATTGCGCCCATACTCGCTATAGCTTCAGTGTTTCCCCAACCTTGACAGCGGTAGGTCACGTCGCTCCAGTCCGCGCCCTGATTTTTTCCATAGAACGTCATTAGGGTACGACGTACCCTTGTTTACAAATACAGGGTTAAAACCAAATAGGGTTCTACGTACCCTTGTTTACGGATACTGCAATAAGTGTGGCTATAGTAATTAATTATTTTCCCTTTCAGGAAGGGATAAACTTACAACAAATTTACAGTGTATAACTATAGTGTTCATCATGGCTTCCAGACGTGAAAATGTGTCTCAGGAAGAGATAGAAAGTATTTTGTTCACGGCTACTGGTGAAAATAGTGACGAAGACAGTGACGAACTTGAATGTGAGGAAATATACGATAGTGACCGCGATGCTGACTTTGTCTTAGGACCATAAGACATGTCTAGTCAAAGTGATTCAGATAGTGACCACGAGGCAGGCGTGAGAACAGGCGTCGTAGGGAGGCAAAGGATTATCGCGGTCGTGCCAAGCGGGCACGCCGTCCACCAAGCCGCTCGCCTGCCACCTCTCCTGATGCTGCCTTCCCTATTGCTGCACCTTCTACTTCTGCTGACCCTGCTGTGACCACCCCTGCTGCTGTGCCTGCTGTGACCACCCCTGCTGCTGGCCCTTCTGCTGACCCACAGGCTACCACTCAGACGACCCAGACAACCCTCCTGCTGCTACTCCTGCTGCCACCCGGGGACGACGACGTGACTGTGCTGGTAGAGATGATGAAGATCTGCTTGTAAAATTTAACCATGCCACAATGACGAGCAGGCAGGGTTACGTGTGGAAAACAAGGCCTCAGGTGGTAGCAGCGACAAGGACAGCAGCAAGAAATATTATTGGACCATTTACTCCTGGCCCCACACAAGAAGCTGCGCAGGCTAAAACCTTACAAGAGTGCTTCTGTCTCTTTATAAGTGACGAACTTGTAGCACAGGTTGTACAATAGACAAACCAGAAAATAGATGAGATTGCAGCAAAGTTTACTAGGAAAACTGCGACCATTCAGAGGACCACAGCAACAGAGATACGAGCCTTGCTTGGTGTTTTAATTTTTAGTGGTTACAGGCACGACAACCACCTATCCACCAAGGAAGTGTGGAGCCCTATTACAGGGTCGGCCTTCTACAGGGCTGCCATGTCGGAGTGCCGATTTACCTTCCTGCTAACCTGCCTGCGCTTTGACAACATGCGTACGCGGGCAGTGAGGCGCGACACTGATAAATTAGCTCCCATTAGGAGCGTGTGGGACATGTTTATTGGCTCCTGTGAGAAACATTTTATTCCACATGAATACATTACTGTGGATGCTTGCTTGCTGCTTGCCTACAGGGGTAAATGTTCCTTCAGGATGTTCATTCCGAACAAGCCAGCTAAGTATGGGCTCAAACTTGTATTGGCCAATGACGTGACCACCAACTACCTTCTCACAGGCATTCCTTACTTGGGTAAGCAGGGAACCCATGCGCGAGTTGAGGAAAATCTTGGCCACACATTTACTCGTGACCTGACACGGCCCTACCACCACACCAACCGTAATGTTACTGTTGACAACTGGTTCACCTCAGTGCCCCTCATCCAAGATCTGCTCCATAACTGTGGGATGACGCTGGTGGGAACTGTGAAGGGGAATAAGAAAGAGATTCCAATCATGATGAAGGAAAAGAGCAACAGGGTACCAGGGACTAGTGCATTCCTCTTCACCAATGACATAACTTTGGTCTCCTACATTCCAGACACAGCTACTGCCAAGAAGACCGTTCTCCTAATGTCCTCCATGCACACGCAGCCATCCATAACAGGGACTGGGAAGCCAGAGATGATAGATTTCTACAACAAGACAAAGGTGGTGTGGACACCTTTGACCAAATGTGTGCACAGTACAGCTGCAGCAGGAAAACAAAGAGGTGGCCGCTGTGACTCTTCTACGGCATCCTGAATGCAGCTCTAATAAACTCGTGGATCATCCACAAACACAACATGATCCGTGTTGGGAACACACCCCTGACCAGGAAAAAATATATGGAGCAGTTGGCCTTGGACCTTATAAAGCCCTCAGCGGAGAGCCGCCTCAGCGCCCCGACTCAGCACCGGCAGGTGAGGGCTGTAATAGCCCAAGTGTGCGGGATCAACCCCACTGGAATGGGTGGCCCTAGAAAGAATCCAGCAGGTTTGTCAAAAGAGCCAAAGGCGCGGTGCTGTGCTTGTCCAAACAAGCTTGATAAGAAGACACGGTTCAGGTGTGTCACCTGTAACAAGCCTGTTTGCCCCAACCACTACTACGCTATCTGTGACGACTGTGTGTGATGCCGAGGGAAGTTTGAATGTTGCCGTTTTATACCAAGCACCATTATTTTGTTGTGAATAGTCGATAAATATACTTTACAACCGAAATCATGGGCTAAAAACGCATTATATTAAAAAAAATGACATTTTTTCGTCACTAAAAAAGGGTCTTTTTTCACCCCTCTTCCCGACAGTTTCTGCTTTGACCGAGGGCTGGAGACAACCTGAAAGCAGTGGCCACTTATCTGGGAGTGTTTAGGTTAAGTTTAGTTATAATCGGCGGTGCGGTTTTTTTTTGGTAAATTTTTTTTCTACATTTAAAAAAAAAAATGGGTTTTCACACTTTATTTTTAAAAATCTGTTCCTACATAACGTTAAGTATTTAGTAATTATAAATAGGTTAATTAATTGTAGGATACATACATTTAGATGTCTAATGGTTTGTTTCAATAAATTTTCATATATAGTATTTTTTTTTCATTTTCCAAGTTCGGGTACGTCGTACCCTTGTTTAGTGATCATGTTACAAAAACAGAAGTTTAGCGTTCTAGGGTTAATTAATATAGGTGCATTCAGACATGCCTAAACCCTAGCCTATAGCAAAATTTATCCTTGACAGTACTATGTTATGAATGTTATGGAAGTGGTATACTCTATCCGTTGTTGGAAGGCGGAAAAGGTTCCCTCCTTCCCTCCTTCCCTCCTCCCCCTAAACACCTGTGATTTGCTGGTAGGAGGGTGGGCGGGCTGGTATGCTTTTTGGAGATAAGTAAAGAGGGGGTGGGAGGGGAGACTGCTGCTAATTCTCTCTCTCTCTCTCTCTCTCTCTCTCTCTCTCTCTCTCTCTCTCTCTCTCTCTCTCTCTCTCTCTCTCTCTCTCTCTCTCTCTCTCTCTCTCTCTCTCTCTCTCTTTCTCTCTCTCTCAGCCTACATTTAATGAGTAACAAGGGAAATAATGATTGTACATCTTTCAACAAGTCATCAAAACATTTACGGTCCCGTTATAATCAATATATTAAATATTTCAATTCAAAATTTGAGTTGAAGGACGAGACAAACAAAAACATGTTAGGTCACAGGTGTGACTCCTTCATCAGCTAATCCCTGGGGAACACCCTCACACGATACACATGTCCTTACCTCCTCCAGACCTCCTGTTCTCACACTCTCTCTCTCTCTTCTCTCCTGCCTCTCTCTCTCCTCTCTCTCTCTCTCTCTCCTCTCTCTCTCTCTCTCTCTCTCTCTCTCTCTCTCTCTCTCTCTCTCTCTCTCTCTCTCTCTCTCTCTCTCTCTCTCTCTCTCTCTCTCTCTCTCTCTCTCTCTCTCTCTCTCTCTCTCTCTCTCTCTCTCTCTCTCTCTCAAGTATTAAGCATCCTTCCCTCCTCTTGCAAATCCTGACTCACGGTGATTGTGTCCTTTCATTATAACTTACGACTCCAACACCAACCTGTACATACTTTTGCTCAACCTGTACGTACAGTACATGCCTCCTCCATACCGATCCTTCCCTCCCCAGCCAGCCTTTGTCCCACCATCCCAACCCTTGGTCCCTCGCCACCACCAACTTGACCTCGGTCTAAACACACGTGCACCTGTACGCGTGACCCATTATACCCATTCATTGTCCTTCCTGCCCCCTCCCTCTTCATCTTCCGTCTCTCATCTCATGTCAGTCACCAGCACCCTTTTCCCAGCATTCCTTCCATATTATTTCTTATGTATTGCCGATATAGAGAATATAATTATTATGTACGTATACACACGTATACGTATACACGTATTATGTACGTATGCACACATACACACACACACACACACACACACACACACACACACACACACACACACACACACACACACACATATTCAGGAGGGAAGAGGAGAAGGAGAAGAAGGAAGGGTGTGGTTTTAACGGCTAGGTCAGGTCACTAATCTTCACGCGGTCAACTGCGTTCGACGATTGAGATTGACATCGACTTTAGGCCGAAATTAGGAATCTTGAGTTAATCCTACATCATGTATGGATTCATATTTTCATGTTTGATAATAATCATGTGACCGCGTTTCCCTTCTACAATTTTATGATAATATTATATTGTATGAAATATTACAATATAAACTAAGTCACTGAAAAACGTATCGAATGATTTTCGTCCCATGGGTGCCCCAAAGCTGCCTTGTCCAGCACTGTCACGGCAAGACGGCAAGCTCTTGGATACTATCAGCCAATCAGCAGCGACGAAGTCAAGATGCCCAACCTCCATCTCCTGAAGGGAGAAGCTCCTTCCGCCTTCTAAGAAAGTATAGACTATAGTAGTAGTAGTAGTAGAAGTAGAAGTAATGGCGGTAGTAGTAGTATTGGTAGTAGAAGTAGTGGTGGTGGTAGTAGTAGTAGTATGTAGTATACTGGTAGCTTTGGTAGTAGTGGTAGTAGTAGTGGTGGTAGTGGAAGTAGTAGTAGTGGTAGAAGTAGTAGTAGTAGTAGTGGTAGTAGTAGTGGTAGTTGTAGTAGTAGTAGTATTGGTAGTTGTAATGGTAGTTTTAGTCAGAGCTGGGCAGTATTTAAATACATTTGTATTTAAATACGTATTTAAATACATTTGTGTATTTAGAAATGTATTTAAAATACATTGGTTTTCATGTATTTAAATACAGTATTTAAATAATTTTATGAGTATTTAAATACATTGTATTTAAATACTCATAATATAAATTTGTAATACTTTTTTATCAGTTAATTTGACCATAAACCCGCCCAACTATCTGGCAATCCTGATGTTACAGTGAACCAGTGTTTCCACTGCCAAGGAAATGTCCTGATTTCAAGGAAATTTAGGTCTGAGAAGGAAATTTCTAAGGAAACCCAAAATCTAAGGAAATCCATTTTTTTCGGACATTTTAAAATTTGTGTGCATTTAAAATGTATTTACAAATGTATTTAAATACAATTGATGTATTTAGTATTTAGTATTTAAATACATTTCTCCCTTGTATTTAGTACTAGCTGAAAAGCCGCCCTCCGGGCGGACTTTTTGGCTAGCTCCTGCGGAGGGCTATTGGTGGGCCTTCGGCCCACCAAACACAGACTCTCCAGATAGCCCCTTCTAACTTTCCTGAAATCATGGATGTAGAAATGTATGTATTAACGCCAACCCATTCACATCACCCCCAACCCATTCACTCACCCATTACCCATCACCCCCCACCCATTCACTCACCCATTACCCATCACCCCCACCCATTCACTCACCCATTACTCATCACCACACACCCATTCACTCACCCATTACCCATCACCCCCAACCCATCACCCCCCACCCATTCACTCACCCATCACCCCACACCCATTACCCATCACCCCACCCATTAACTCACCCATTACCCATCACCCTACATCAAGGTTTTCTCAATTCTTGCAACCCACTTTTTTTTCACAATTCTCGCTAATAGGCTACTAAAAAAAAGAAAAAAAAAGTGATTGGATCATCCCCAAAGTGGCCTTAAAACCTTTCCCTGGTCGACCTGGTTCCAAAACTGTGCCACATGATGGGATTGCGCCACTGGGAGCGGAACCTATAGCGGACACACACACACACACAGACACACTTTCGCTTATATGTATTACTAGCCGCAAAGCCGCCCTCCGGGCGGCTTTTTGGCTAGCTCCTGCGGAGGGCTATTGGTGGACCTTCGGCCCACCACCTGTGTTTGGTGGGCCAAAGGCCCATTTTATTTAAATACATTCAATGTATTTAGTGCCCAGCTCTGGTTGTAGTAGTAATAGTGCTAGAAGTTGAAGTGGTATTAGTAGTGGTAGTAGTAGTGGTAGTAGTGGTGGTAGTAGTAGTAGTAGAATTGGTAGAAGTAGAAGTGGTAGTAGTATTGGTAGGGGGTATCAGGAGTTATGGAGATAGGATTCGAAATGTTGACCACGGCAGCTTCACACCCCTGGTCTTCACTACGTCAGGCGGGATGGGCCCCAAGGCCAAGTGCTTCTATTCAAGACTAGCAGATGTAATGGCAGAAAAGAAGCACCAGCCAAGGAGCCACGTTGTCGCCTGGATGAGGTGCCGTCTCTCCTTCTCCCTGCTCAGGTCTGCCCTCCTATGTCTCAGGGGTACTAGATACTCCGCCCCCACAACCATCGATTTAGATGGCCTGAACTACCAGGCCACTGTAGTGGAGAGCGGCATATTAGTGTAGATGACGGAGAGAGGAGAGTAAGTAGTGGATGAGTAGTAGTAGCCTATGGTTGGATGCTTAGTCAGTAGCGATCAAAGTTAGGGCTACTGGCATCCGGTTAATGGAATCCGCAAATAAACAAGCGGTGGAGGTATCTTTATATTAAAGTAGTATTGGTAGTAGTGGTAGTAGTATTGGTAGTAGTGGTAGTAGTATTGGTAGTAGTGGTAGTAGTAGTAGTAGTAGTGGTAGTAGTAGTTGTATTTGGTGTTCTCAATGTTTTTATATATATTTTCTCTAATACCTATTTTTTTTCTTTGTCTTCCCGCGTGTGCGAAGGTTGGGTCGGCCAGTAAACCGCTCACCACAACATACAACTTCGGCGCGTCAGCCAGTTCTTCCTTTATCATAAGACGTGAGTACTAATATGATCTATAAGGAAACGGGTAATCATTCATGGAGCTATAGATTAAATTTCGAGGATACCCTACCTTACTCTCTCTCTCTCTCTCTCTCTCTCTCTCTCTCTCTCTCTCTCTCTCTCTCTCTCTCTCTCTCTTTATGCTCTCTCTTCTTCCTCTCTCTTCTTTTCATATTCTTCTCAGCGAGAGAGAAATCCAGATCATCACCTTTCTTAAAAGAGACAACCGTTGTGTCTCTGCTTCGTGAAAGTGATCGGCTATTAGTCTGTGTCTCTTAAAACATGATGGTAATGTTTAGTAATAGTCAAGTTTCATGTGTTTAACCCCTTGAGGCCCAGAACGTAATTTCTATTGTAATTTGGCTACCATTATACGATTTTAATTAACATAAGCAATATTTTATACATATGACAAGTTCAGTATCATTTTCACTAGCTAGTTTGGTATATTAAGTTACTTTTCGTTATCCTATGGCTAACAAAATAGACGATTTGATATAGCAAAGGAAAAATGTGGGCGTGAAGATGCAAGGGTAAGGAGAGATAAAGAAAATGGGAGATATATAGGGTAGACTCTACTATTTCAAGAATTCTTTAGTGTATGACATCTATCAAAGCCCATTTTGTGTCACTTCATACAGGAAATATTGTTATGGATGATATACAGTAGCGTTTTTGTAGAGCCATTTAAAAATCTGTATAGTTCTACAGTGACGGCCATTGCATGCAGACGAAGGTCTCGCTACAATGCATCACCGAACATTTAAGACTTATAAAACACTGATGCACGTCCTCGCCGCCCCTAGTTTACCAGTATGACCTTGCTAGGATGATTTCTCTCTGCGGAAACAACAACTCGTAGATCTACTGAGATGTATAAGAAATGTATCTACTTAAAGAAGTTTGTGGAAGCTCTTACCAACTAACAAGTAGAAAACCAGTTAGGGTAATGAAAAACATAAAAAGCTTTGATATAGACTTAAAATATTATATGTAGGCTATTCTTATTATCCATGATACTATTAACATCATGGTGGGTTAATATTAAACTCGTCCGGGTGAGAACCGAATGTGACTACGAATTGTATTTCCTCCAATCAAAATAGTTTCGTCTGTAAATTATTTGTTTTGTCCTTTATATAATTGTTATATATAATATATTATGTATTTTTAAGTAATAGTTAGCAATACTCAATATTATCTTCACAAGCACAGTATTATTGGAACGCGTAGACCATGTGAGTGTATCCGAGTGTGACAGTGGAGGTGTGTCAACTCGCTGCGTGTAACTATCGTGTTTTCCTGACCACAATAACTACTGTCTACTTACACTATCCCGGTACCGCCCTTGACATGGTGAACATACCCAGCGTGCGTGTGTGTGTGTGTGAACGAACAGACAGTGGCGATGTACCGAGGAATAAGCTGCTGGCCAGTGATACTTTTGCTGCCCAAGCCGCTACTACGCAGTGCGCATGTGCCGTGGCAGCAGTGTTGCCAGAGCAGGGAAATGTACATGTTTGACTGTTTGAGGGAAATTTTGTCTTCGAAAGGGAAAAAAAGGCAAAAATGGGGAAAAATACCCCATTTTGTTTATCTTAAATATTTATAAGTGTGTGCGCGTGTGTGACAGGGAAAATCTGAGGCAAAAAGGGAAGTTTTTATTTCCAAACAAGGAAATTTTATCTGGTTGATCTGGGCATCACTGCGCTGGTGAGGAACCTGCGCCCTGCCCTGCACACGGCGTTGAGAAGTATCGTCTAAAATCAGGTAAGCAATGTTTGTTTTTATTAAGCAATTGATTTCAGCTATTGTGGACTTATGTGTATCCTGCATATAATGTCATGTGTGTGCGTGTGTTTTAGGGATGTAATAGGTATCCCTGTTGACTGACGCATTGAGTACTCTGAAAGGTGTTAATTCTCAACACTTCGGTATAACACAAGACCGTTATCGAAATCAAAGACTTTATGTATGTGTGTATGTATGTTTGTATGTATTTGTATATGTAGCTATGTTGAAAATCAAACTTGAATCGCAGAGTTGAAGCGGGTAAAGGCACCGTGACCCCAAGTCTGGTCACCTTGGTTTAATGACCTCACTGTTGTAAATTATTAGCAAGTATTAGCACAACTTCATCAAAAATGTACTGTAATCTCGTTATTCCATTATTTTACTGACCAGAAATAGTAATCTTGAGGTGTTTTACCTATGATAGAAAAGGTATCTCAAAAAAGGGGTACACCTTTGATTACAGTAAAAAATCTTATTTTCTTAAATGCCTCGAAAACCATGAGATTTACAGGAAATTTATATGATAGAGTAAAGATAAACTTGAGCAGGCCTTTCTGATGAGCCATAGCAAAATGAATTTGGAGTTTAAATAAGTGAGAAAATTGTATTGGTGTGATTCTGACATACTATTAATATCTCAAAATCTACAAGAGATAATTGACTTTTGATAATGGCATTGGACAGAACACATCAACCTTAACAACTTTGATATTATGCATATTTACTCTTGGCCTAATAGTTACGGAGTAAAATGCATTTATAAGGAAACATAGTGTGAAATATATCTAGTGATATTAATACCCTATTTAATAATCCCTATTAAGAGTATATATAATAAAAGGGGTAGATATGATATACCCTTAATAGTGGTATATATAATATACCCGTAATAATCTCCTGAGCGATATTTTGTGAAAACACCTTGAATTTTTATTTGATTTCGTTATTTCTTATTTCTTTCTCAACTTATTTATTTCACTCTGTAGGAAGAAAAAAATGGTACGTAGGCCTATGTATTTTTTTCTTGGTAAATTTCCAATTTGACACCGAATTCACTTTGATGGTCGAAACGACTTTTTCTGGTGAGTTATGATGTTTTGAATTAATCTGCTAACTGTTGTGGCGCAAATGACTATTTATGTTATTAATATTATTCTTATTTTTTAAGTGATTTGCGACAAAAAATATTGAAAAACAAATTGAACCTAACCGAACCTTTACCTAACCTAACCTTTACCTAACCTAACCTAACCTAACCTAACCTTTACCTAACCTAACCTACCTAACCTACTTACCTAACTATTTCCTAACCTAACCTAACCTACTACCTAACTACATCCTATACCTAACCGAACCTCTAAACCTAACTCTACTACCTAACCTATACCTAACCTAACCTAACCTTTAGCTAACCTAACCTATACCTAACCTTTACCTATACTAAAAACAACAAACCTAAAAAGCTATTCACACCAAAACGTTACCTAACTAATTACTAACAAACACATCCAAAATTCACCAAACGTAAAGAAACGTTTCCGTTCCACCAAAGTGAATTCGGTGTCAAACTGGAATAATACCTTTTTTATTTTCTTAATACTCTCTCAACGTATTTATTGCTACTCCGTATGAAGAAAAAAATGGTACCTATGTATTTTTTAAATTTCTTAATTGTCACTCCGTATTAAGAACAAAAATGGTATGTAGTTGTATATTTTTTTGATTTCTTAATATTTTCCCAACTTAATTATCGCCACTCTGTATGAAGAAAAAAAATGGTGCCTAGTACCTGTTTTTTTATTTTTTAATATTTTTTTCCTTTTCTTTTCTTTTTATTTCGTATTTCTTTCTTATTCCTATTTTACTTTTAACTTTTTCCCCGCGGCCTGAGTTGCGTCGTGACTCGTGCTTTTACTTCCCTCTGAATATTTGACGCCGC